>OY986435.1:206164379-206764379 GCA_963920525.1 Dichetophora obliterata
GTAGACGGAGTTTTTGTGCCTACATGTTTTTATTTTCGGCATTGACCTTTCGCAAGCTCTCTCGATTGTTCTCATAGTTTGGTTTACTATGGACCTTGCGTTATTTGTAGCAAAACTTATTTGGGGGTTTGCATCTATTTCGGCAAGAAAAGCGTCTGGGTTCAATTTAGAGGCATTCCACTTGCGTGTGCTCTTTTTGGCGGTGTTTCGAGCAGGGCGACTTGACATATTTACACAGTATGATATGTATTGGTGGTCGCTGCCTGTAAAGTCTTCAAGGACTTTCCACGATTTTAGCCTGTGAGCCATTTTCTCAGATACTAGTGTGATATCTGGAGTTGTAGCATTGCATCCCGGTCTTCGGAAAGTGGTGGCAGTTCCAGTGTTTGCGACTACTAGGCCTTGCCTGGCAATCATATCTAGAACTCGTCTTCCTCTATGATTGGTTGAAGGCATACCCCATTCAATCGCCTGCGAATTAAAGTCTCCTGCGACAATAAACTCTCCCCCGATCTGCAGAATTTTGTCTTCTATGCAGTCGAGTTTGGCCTGAAAGTCTTCTATATTATCGCTGGGGGTCAAGTAGCAACTCATTAGGGTAAAGTTGTGGCCAAGAATCCAAACAAAGCCGTTTCCTGCACCGCTTCCCTTTATTCGGAGCTTGCTCTCAGCCGGGAGCCAAATGGCTGCTGTCTTTGAACAGTCTTCCACCCAGATTCCGCTTATTTTTTCTTTGTATTGTTCGCTGATAATAACAACATCTGCATCTCTATCTAGAACTAGCTGCGAGAGAAGAGCGTCTGCCGTCCTACTTCTATGCATATTCGCCTGAAGTATTCTCATTTCTTCTTATTGGCTTCACACTTACGGGAGCCCGGTAGGTGGTCTACTGAAGCCCGGCCCTCATGATGGCATAAGCAGCATTTTGGAGGGTTGATGCATTCTTTTAGCTTGTGTCCTGCTTCTCCACAGCGTATACATAAGCCTTGGCCTTTCCGATCAGGGCCAGTGCAGCTTGACTGGACATGTCCAGTGCCGAAGCATCTGTAGCAGCGCTTAGTATCTTCAAGATATTTTACTCTGCAACTTGTCCAGCCGATAAGTACACGCCGTTCTTTTAGGATGGCATTTGCACTTTCCGTTGGCAGCGTAACGTATGCTCGTCGTTGTTCTCTGCTGTCAGTGCGCGATATAGCTACTCCCACCTCTGCTCCTGGGTTTTTGAGCGCTTTTCTAATGGCGACTACTACCTCGTCTTTGTCGGTAAAGCTATCCAGGTCGCGTACTTCGATTGTCACCGTTGGCTTAAGATCAGTAACGGTTGCATCATCTCCCAGTGTTTTTTTTATTGCCTCTCGGAATTCATCCTTGTTTCCGCCTTTTCCCAATTCTAAAAGAATGGCTCCAGTTTTCGTTTTCCGGATCGAGCGGATGGCAATGTCTGAGATTTCTGGTTTTACCCTCTGTCGCAGGTTCTTTAAAGTGTCGGCGTAGCTGTGGCCGTCTGCTGGTTGAACCAGAACTGCATCTGGTTTTTCTCGGGGGCGTGCTTTAATCTGCTTCCTTCCTCCTCTCTTGTTTCCATCCTTCTTCTCCTTATCGTTTTGTTGACAAGGTACCTCTGGTTTTTCTCGCAGGCGTACTTGTTTTTGTTTACCTTCTCCTTTCATTTTTTCTTTCTTGTTCTCTTTTTCGGCTTGTTGCTGTAATACTTTTGATTTTTTTTTCTTGTGTGTTACAGTCTTCCATTGTGCATCTTCTTCTGGATCTCTACTTGTTTCGTTTGTTACAGCTTCCGTTTCTTTAGGCCTCTTTTGAGTCCCTTGCGCTAACGGACTTGAAGCAGCTCGTTTTGCGTTTGTCGTCATAGGTGTTGATACTTGTGCTGACGGCTGACATTTAGCAGCTTCAGCAAGCTTTCCCTCTTTCTCTGCTCCTGTCCAGTTTCTTCTGTAGCTAGCAATCACATCAAGCAATTCGTCAAGCTCTGAAACCCCGTTCTTAATGTCCATGTTGACATTTTTCTGCCTTATCATGGCCGCTTTCATCTTCCTGAGCACTTTTCTGCACTCTTGAAGCGATTCTTCCTCTGATGCTCTCATTTTTAAAATGAACTCCTGACGTGGTGAGCTATGAATTGCCGGAGCTGGTGAAGAGATTGGCGTGCTGTATCTAGTCGGGAGGGGCGCCACATCACAGCTGCTTGGAGTTATGATAGTATTATCTGGTTTCGATGGCATCGCTTCTTTTTGCATCAGCAGCGCTTCTGCAGTGCAACCTTTTGGCGGCGATCGCTGAGTTTTTTTGCTCCCTACAAATATACCTGCAGGTTCTTCATCAAATTGTTGTTGTTGTTTTGTTTGTTGTTGTGAAGTCATTTCTATTGGGTCCCCGCTTCGAGCCGCTATCTTCCCATGATTTGTCCAGTCGCTTCAAGCAATCCCCGTGGTTGTCTTTGCAAGCAGTGAGGTCACGCAAGGGTTGACATAGGTCTTTATGGGAGCCTATGTTCAGAGCCGGAATCTAAGCGTAAAAACAGGAGTCACTCTCAACTGTACCTGGACCACCAACTTAACGGTGACTTGTTCAGAACGTACTCGAAGCCTAGCCACAGTTTTAACGGGACGGAGGCGGCTGCAGCATTTGCCTGAAAGCCATTTCAACAAAATGTCACTTTTGCTTACTAAGGTAACAGAATACTGCAGCCTCCAGCCCATAGCAAATAGTCAATATCGTGTCCAAATCATAATCAATGTTCTTTCCGGGTTGTCATCAGGCTGAAGGGAAAGGGGTTCGTCCATGGGCTTAGTCCCTAGGCGGCGACGCATTTGATCTGTCGACTGCGACCACTAATTTTCCCGAAAGGAAAAGGTTCGCTTCGGGAAATGATCCCTAGAAGGCGACGCATTCGGTCTACCGACTGCGATCACTTTAAACCTCGGAAGAAAAGGGTCCGCTTCGGGAATTGGTCCCTAGACGACGACGCATTTGGTCTGCCGGCCGCAATAACTTCTCCTTCCGGAAAGAAAAGGCTCACTTCGGGAATTGATCCCTAGACGGCGACGCGTTTGGTCTGTCGACTGCGATGACTTATCTTCCCGGAGGGACAAGGTTCGCTTCAGAAATGAGTCCTTAGGCGACACCGTTTTCCAAATCAGCGCATAGGTTTTGATACTGCCGACCGCTACGGTACAGACGCAGACCAGAAAGCCGCCCAATATGGGTCAGACGCTTCTGGATTTTTTTGTAACTAGGGTCCGCGGGTTCGTAAGGCCCGAAGGATTGTATGAATATAATCCTCCCTTGCGGATATAATAATAATAATAATAATAATAATAATAATAATAATAATAATAATAATAATAATAATAATAATAATAATAATAATAATAATAATAATAATAATAATAATAATAATAATAATAATAATAATAATAATAATAATAATAATAATAATAATAATAATAATAATAATAATAATAATAATAATAATAATAATAATAATAATAATAATAATAATAATAATAATAATAATAATAATAATAATAATAATAATAATAATAATAATAATAATAATAATAATAATAATAATAATAATAATAATAATAATAATAATAATAATAATAATAATAATAATAATAATAATAATAATAATAATAATAATAATAATAATAATAATAATAATAATAATAATAATAATAATAATAATAATAATAATAATAATAATAATAATAATAATAATAATAATAATAATAATAATAATAATAATAATAATAATAATAATAATAATAATAATAATAATAATAATAATAATAATAATAATAATAATAATAATAATAATAATAATAATAATAATAATAATAATAATAATAATAATAATAATAATAATAATAATAATAATAATAATAATAATAATAATAATAATAATAATAATAATAATAATAATAATAATAATAATAATAATAATAATAATAATAATAATAATAATAATAATAATAATAATAATAATAATAATAATAATAATAATAATAATAATAATAATAATAATAATAATAATAATAATAATAATAATAATAATAATAATAATAATAATAATAATAATAATAATAATAATAATAATAATAATAATAATAATAATAATAATAATAATAATAATAATAATAATAATAATAATAATAATAATAATAATAATAATAATAATAATAATAATAATAATAATAATAATAATAATAATAATAATAATAATAATAATAATAATAATAATAATAATAATAATAATAATAATAATAATAATAATAATAATAATAATAATAATAATAATAATAATAATAATAATAATAATAATAATAATAATAATAATAATAATAATAATAATAATAATAATAATAATAATAATAATAATAATAATAATAATAATAATAATAATAATAATAATAATAATAATAATAATAATAATAATAATAATAATAATAATAATAATAATAATAATAATAATAATAATAATAATAATAATAATAATAATAATAATAATAATAATAATAATAATAATAATAATAATAATAATAATAATAATAATAATAATAATAATAATAATAATAATAATAATAATAATAATAATAATAATAATAATAATAATAATAATAATAATAATAATAATAATAATAATAATAATAATAATAATAATAATAATAATAATAATAATAATAATAATAATAATAATAATAATAATAATAATAATAATAATAATAATAATAATAATAATAATAATAATAATAATAATAATAATAATAATAATAATAATAATAATAATAATAATAATAATAATAATAATAATAATAATAATAATAATAATAATAATAATAATAATAATAATAATAATAATAATAATAATAATAATAATAATAATAATAATAATAATAATAATAATAATAATAATAATAATAATAATAATAATAATAATAATAATAATAATAATAATAATAATAATAATAATAATAATAATAATAATAATAATAATAATAATAATAATAATAATAATAATAATAATAATAATAATAATAATAATAATAATAATAATAATAATAATAATAATAATAATAATAATAATAATAATAATAATAATAATAATAATAATAATAATAATAATAATAATAATAATAATAATAATAATAATAATAATAATAATAATAATAATAATAATAATAATAATAATAATAATAATAATAATAATAATAATAATAATAATAATAATAATAATAATAATAATAATAATAATAATAATAATAATAATAATAATAATAATAATAATAATAATAATAATAATAATAATAATAATAATAATAATAATAATAATAATAATAATAATAATAATAATAATAATAATAATAATAATAATAATAATAATAATAATAATAATAATAATAATAATAATAATAATAATAATAATAATAATAATAATAATAATAATAATAATAATAATAATAATAATAATAATAATAATAATAATAATAATAATAATAATAATAATAATAATAATAATAATAATAATAATAATAATAATAATAATAATAATAATAATAATAATAATAATAATAATAATAATAATAATAATAATAATAATAATAATAATAATAATAATAATAATAATAATAATAATAATAATAATAATAATAATAATAATAATAATAATAATAATAATAATAATAATAATAATAATAATAATAATAATAATAATAATAATAATAATAATAATAATAATAATAATAATAATAATAATAATAATAATAATAATAATAATAATAATAATAATAATAATAATAATAATAATAATAATAATAATAATAATAATAATAATAATAATAATAATAATAATAATAATAATAATAATAATAATAATAATAATAATAATAATAATAATAATAATAATAATAATAATAATAATAATAATAATAATAATAATAATAATAATAATAATAATAATAATAATAATAATAATAATAATAATAATAATAATAATAATAATAATAATAATAATAATAATAATAATAATAATAATAATAATAATAATAATAATAATAATAATAATAATAATAATAATAATAATAATAATAATAATAATAATAATAATAATAATAATAATAATAATAATAATAATAATAATAATAATAATAATAATAATAATAATAATAATAATAATAATAATAATAATAATAATAATAATAATAATAATAATAATAATAATAATAATAATAATAATAATAATAATAATAATAATAATAATAATAATAATAATAATAATAATAATAATAATAATAATAATAATAATAATAATAATAATAATAATAATAATAATAATAATAATAATAATAATAATAATAATAATAATAATAATAATAATAATAATAATAATAATAATAATAATAATAATAATAATAATAATAATAATAATAATAATAATAATAATAATAATAATAATAATAATAATAATAATAATAATAATAATAATAATAATAATAATAATAATAATAATAATAATAATAATAATAATAATAATAATAATAATAATAATAATAATAATAATAATAATAATAATAATAATAATAATAATAATAATAATAATAATAATAATAATAATAATAATAATAATAATAATAATAATAATAATAATAATAATAATAATAATAATAATAATAATAATAATAATAATAATAATAATAATAATAATAATAATAATAATAATAATAATAATAATAATAATAATAATAATAATAATAATAATAATAATAATAATAATAATAATAATAATAATAATAATAATAATAATAATAATAATAATAATAATAATAATAATAATAATAATAATAATAATAATAATAATAATAATAATAATAATAATAATAATAATAATAATAATAATAATAATAATAATAATAATAATAATAATAATAATAATAATAATAATAATAATAATAATAATAATAATAATAATAATAATAATAATAATAATAATAATAATAATAATAATAATAATAATAATAATAATAATAATAATAATAATAATAATAATAATAATAATAATAATAATAATAATAATAATAATAATAATAATAATAATAATAATAATAATAATAATAATAATAATAATAATAATAATAATAATAATAATAATAATAATAATAATAATAATAATAATAATAATAATAATAATAATAATAATAATAATAATAATAATAATAATAATAATAATAATAATAATAATAATAATAATAATAATAATAATAATAATAATAATAATAATAATAATAATAATAATAATAATAATAATAATAATAATAATAATAATAATAATAATAATAATAATAATAATAATAATAATAATAATAATAATAATAATAATAATAATAATAATAATAATAATAATAATAATAATAATAATAATAATAATAATAATAATAATAATAATAATAATAATAATAATAATAATAATAATAATAATAATAATAATAATAATAATAATAATAATAATAATAATAATAATAATAATAATAATAATAATAATAATAATAATAATAATAATAATAATAATAATAATAATAATAATAATAATAATAATAATAATAATAATAATAATAATAATAATAATAATAATAATAATAATAATAATAATAATAATAATAATAATAATAATAATAATAATAATAATAATAATAATAATAATAATAATAATAATAATAATAATAATAATAATAATAATAATAATAATAATAATAATAATAATAATAATAATAATAATAATAATAATAATAATAATAATAATAATAATAATAATAATAATAATAATAATAATAATAATAATAATAATAATAATAATAATAATAATAATAATAATAATAATAATAATAATAATAATAATAATAATAATAATAATAATAATAATAATAATAATAATAATAATAATAATAATAATAATAATAATAATAATAATAATAATAATAATAATAATAATAATAATAATAATAATAATAATAATAATAATAATAATAATAATAATAATAATAATAATAATAATAATAATAATAATAATAATAATAATAATAATAATAATAATAATAATAATAATAATAATAATAATAATAATAATAATAATAATAATAATAATAATAATAATAATAATAATAATAATAATAATAATAATAATAATAATAATAATAATAATAATAATAATAATAATAATAATAATAATAATAATAATAATAATAATAATAATAATAATAATAATAATAATAATAATAATAATAATAATAATAATAATAATAATAATAATAATAATAATAATAATAATAATAATAATAATAATAATAATAATAATAATAATAATAATAATAATAATAATAATAATAATAATAATAATAATAATAATAATAATAATAATAATAATAATAATAATAATAATAATAATAATAATAATAATAATAATAATAATAATAATAATAATAATAATAATAATAATAATAATAATAATAATAATAATAATAATAATAATAATAATAATAATAATAATAATAATAATAATAATAATAATAATAATAATAATAATAATAATAATAATAATAATAATAATAATAATAATAATAATAATAATAATAATAATAATAATAATAATAATAATAATAATAATAATAATAATAATAATAATAATAATAATAATAATAATAATAATAATAATAATAATAATAATAATAATAATAATAATAATAATAATAATAATAATAATAATAATAATAATAATAATAATAATAATAATAATAATAATAATAATAATAATAATAATAATAATAATAATAATAATAATAATAATAATAATAATAATAATAATAATAATAATAATAATAATAATAATAATAATAATAATAATAATAATAATAATAATAATAATAATAATAATAATAATAATAATAATAATAATAATAATAATAATAATAATAATAATAATAATAATAATAATAATAATAATAATAATAATAATAATAATAATAATAATAATAATAATAATAATAATAATAATAATAATAATAATAATAATAATAATAATAATAATAATAATGATAATAATAATAATAATAATAATAATAATAATAATAATAATAATAATAATAATAATAATAATAATAATAATAATAATGATAATAATAATAATAATAATAATAATAATAATAATAATAATAATAATAATAATAATAATAATAATAATAATAATAATTTAAACGGAAACAGCTGAAAACAAAATCAGCAAAAATTCTAAAAACAACTTCAGTAAACATGCTTTGTTAGTGCAGACTTCCAGCAGGCTGTTGGACTACACATAATAACATAAGCATAGAGACTAAAGTAATAGCCGATACACATTGACTGCAACAGTCGTTCACCGACAAAACGAAAACTTGCCGTCAGAGAGAAATGTCGCAGTATTCTTGACGACTTGATTATAATGAACGCAACAGCGACAATCTGTATTTCATACAAAACATAAAGAAACTCTGCTATGTTCGCTCTTGTCGTCTATCAAATTAGAAATAGATTGAAGTCTGCGGCAGAAACAATTGTGGTCGTGTTCTCTCTTTGTCGTGCCGTCTTCAAAAAATTCATCTTAATAAGAAAACATGCGTTCTATTTTTTACTTTTGGCGTTCGTCGCTAGTCGCAGTCAATGTGTATCGGCTATGAAGCAGAAATACAACAACAAATGTGAAATTATGAAATTGAGAAAAACTGAGAAATTGACACTTCAAATCTCATCGCCCCGGTGGTGCAGTGCGTTAGTACAACACAAATTCTAAATGTTTGATAGTTTAAATCATACTTGATTTTAAATACAAATTCTAGTTGTTTGAAAGCTTAAAATCGTTTATTGAGCTTAAGGCCAAAGTTAGAAGAACAATTGATTGTTATAACGAATCTTTCCAAAGAAACAACAACAACAACAAAGTTTTTTCAATATGAAAAGGAAAAAATCACTAGCTGATTTTATTGCAATTTCGGCCGTGCCAAAGGTTTCATCAGAAATCTTTGTGATACCTCGTGCAAGCGCGCACTAGCGCACTGCACCACAGAAGCGATGAGATTTGAAGTGTCAATTTCTACAATAAAATAAATTATGACAACACGTCATCGTGCCTCTGAATGGATTTTAGAATGCTTAATTCTACTCCTGTACGATGGGCCATAACAATCATTAAGTTCTTGTTAAGGTCATAAAAAAAGGTCAATAGTATCATCATCACTTAGAGTATCTAAACAAATTTCAATTTATGTATTAGTGCTCGGACTATTACATTAAGTACTTACCTTTAATCCAATTTATTCTAACTACTGTATCGTTAGATAAAAAAATTTATGATTTTAGTTTTACCACTAGTTTTATACTATGTTTCCATCTGCTCGAAGTCTTGAGATTTCGTGAGATTTCGTAAAATCCGTATTGAAATCAACAGAGTTCTCTATACAAGTTTAAAATTTTGAAATCTTGTGATTTCAACAAAATCTAATACAAAATCTCATGATATGCAATGCGGTATCCCTGAAAAGTTATATCAGTATCCAGCACTATTCAGCTTATGTCAAATTTTTCTTATTGACACCTGGCAATGAGAGCTAGTAAATTATTTAAAAAAAAAAAACAATAACAATAATATAAATTAAAAATGCAAAATAAAGGAAATATGAAAATAAAAAGACTTGGAGCTTCAGTGAGGAGTAATTGCTAATAGCAATTTGGAGAAAAACTTTGAAGAGCTCCGAAAATAGCCAAAGAAATGCAACAACTCAATTACTCCTTCACAATTTGCTCATTCTTAAATTTATCAAATTAAGTTTTAATTGCCAAATAAAATATAGCTGTCATGACATGCCAGATGGAAACACTTTGAAATCACTTTTTCAAAATTTCAAGATTTTGAGCAGATGAAACATACGCCGTATGCATGGGTTCCAGTGTAGCATATATAGGAAAAATTGCACGGTTTTTCACTTGTATTTTGTTGTTGCGGCGGTGCACGGATTGTATATTTCCTATTCTTGCATATCTAAGACATAGAGAATACCCCTATAGTATTCGTGCCAGTTTACATTAGCTTCACTGAACCGACTCACCGAATGTTAAATAAAAATGAGTTGCAAAAATTTAAAAAATTTTAATGACCCTGTCTACACTGGCCTCACCAAACGACTCACTTTGATGTTTGAAGAAGAGATGAGGAAGTAGAAAGGTGAATGTACCGTGAGGCAAGAGTTTCAAAAACTTTAAAAATTTTGAGACTCACTTTGATTTGACATTTGTCATTTTGAGTGTGTTTTCTTTTATGCACTAATAGCTGCTGAATTGGCAGTGTTATATGCAGCTACGAAGCGCACACTTAAGCTAACACATATTTGTTATTTGTTATTTGTTAAATTTTTTTATTATAAAAACAGTACAAGCAAATGAAGACTCAAAGTGAAGCATGTTATGTGTGTGAACATTTAACAACTTTTTCATGGCAAAGTGACTCGGTAAAGTGAGGCCAGTGTAGACAGGCTCAATACTCTTGCCTCACTTTATTCACCTTCCCACTTCTTTATCTATTCTGTAGACGTCAAAGTGAGTCGATTGAGTGAAGCTAGTGTAAATCATAGAAATAAAAGATAAGGAAGTGGTGTTATACTCACACACACTATACGTATGTAGAAGGAATTTTCGTCGCTGAGGAAGAGAGATGGAGCGACGTTTTTTGACATAAGCCCTTCCCGAGCAAAAAAAAATCCATTTTTGAGGAAGAACATCTGTCAAAACACAAGTTCTGCTTCATGAGCACATTCATTATTTAGGGTGGCAAGGCCCTTAATTTTTTTTTTCATATTGGGAACAGCTTTAATAGTTATTTATTTGTTTACAATTTCTTTGAAAACTTGACATGAAATTAAAGTGGATTAGCGACCTAAGGTTACAAGCTATAACTAGGTATTTTTATAAAAAAAAACTAATTAAAAGCCGACAGTTCGGAAAAAACTACACAAAACTATTTGTTTTAAAAGAGTTTTATTTGGTATGTATTTTAGTTGTTTAGTTTTTGTCTTATTTTAATATCAATAAAATAGTTTTTTCAAATGAATTTTTAAAAAATCATTAAAAGTAACTTTTGTCGTTTCAGTTTTATTCTGAGTCCATGTCTTTTACTTTATTTTAGCAATGCTTTTCTCTGTAAAAAATTGGTAACGCAACATATTATATAACTGTGCTATATAAAAATTGCATAGTAAGCATACATCTAAAAAATAAAAAAATAATTTACGCCTTTCTTTACTACATAATTGAATGCGTCCCTGTTTAAATGTTTTTGTGTTTGGGTCTACTTCACTGTGTTTGTAAAATACTTCATTTCACTTCAACTACACCGCTTCCTTATATTTTACTTCTATGGTGTAAACTAGCACTTAGGCATTTCTAATTTATGGCGGCTGGCTAACAAACAAAAACAGCTGATTCTGACACATTTTCGTTTTGTTTAAAAAATTTGCCTATACACTAATGGGGTACGTTCACGATCATTGAACTGCAATTCCGCCAATCTACAAATCCGCATTTCTGCACAGCAAGTGCACTGGATCGTGAATACCCCTAATGATAGTGAATCGTGTAAATTTGTCTTAAAGCCCAAATAACCACACTGCCACAGTGTACCTTATTTTCGATTTCGTTTTCAATTGACATTCTGCATACGCTAACCTAACGGAGGTTTGACAACTCTTCATTTTTGTTTTATCTGAATATTGGAAAAAAAATCTATATTTAAGAGAGAAATTATTAAAAAATGTCAGAAAACAATGGTAAATATACCAGAAAATAAACCCAGAATTGTTTTATTTGCAATGATCGAAACAGATTTTACATCTCAATTATAAATTATTAAACTTAATTATGGAGTATCTCGGAGCTGAAAACTTATTCAAAGTGAAGACTGCAAAAATGATCGTAATTGAATACTTTTATTGCAGATAACTCAAACGAGTCCAATAGTAGAAGTGGTGATTCGTCTATATTGCAAGCATCGCGCCTGGGAGGTGGTGGAACACCTCTAATACGTTCTGGCGTTCTGCGACCTTCTGTCTTGGGTCCATCGGTGTTAGTGTCTTCATTAAATAATTCTATGGCTGGTGGTGCTACTGGGGTAGTCAGTAATCCTTTTATGAAAGAGCAAAAGGATGATGATACCGATCAACTAATGACTGATGCAATAGGTGGAGTAGAGGGAAAAAACGATGACTATAAGGATGGGACAGATAAAAGGAATGATGACGACGAAGAGCCTGATGATGTACTATATACAAAAGAACTTAACTTAAAAAATATTTTTCCAATACTTATTTAACTTATAGCGTCCTGACCCATTGAGTTTGTTGCGCAAAAATGGTCTCGAACGTGCTAATCTATTTGCTGCAGCTAAAAATTCAATTCCACGTGTTGAAAGGTCAGGCTTTGTTTTTGGACAAAATGTGCATGAACGTGTGGTGGGCGTGAGTGTTATATAAAAAGTTGCCTTTATTGAACAGTATTGTGGAAATGTATTTAAATAACATCAACTTTTTCATTCCTTTAGGATAACATCACAGGTGAATCGAATAAGAGTGCTGAAAAAGTTGAGCCTGGTTCATCTTCGGGTGAACTCTTATTTTCGAGTGTTATACAAAATGCAGTTAAATCAAGCGACTCGGATAATCCCTCTGCAAAAGAGGCTGACACAAAAAGTTTAACAGATGTGGCGCGTGAATATGAAGAAAGTCGTGCTCAGAAGAGAAAATATGAGGAAGTTGAAACATTTACTGGCGAGGAAAGTGAAGTGAATATAGTTGATGTAAGTACTTTATTTAGTAAGCAAAATAAATGATTTGTAAAAGGCAACTTTGCACCATTTTTCTCTAAAAACTTAGGTGCACTTACAAAAAATAGTAGTGCTTTTATATTCAGACATGTTTGGATAAATAATACTAGTCAACATATTTCGGATCCGGTAAACTCATCATTTCTATATGTGCCTTCAACACTGGTTCCAAATCTGTAATTAGTTTCATCCTATATCGTAAAATTTTCAAGATACAGGGTGTTTTACGTTTTTGGCACGTGCCTAGTATTATTGATCTAGAATCTAAACTACTTTTTGCTCAAACTGTCGTGTCATGTGCTGTAGCGGAGCTCAAATTTTCGAATTATCGAACAAAATGTCGACAAATTTTGTATTTTTTGTTTTAGCGAAGCTATAATAGTACAATTTTAAAACCTATTTTTTTATGTAAAAATACACTTATTCAACAGTTTGATGAAGTCTTATCATTAAAATATGCTTTAAAAGCGATGTAACGTAACGATTTGGCATACACAATTTCCCTAGAACTCAGAAAACTATCTTGAGAGTTTTTTATTTTGATTTTCGCAGTAGGTAAAAAAGTAAATGCTTGAGTTAAAAATTAATTTAGTACTGAAAGTGGTCTCAATTTCACGAAAATTTAAATTATGACAAATGAATTAAGGTGTTCGAAGTTAATATTATTATAATTACGAAACTCGACAAATTCACACTTACGTAGCACTGGAAAATATATAGAAACAAAAATCATAGCATGATGGTATAAAGCCGGACAGAACATTTGACCGGTCAATTTTAAAGTAGATCTTTAACTGATTAAGACAAAGTCGTTGAATGATGTTCTTTTGTTTTGAACGTCAAAATAAGAAGTGATTCAGTTGTGTGAACAAGACGAGGCCTATCATCTTATATGCTGCACCAATATAGTATAGTAAGACGATCCAAAAAACAGCTCAAGCCAAGCTCAGCAAGTTGCAACGACTAGCTTGTGTCTGCATGCTAGTCGTTCGTGATGCGTACAGCGTTTTTAATCACACGAGTGATGCGTACTGCTCCAACTGCTGCTTTGGAGATTTTGCTTGGTATACCACCAATACATCTTGTCAAGAAAGAAGCTCTGATCTTCACAGTCAGGCTCATCATTGACAACAATTCGTATATACCAAGTAACACTCACTCAGCGTTATTAGACGAAACAACTAAGGACGAAAATCTAAGGTAATTACCCTGCGATCTCTGCCTCCCTAAATACAACTTTTGCAAAAACATGCAAATCTCCTTCCCAAACAGAATCACTCAGGGACATAACAGTTATAACCAATTTCGGAAAAAACTCCAGATAATTGTAATTTATCAACCATTTTGGATACTGGTTGACAATAACCATTATGGCAACAAAAATGTTTTCTTAGTTGCTCATAGCCATTAACACAACCAAAATTTTTTTGGTTGCCCATAACCATTATCTCCAACATAATAGAAACTACCAAGTGAGTTTCATAAAAATTTTGGTTGAGATAATGGTTATGGGCAACCAAAAAATATTTTGGTTAAGATAGTGGTTATGGGCAACCAAAAAAATTTTTGGTTGCGATGATGGTTATAGACAACCGAAAAAAATATTATTGGTAAAATAATAGTTATGCGTTTTTTCTAATAATAAATCTTAAATTTTCCAACCTTAAAAAAAATAATTGTTATTTTGAGTCCCTGGTTCAGTTATTTAAGAGATTCAGTTATTACTCGTATATGAGAGGTTTGGTTTCTAAAATTAGAATTTTGTCTGTAAAACATGCCGTAGAGATTCGATACCGTAATAAAAAATTATGTCTAAGAAAAATTAATTTAAAAAAATGTGTCAAAGCAAATCTGTAAATTTTATTGTTAAAAATTTCAACGAAATTCCTTGTAGTAAGTAAATTGGCAGGCGTCAACCAAAATTGTATTTAAATACCTAGTCAATGGTCTATAGGCTAATTGTTTGAGAAGAAATTAACAATGCTGTGTAAGCCCCAGGAAGGTAGAAGGTTTAATGATTCAGCGAGTTAAGTCAGACACGGCAAAAGCGTCTGGAGCAGTCGATAAAAGCTCTTTAACCAAAATACAAAATCCTTGATCACGAGAAAAGATAATTCGATTTTAGCGCAGGACACTATTACGCTGTCTTTTGTTTTGAAAAATTACCGTTTAGGATCTGAAGGTCAAGTTTGGTCATAGTTAAACAAAAAATATTCTCATAATCGCACGTTCGAGCAGTGTAAAGGAAACCTTAAAATTTTGTTGAGTATATTGATTGATACGTAAATGTTCAGAAATTCCGCGTAGAGTCCATGGAAAATCGATATCCAACCCGATCCACAAATACCATGTTACGAAATTTGCCTTTCACATACAGTGTCAGAATCTCAATTGAAATTCTGTTGAACATTATCAAAAAAAATTAATTTTATCTGAAAATCTGCTCGCTCCTTAAACCCTGTATATCGCCGGAGCATAAGATTTTTTTCTGCGAAAAACAGATAATTTTTTTAACGTTAACGCATAATAACATATAACACAACGTTTTTGGCTTATTTTAGACCACTACCCCATTTCACAAGTAATTTTTACATAAAATTTGTCAAAATCGAATGAAAACTGCGCCTACCTCCTCGCCTATAATGTGACTGTATAAAACTCTAAAATCTCTTTAAATTCCACAGAAATTTATCTAATGCCTTACAATTTTGAAAATCAGTTTTAATTTTACTATTAGGGGTGTTCACATTTGAAACCGCTCATAAAATTGTTTGTCAAATACAATAGAAAGTAAAATTTCCATGGAACTCCCAAGTTGTTCTATCGGATTTGATAAACGATTTGATGGGCGTGAACAAGGAAATTCACTTCACCTGTGTACGTAAGTCAAATAAAAAGTGACGTCATCAATATTATAAACCGTTCATAACTTCGGATCCACATTTTGAATAATTTTTCTCGGGGGAGGAAAAGGGAGTTTTCTTTTTTAATATAGCAGATAAAGATATCACATTTTTTTGTTGAACAAATTTGCATTTAAAATTTTCAAACAGTCGGATTCTGAATAATTTTTCCCGGGTAATCGGAAAAAGAAGTTTAATTTTTAAGATAAAGTTGAAGAACAATTTGGTAATTTTTAGTGCAAAGTTGTTGATCAACCGTTAATATTCACCAGTGTAAGCAAAAAAATGTAATGTCTTTAAACAAAAATCTGCTATCTTAAAAAATAAAACTCCCTTTTCCTTCTCCGAGAAAAATAATTCAGAATGTAAATACACAGGACAAGTGAATTGCCTTGTTTACGCTCATCAAATCGTTTATCAAATCCAATAGAACAACTTGGGAGTTCCATGAAAATGTTAAGTTCTATTGTATTTGACAAAAGATTTGATGAGCGGTTTCAAATGTGAACACCCTTAATAGTAAAATTAAAACTGATTTTCAAAATTTTAAGTCATTGGATAAATTTCTGTCGAATTTAAAGAGATTTTAGAGTTTTATAAAGTCACAATGTGGGCGAGGAGACATAAAGTTATGGTGACATAACGTGGCTTGGCTTTTTCTGTATTTTGGTTTTTTAATAAGTCCTGCATAACAGGATTATAAAAAATTTGGGTACAAAACTTTTTAAATTTGTTATTCTAATGTAATTTTTTTAACTTATATTTCGAACATGAATATATTCTTCTTAAGTTTTAAAACATTTTCATTATTATAACATCAAACTTTTGGCTATGTCTCGATTTTCTCAGTACAACGCATTTTTTTATGAAAATTCGTTGATTAATAAAAATAACGGCAAACAAAAGATTTTTCGAAAGTATTTTGTACGTGTATCTAGTATATTGAAAAAATCCCGTTATTATGTCCTCAATGTTATTTACCGTTACTATTTTGATATCTTGAAAAACTACAGATTTTCTCAATATAACACATTTTTTTTAGCCTTAGAATGAGAAAAAACCGATTGAAATTAAAATTTTTGAATTTGCAAGGAAACATCTCCGCCATTTTCAAAACCAAGTGAATTTGGAGAAATGAAAAAAGATTTACCGTTACTTCGCCAATTCAATGTTTTATATTGTTCTCACAAAACCTCTAAAATATTCAATTTGTGCTCACAAAATAGGCCAAAAGTTCTTTTTGTTGTAAATTTTTTTCAATTTCCATTTTCCCCACTCTTTCATAGTACACTGCGTTCATAAACTATAGCACAATTTATGTATTTTAAGAAAACATTTAGGATATTGAACCTCTGACTCTTATACTGAGAAATTTTGTGCTTAAATATGTTCTCTTTAAACTGACATTATCAAATGTTATACTCACTTGACTCTTTCCACAGACCGTTATCAATATCTCTAACATTGCAGTTTTTCTGCCTAAGAATCGTTCATTTAGTATAGCACAAATGATTTAAAGTCATTTTTTTCAACAACTATCTGTTGTGTTGTAAAAGGGAGTTGTAAAAGTGTGTTTCCGTTTTTAAGATAAAGTTTCAAAACTTTTTGGAAATTTTAAATGCAATCTTGTTTATCAACCGCCAGCATTCATTAGTGTAAAATAAAAAATGAGATTTCTTTATTTGCTATCTTAAAACCGGAACCTCCCTTTTAAATCTCCCGGGAGAAAATGTTTCATGATTGGGCTGATAATTTTCGCTCCACCTTACTGTAAATTCATGTCAGTTTTTGTTCCAGCTTAAAAATATTTGTTGTTTTTTAACTATTCGTCCGCATTTTTACGTGTCCGTCTATTTACCTGTATTCTACATAATCCGTTGTCGGTATGTTTGCTTTGGACAGCCCGTCTACTACAAATTTCTTTAATTTTTCAATATAAAACAGAGCAAAAAAAAACCTAATGTCTTATAAGATTTCTGCAAAAAGCAGTTTACTGTGTAAGGCAGATGTCATTAGTGGTTTAGCGGCCATTCCCGAACAAATGTAATTCAGAATTGTGTACAGATGTTGGAGGCCTTACAGCTACATTGGATTTAAGAAATACTTGGTTACGTCATGTGTCCATTTACCACTGGGTTGTTTTCAGTGTGCGCTTTAAAACGCTCATTAATACATACTCGATATGGGAACGTACATAGTATAGTAGAACTAGACAAGGTAGTGTTAGGGCTGAATGTGTTCTTTTTCTTAGTGACCACAACTGTCAAACTCAGCCATTTTGGTATTTTTGCCAATTTTTGCTTTCATATTGCATTATCATTGGTTGCAGATTTTGTATGAAATGTCAACTTCGTTTTGACAGTTTCGGTCACCGGCTCTCCGCCCTAACACTACCTTGTCTAATTTTGCCATGGGAACTTATAACTGTGCAAAGCTACCCGACACCGCAATAGAAACAATGAGAAACACTAATAGACGAAAAGAGAGATAAAGCTTTATGTTGCTTTTGTGTCTAACAATTTAATGAAACAATGATTTGTATGTTTGGTTTTGTTTTATACTTTATAAATTAAAATTTTAATAACTTTTAAGAGTGCTTTTTAAAAATAAAAGATGCAAGATTTTAAGTTAAACATGTAGCTTTGTTAGTGAAAGAACTACTAAAATCGGTTAAGTAGTTTTTAAGTTTAGCGTCGTCGCATATACGTGAGAAGCCTTTTATATAATAGAATGACATCAAAATTTTGGCGATATCTCAAAAACTATAAACTTTCTCAATGCATAACAATGCATTTTTGTATGGACAGTCGTTGATTAATAAAATTAACGGTAATTTTCTTTTCGGAAATATTTTTTTCGGATATTAGGTATGTTTTAAAAAAACCTGTTATTATGATATTAAAATTCTTGCGATATTTCAAAAGTATAGATTTTCTCAGTATAACTCATAAGCCTCAGAATGAGAAAAAAAAAACGATTGAAATTTACAAATCGATTTTCATCCAATTTTCTTTGTTTGAAAGTTCAATTAAGTAAATTGGGAAAATGAGAAAAGGTTTACCGTTGCCTCACCAATACAATGTTGTATATTGTTTTCAAGAAACATCTAAAATATCCAACTTGCACTAAACAATAGGCCAAGAGTTGCTTTTGTTGTACATATTTTTTTTTAATTTTAATTTTTTTTAATTTTCATTTTCCTTATTCTTTCATATAACATAATTTACCTGCAAAAATTGTTCTATTTTGACACAAACAGTTTCTATCATTAAAAATCATGGGCCACCTACCCCCTCCCCCTATGATTTTTTGATGAAAACTAATTTGCTTAAAATGTTATTATATTTTTTGCAATGTGTTACAGCTTAAAAACTAATTCATGTGAAAAACATTTTCAAATATAGCTTCAAAAATAATTCTGTGAAAAATATTTCAAATATTTCAAACTATTCCAAAGTTATATACATAAATCTATGTTTTTCCTTATCCTTAGGGAATAGAATTTATCTATTTCCTTATCTATATATTCATAGTTAACGTTATAGTTATAGTAGAATTTGTCCTGACCCAATTCAATGAATTTTTTATGATCGTTTTGTGAATTTGTAAAAGTGTAAATTGACCTTCGAACAAAACACATGCTAGACGTTTCCGTTTGAAACATCAATGCATGACGATCAGAATTTTTTGATATATACAGCATTCTTATTGATGTATAGTATTGCCCGGCAGACGTTGTCCTGCCGCAGACCACCTTACTGCTATATACGAATTTTCATGCTGTTCGGAAAAAAAATTTTTATATTCGCCATTTTTAGTACAGTTGCCGAAATTAGGCGTATGAACTAAATTAACAAATTTTAGTCTAATAACACCAAAACCGTTCGAAGTATAACATTTTTGATTAAATCTGGGCGGTAATTTGGGTGTGGCAAGATTTTTTTACTGAATCCATCTCATACTCGAAACAATAGAATACCAGAATCTCAGCTCAATTGAGCTTAAACCTAGTGCGCTTTGCTTTACTCCAAGCTTATCCCCCGAAAAGTGGACTTAGTTAAAGAGGGTCATGCCCATTTTTAGTAAAGTTAGCGAAAGTAGCCATGCAACGTAGATTACCAAATTCTAGTCTCATACGACCAAAATCGTCGGATATATAGCATTTTTTTGCAAAAAGTGGGCATGGAAAGTAGACGTGGCAAATCTAACATAGCATATTACGATAAAGTTGGAATAACAAATCGTTTGATACCTATATCGTGTTAATCTGTTCAGTGGTTCTTGCGTGATTGTCAAACATCCGTGCAGTGTCACAACGCTTTTATATATTCGTATAGATAGACTAACACAATATCAAGTGGGGAAAAGCTGGCTGGCAAGGCTGCAAAACATAATTAATGCTGATAACTAAATTCTGGCAACTCCCCTCAAGACATTAACAAAGAAAATTAATTAACACTGTATGAAAGCAAGAATCTCCCTGAAAGTAAGGCTGGATTCACTGATCAGCTTCAGGATGTTTGGAAATTTTTTTCATATGAAGTTTTCGCTCAGAGAGAAAAATTTCTGCACGCTCTTAACTTGATTAACATTATTTTAAATCACACAAAAACATGCTGAAGGTTATCAGTGAATTCAGCTTAACTACACAACATGGCTGTCGTGTTATATTGAGAGAAGCTCTCTCGACAAAGAGAGAAAAGCTTTGTTTGCTGTTATATTGCGCTGCTGGTTGAATGTAGGCAACAAATAAAATGCGTGATTTTGCAATAATTAAAGAATACATTTTTCGAAAACCTTGGTAAGCTTTAACAATCTATATTATCATAGGAATCGAAAAAAAAAAGAATTATCAAAATCGGTTCAGCGGTTACCGAGCTTATTCTGGATCAAATTCGTGAGTCTCCTTTTATATAATAGTATAGATTACTTGAAGTTAGTACGGAAACAGACCCTATTGTACTATAAAAGAGCATAACACTTGGGGCCAATTTTTCAGTGCGAGCTTAATTTCTAGTCAAATTAAACAAGTCAACTCACAAAAATTGGACGTTTAAACTCGGTTTAGACAAAAAAAAACACATTATATTATAATCTAAGTCCATTTAACTTCAACGAATGCTAAAATATCTAGTTAAACCGAGTTTAAACTCGTACTTAAAAACTGGCCCTTAATGTACTCCAATTGCATTTAATAAATTAAATTAAATATTCTAAAACATAACACTACACTATTTTATCACTACAAAAAAAAAAAATTTAAAACTGAATTAACCTGAAATTTTTTTTGAAAACTATTCCTTAACCTTACACAACTGGTAGTCAAACGGTAAGGTGGGGTAAAAAGCACACACCGTTTTTTCGTTTTTGTTCTTTTGACAACGTTTTTAAATGCATTTCTTGAAAGAAATTAAAATGGAAACCTTTTTCATAAATTTAATTATGTTTTCTTATACTTTCAGGTTAGTTGTAAATTGTTTGCATTTGTTAACAGCAATTGGGAGGAGCGAGGCCGTGGAAGTCTACGTTTAAATGACTCCAAAAACGAACAGGAGTGCTCACGTGTTGTATTTAGAACATCAGGGAATTTGCGTTTACTGCTCAATACAAAAGTATTTGCTTCCTTGTGTATGGCTAACTTCTTTTAATACTATCTGCACTCAATTTTCAGGTGTGGGCTGGTATGGTTGCCGAACGTTCATCACAAAAATCTCTACGTTTAACGGCGATGGATAACACAGGAAAAATAAAAATATTTCTCTTAATGGCACGTCCTGTGGACATTAATCAATTGTACAAAGCATTAGTGGAACGAATTGATAAACGTAAAGCATCACATCCAGAAGAATGCCGTTCTGCAAATGAGCACCATTGTGAAGATACAAAAAATGGTGATTCGGTGGTTGTTGTACATCCCGATGACGAAGAAGAAGATGATGAAGCAATCGCACAAGTTGTTACGGCTGACTTAGATTCCAAACAGGATGATTTAGCTGAGCCATGTCAAAAAAAAACAATTATTGCCGATAATATTAAATCTTAAAACTTTCATTATTATTATGAGGGATATTATGAGAAAAATTTTACATTGAAAACAATATGTTTATTATATATTATAATATCTATTGAAGAAAAAGTAAATTTTAATTGCAAGCAACGTGTAGAATTATAATCAAAAATATGAAAACCTCTTTTAATAATATTGCAAATATAAAATAAATTTATTTCAATAACTAAATCAGGAACTTAGTTGAAGTCAACCTTGCTTGATTCATAAAGTACTTTCTTCTAATTAAGTCTAGTTATAAAATCAAAACAATATTTCTTACTATTAAAATGAACACTAAAATGAAGATATTTATTTCGTTAAGAAATTATTTTAATTTTAATAAAAAAAAAATTGCGGCACTCGAAAATGCATTATGCGAACTTTTGGAACTTTAATATTGTAATGTCCAAAATCATATGTAATTAAATTCATTTTAGTTATTCTTAATGTGTAAAAATGTTTTTTGAAATAAATAAAATTCTGTTCCTTACGTTTGCCTTCTAATTAATTTGAATTATAGCCTTATTATTAGCCTTAGCCTAATTATAGCCTTAGACAATTGTAAATTTATTGACAACTGTAAATATTTCTTATTCTTAAATGTAATCCAAAGCTCATATCTTGAAAAAACTGTCAACACTAGAACAAATATTCACAAAAAATACTGTGCGAAACATTTTGGAACTTTTCAACTCCATGGACCAAGAAAATAGCACATAAAAAGACTATCTTGTTAGTGAATTAACAATTGTCAATCACCAGAATAAGGCTTTTAACTTATTGCATCTTTATGTAAAACAGAACGAAGGCTGAACATGGTGCGAGATACAGCAAGTGAGTTACCAAGTGATACCAAGTGAGAGTATGATTTACATTCATGGCTTTATAGTAAAACATGAAGGAGGAAAAGATGTGGCAACAATGGGTTTGAAATTTAAAGACAACTTTGTTTCACATCTTTTCGATGAAATGAATGGTTTTCAATTTGATCGTACTCACAGTTTTGGAATTTCATCCACCATGTAAAATTTTGTTTCATTGAAAGCTGAAAGCGATGTAATAAAAAACGCTGGTGCCCTGATGAAAGTCTTACTTGGAAAAAATTACTTTAGTTTGCCGAAGATTACACTAAAATAATATTACATTTGAAGCATGAGCTTATTCTCCAACGTTCTTAGTTTAATGATCCTACTAATCCAACAGCTCAATTAAAATTTATAACACTGGAAGTTGCTTGAAAGCGTTATTTTGCAAATTTTTGAAGCTCGAGAGAGAATAACATCAAAAGGTCTGTTTCCGTGCTCGATTCAAGTGACGTGGTATTTACTGTGGTAATTTTTAATAAAAGAGGGTTTTTGTTTTTTCTTTTTAATACAATTTTTTTTGTTGTTTAAAGATCAAAGAACCAAGGCATGCGCCTTATACAATGTTTGGTCTTTACCAAAGGAAAAGGATAGATTATTTAGAGGAATTGATTGGAACCATACGTGAATTATTGATTAGGCGAAACAACCGTGAAAGACAATTTGAAGTGCTTTTAACTGCGGCTAGTGTTATGCCTTAACCTCGGCAGGCATTTCCAGCCCTTAGTTGTTTCTCTCCTTTAATTCCACATTTTCTCAATTTAGTTGTGGATTTTTAGTTTTATAATTCTTAAATGTAGGAAAGAACAGAGAAAGTGAAAAGAACTATGCCCGAACCCGGATTCGAACCAGGGACCTTTGGGTTGATAGTCTAGCGCACTCTCCACTTGATTACAAAGGCAAACGTGGGAATTGGAATTTTTCATAGTTTTTTAAAATACAAATGGTATTTTTCGTGTTTTTTTTTTATTTGCGTGGGATTTTTGTGGTTATTTTAAATTTCCGTGGGATTTTGTGTGGTTTTTTGAATTACAATGGGATTTTTTTTGTAAATTTTACACCATGGGAATTTTCCTGGTTATTAGTTTTTGTTTTTGTGGGAAAAGGGTGTTTTCGTGGGAATTTGAGGTGGCAACCGTGATTCTATTACAATTACTTGAAATTAATACGGGCTATAAAAGAGCATAGCTCTTAGGGCCAATTTTTCAGTGCGAGCTTAAACTCAAGTCAAATTAAACTAAGGTTAATTCACAAAAATTGAACGTTTAAACTCGGTTAAGGCAAAAAAGAACATCATATGAACATTTAAGTCAATTTAACTTCAACGAATACTAAAATATCTAGTCAAACCGAGTTTAAAAGTCCAATTTTGGTGAGTTAAGCTAGGTTTAATGGAAAATGCCTCACATACAACTATCGGAAATGCAAAATTGGAAATATATGAGATAATTAACAATTTGTTTTTCCTCACATCAGCATAGTTCAGTAAGGTCAAGTGCTCCCTTTTAAGAATAATGCTTTTACATGCACGTTTTCGATTATCCATATTCAAAATAATATTTGACAAATCTAATAAGAATAGAGTTCAAATGGATACCCGACCCTCAACCACCAGACCGTCCGTATATCCATCTGTCTACCAGCACGCACAACAACAACAAAGTTTCTGATAACAACAACATAAGAAACAACTCCACGGCCCAGAAACGGTAAATCCCATCTACTATCGATATGTGCTGGCGCTAAATAATACTATGCGCCAAAATGGAAAAAAATTTCTGTGATTGCTACTATGTGAGGCATGCCACTATTTTTTCCTTATAGATTTTGGCCCGCTGAACATGGTTGAGTATGGATAGATTTTCTAGATATATATTTTTGACCCGATTTTTTTGGATATAGCTCCATACATTTTACCATATCTTCAGTTTTAATTAACCGATTTGGTTATAACAAATATACAATTAAAGAAAAATAAATTTATTTTAAATTTGATTCATCAATTTTACTAATCTGTTGAAAAGTTTCCGCACAATCGAAAGAAATATAAAAAAGAAATAATTTTTTTCAGTGAAAAATAAAATCGAAAAATCCTTAAAAAAATTAGCAAAAACAAGACACCGAAATATGTAGTTTATCATTTTATGCATGAAGATGGCTTTCTATGAAAAAGAATGAGCTACTGATAAAGAAAATGTATGGAAGAATAACAAAGTTGGAGACAACAAAGGTACCAAAAATTGATTTTTTTCCGTTTTTTAAATTTTATTTAAAATATTATTTTATTTTTTGTAAAGTTAATGTTTAGGTCAAATTTTATTAAAGTAATGGTAAATGTATATTTTAAAAGTGATTTCGGTTTGGATAGTGTAATAAACATGACACACTGCATATTCTACACAGAGCTGGGTTGTATTGATTTCTTTTTAATTTAATTCCACCTCAATTCCAATTCCTTGGAATTAGGAATTGGTAATTGTACATCTCAATTCCTCAGGAATGTAATTGGAAAAAATCTTCATTCCTCAGGAATGGAATTGAAAAAATTTTAAATTCCATTGCGGGGATTCTAATTGGTAATTGAACGCCTCAATTCCTTGGGAATAGAATAGGATAATATCGCTTTGTTAGTAGATTAATGAAATTTTATACAGGGGTGTGGAAGTTGTGTACCAAGCACCTTGCAAAAAGTCGGCGGGATTGAACCAGGTACGCTACCTGCTATATATTACGTTCTAAATCAAAATGTGGCATTAAATTAAAAAAAATTGGTATCTTCGATAATACATTTATTTGTAAATATTTCATTAACCGACTAACATTGGGAGTCAAATAAAGTTTTCTAATACATAATGAAGTAGTTTTTGAGTTAATGAAAAAGTAATTGAAATTTTAATTTCAAATTACAATTCCTGTAATAAAGTGGACGATTTTTTCCAATTCCATTTATGAGGAAATAAAGTGTTCAATTACTAATTACAATTCCTTTAATGGAATTGACAATTTTTTTCTAATTCTATAGATGTTTAACTATTTTTACATCCGAAATCGTCTTTCCGGGTCTTTCTTCCGCTACTGGAGCGGCTAAGTTCTACCTCAGAAAAAAAGTTTAGCTTGAACAGAATCGTTTATTTCAGAAACAACATAAGTCACTCAAATTGAATTTTTCAGGAATCAATAAAAACTGGTGTAAGTGGGTTTTGCCCAGATTATGGGTCCACCTTAAAGGAAGCGTTTGCAACAAAAAAACTATGTTCAAAAAAATTGACTAATGTTGTTTCTGAAATAAACGATTCAATGTTCGTTAGGCTTTAAATATTTGATTTGATATAAAACTAAAGTCTATAAAAGAAGATGGCAGTGTTGCTCCTTCCAAAACAGTCTGTCTAGTCTGTTGTGTGATTGACTATATACAGAGTTTGTTGTTGCTGCTGCCTACTTCAAAAATTACTTGATCTAAATAGCTCATATTTAAAATCATGTAAAAATTCTAAGAATATATCACAAATTAATTACCATAAAATCTATAAAGTTTCGTGGCGATTGATGAACTTTTAGAACTCGCTCAAGAACCCGATAGTTAGAGAAGCGTTTTACTAGAGTTTTTCATATTATTTAATCAAACAAGTAACAAAAACAACACTCGAAGTACCCATTTTTTTAATAAGCTTGGTATGCACTTCGTTTTTTTATTTAATTGTCATTTAAAATGAGCTATCAAATTTAAGAATCGGAAAAAAATTATCAGAGTTATATTTTACTTTTTGAAAAAAAATTCCATTTTCTTTCTTGTTGTAATAAAAAACTAAAAAAAATTCTAAATATTGGGATATATTTTGTTTAGTTCCATTTATTTAGAAAGTTTTACTTAAATAATTGTTAAGATTGAAAAAAGTATTTATTTTCTTGTTTTGCAAATGTTTTTAATCAATTGTTATTTGAGCTTACACTACTTTTTACATTTCTTTTAATTTTTTACAACTAACTAAACTTACAACTTAAAATTATTACAATTGCATTATTGTTCTGATACAAACTCATTTCATATAAAATCACAAAGCTTAAAGTTGGCGGAAGTAGAATCTTAAACATTTTCTGTATATAATAAAATAAACTCGAAATTTAATATTATTTAATCATTAAGTCACAAAGAGTTAAAAGTTGTTTTTGAATAACATCCGATGAAAATATATATCAGATACATACAGAAACCAACAGTTAGTGTATATCTTCTACCTTGTTAATTATTACTTAAGACTCTTATATTAAAACAACATTTCTAATTGGAAGTATATTTCCAATTTTTGTTATGACTTGATTGCTACAGTAATAAACACATGTATGTACATATAAGATGCTTAGATTAAAAAATGGCCAAGTACTCTTACTGTTTCAAGAAAAAATGATGCACAGGAACAGATGCATTGTAATTTATAAAAAAAAATATAGTGATAATTGAACATTTACAACAAAATTTAAGTCAAATTCTTTGGTATATAACGAAGCAATTATGTATAAAAAATTATTGTACTTAGTCAGTTTTGAAATTTATCAAAGTAACTTGGCAGCTTCTGGAACTAAGTGAGTTAAACTTGGCTGCTTTTGAAACTAAGCTAGTAAAAGTTAGATAGTTTTGAACTAATAAAAATGAACTTGGCCAAATTTGAAAACTGAATAATTATTCCAGCAAACATTTAATTTTGAACTGGCTGGTTCTTGTTATTTCTGTCGTTAAAATTTAACTATTTTCATTTAAATTGAGCAACAAAATAATATTTTTAGTTTTTTCCTTGACATTAGAAAAATATACTTTGGTATCTACACATTCTATTAAATAAATTTTTAAAATTACACAGCCACACAAAAAATTTAAGATTGGGTTCGGGAATGACATTTTTTTCTATGAGAACGGTTTAACCTTATCAAGTCGAAGCTGTTTGCGATTTATAGGGTCGCAATAAAAAATATTTTTTCCGGGTGCGGGGATCAGATCATATTAACTATATGTTTCTTCGGTCGCTTAATCCATGCTTTAAGCAAGGTCTAAATGAGTTTAATAGTACGGAAAAACCGATTATTACATATTTCAAGTTTCTGGTAAAGCCTGATGTGATGGGTACAGACGGACCACGATTCGGATTCGGACTAAGCGACCCAAAAACATGGCCTGATTCTCAGATCCGAACACATGTAAATGTTTAGCTTTATTAAATGCCTTGACGCAAAAAAACTGACGTGATAGGCTTTAATGAACTTTGGACCCCAAACCAGAATTTTTTTGTGTGGCTGTGTTATGTATTATGCAAATATTTTTACTTTTGTACCAATGATAGATACGTAGAAACTAACACCAACGATGATTTTTTTTTTGTAAAAGTTTGACCAGCAGTTATATGCGCAACCTCCATGAGGCATTTAGTTTTAAGTATAAGTCCAATATTGCTACTATGTTATGCCAGTAACTTTTAGCTAATATTACTACAGCTAGATACAGTTACGTTTAATGGATTCGCTGTACCGCTCACTGCAATTGAGGATCTGAAAAAGAAAGAAATGTTTGTTAGATAGCGGCTTAAGCTCATGTAAACTTAAACTATACGAATATTTAGGATTTCTTTTTTTCAAAATAACATACTTCTTCAATTTACAGCCTCTGGCTTAAAGAAAAATAATGTACTAACAGAGATTTATAATGTTAGGGGAGAGTGATTATTAAACAGTCGTGCTTTCTAAAATTGATCCATAGGCTAAGTTAATTAAAAATGTTTATAAATTAACACCCAGAATAAGTGCACATCTGGAGAAAAATCAAGGATATTCAACGTATGTGAAACAGTTACAGGCTTTTTTTTACAAAATTTAAATATATTGAAAATTGAATAACAAAAAACGCACAAACTGCGTTCGATATTTTTTTTCCGAGACAACCAACGCTCAGGGGATGCCCCTGAATATGCATTGAAAATGAAAATGCATATGCATTGTGTTGATACGAAAGATGGGCCATAGGTAGTTGGAGGGTGGAAACAATTTTATTAACAATTGACGTTTCAGTGCTATCTATTCGAATCGGAGCTGTAAATTTCAAGTATAAGTACAAATACAATTCCAAATACCATAAATTGCTCAAACAAAAATACTTTCAAGTACCAATTCCTTCCTCAAATACTGTAAATAATTTCAAATACTGTAAATACTTCAAATACTGCAACTATTTTGCATTGCTACTTATACTTGGAACAGGTGTTTTTAAAGTAAACAAACAAAAAAATAAAACAGAAAAGTTAATTGAAAGAGAAGAAAATCTTCACACCTACCTCTAAAAGAAATTAAAAACCTTTTAGACCCCAGACTCTTAAAAAACTGAAACATTTGAAAGTGGTGTTAAAACATGTCAACGGCGTTTTCATCATAAAAAAACTTTTTAACAAAAAAAAAAAAACAACCTTCTTCAAAACAACTACAAAGTAAAAATAATATAAAATTACTTTTTCTATTAACTTCTTGGTCAAATTTCATAATTTATTTATATGTATGATTATATTGGAAATTTGATTATTTTATTTTTTCTAATGTTTTTTATTAAAATAAATATTTTAGTTTCATTATGAATATAAGTCCTTTGAAATCGAAGCGTTAATTTTATAAAAGTCTGATTATATTATCTTATTATAAAGAAATTATTAAGGGTATTCATGCAAAGTGGCAATCCTATAATCTGAGCAATTAATTACACTACGCGACAGCCATTCTGATCTGGGTTAAACATTAGGCAATCTTATTAAAACAGGACTCCGATTCCAAATATAAGGTTAAAAAACAATTCTGTAACACTGTTTTTAAGTTATCGATAGTTTATAATTTTTAGTGAATTTCGAAAGGGTGATCCAATGTTACTGCAAATAAAACACGTTTTTATGAATTGATTTAAATGAATAGCATTTTTAATTAGAGGTATATGAAACACCTTTAATTTATTACTACCTTCTATTTTAATTGGATAAAAATTTAAGGCTCCATTAATTAAAACTTTTTTAAATTCAAAAATAAAATTTTCATAAAATGGAAAATAAGTTTCCTTACAAAGTTATAAAAATAAAAGAAATTATATGGTTTCATAATTTTATTTTAAAGTATGTTCTATTACAAAGAAAATAACATACAACTCTAAAAAATTTGTCTCTAAATACAAGTGTAAAAACTACCTGAGTGAAAATAGATAAAAATCTATTGCAAAATCAATTAATACAAAACTAATTAAATCTTGAGTTTCTGGAAACGCATTGGGCTCTAAAAGGTAAGTGCTTATTTTTGAATTTTGGTTTGAAATTTTTATATTATACTCTCAATATATTGTATTTTTAAAAACTATAAAAAAATATATTTTTTAAGACTCGATCACCAGACTACATCGTTATGACTTACTGTATCTTTATGTATAACTAAACGAAGGCTGAAAGAGGTGCAAGACACGGTAAGCAATACATTTTTGCTCGTCCATTTCATGACGTTTAGCTTTTGTTTCGTTATACACAAAGAAAGAAGCGGTTGATATTTTAGATTATGCTTAAACATATAATTTGAAAAAAATAGATTTTTCCATTTTCACTTCGGAAGTTATTACTTTTGAATTTCGTGACAGATTTTTTAGAATTGCATGTCATTTTCTTTGTAATAGAACATATTTTAAAATAAAGTTATGAAACTTTATAATTTCTTTTATTTTTATAACTTTGTAAGCAAACTTTTGTTCCATTTTATGAAAATTTTTAGAAACAAAATTAAAAAATTCAAATGTTTTAATTAACTGACTTTAAGATCTTTATTTAATTGGAATATAATGTAGTAACAAATGAAAGGTATGTCAATTACATTTAATTAAATATACTATTTTTTAAATCAGTTCACAAAAAAGTGTCTTATTTGCAATAATGTAGAAATACTTTTTCGAAATTCACTAAAAAGTTAGGTGATTTTTAATTTTTTTTACGGTTTTTAATTTTTTTAGCGATTTTTCCTTTTGCTTTTGGGTCATTCTTAATTTTTTTTGGTTAATTTTTCATTTTTATACTTATTTTTTTCTTTTTTATTGATTAATATATTAATTTTGGTTTCAATTGTTCTTGTAATAATAAAACATGGATCAATTGAAGATGAACGAAAACTCATTTTTTATCATATGCATTAAGGCCATCTTCGTCCAATTCCGGAAAAATTTCAGGCCGCTCTCAACTGGTTTAGAAGTAATAGGGGTTCAAAGTTGCAAAAAATTACCATTTCAAGAATATTAAAACTATCAAAATTTTTTATGTGAAATAAGTTGTACGAAAAATGTTTACTTAAAACTTAAACTAAAGGTTTTTAGTTTTCTCTGAAAAATCGCCCAAAAAAAAAAAATGAAAAATCGCCCAAAACTTTTTTAAAGAAAATGAAAAATCACCCAAATGAAATATGGCCCAAAAAGTTAAATGAAAATCACCCAAAAAAAATTAAAAATTACCAAATTGTAAAATAATGTTTCAATGTTTTAGGCATAATTGAAGATGAATGAAAACTTGAATTTAAATTTTTTTTTTGTATATGTATTAAGAATTTCTTTGTCAAATTCTGGAAAAATTTTTGACCGTTCTCAAATCGTTTAGAAGTTATGGTGTCCAAACTTCTAAAAACTGGCCTGAAAAGATAGTTATTATAAAGAGAATTATCTACAGAGGGTGGGTTTTGATGAACATTTTTTTACTTTTGTACTTCTCTAAAAATTAACCTTGGTTTTTTTTTAACGATTCCGAATATTTTAGCTGTAACAATAGCCGCTAGTGACCCGAGAAACAAAAAAACTCAGGCACAAAAGTCCAGAGTATCGGACTCAATTTACGACAATAGAAAACAATTGAATTTTTATAGATTAGGTCGCAAAATAAAACTTATAATTAATTTTTGGTAAATGTTGGTAAAATATTTTTTTTAAACCTGTGAATATGTTAGTTGAAATTAATTGCTTGCATTTCCTACATTTCGTAATCCATTTCCAAAGAGTTGATAGAATCTCGCAGTATTCTTTGATGAATTTTTATAGATTCTCTTTGTGAGAAATCTTGCTCTTATTGTGCGAAAATTGCAATTGCAATGAAATCCATTAAAAATCACAGCTAAAAAGTAAATGATCAAAAAAACTTCACCTTTTTAATTTTTCTTTTTATTTATTTGTCTGCTGCTAAAATCTGTTGTTTTCGAACTTCCGAAAGTAAATTCGAAAAAGGGAAGTTTCGTTCGGAATTTGTATTAGCAAATTTGTCGTATTCATAGCGTAGATTTACGTTCGGAAATTCATTACAACGGATTCCGGAATAGGGCTGTATATATTGTGTTAATAAAGTAGCTGATATGTATCGAAATTGGCCTGAGTTTTAACTATAATGCACCCGAAACATACCCAACAAGTCCTTGAAAGGTACCTGAAATAGTACCGTAGTAAGTCTGTATTATGTTCAAAAACGAGCGACTACATTCGGACACAATAAACTGACGAGTGCCCGAATCGGTCTTCGTTCGTACATTGTGCCTGCCCAAGGTGTTCCAGAAATAGCACTTTTTTCGGTACAGAGGTCGGACATTTACCGACACGGGCACCGGACATATATCAGATACTTTATTGACACAAAATATGAAATTGTTTCTCGGGTGAGTTAAAATATTTTGCAAAATCCTCCAAAACTCATGTTTTCCGTAAATATATTGGCTAGTAGAATTGGCCGGAAGAGGCTGCTTAAATCTGCTTTAAAAATTTTTAAAGTTTTGCAATAGCATTAAAGATAATGCTGTTTTTTATGCCTTTTTTTAATTTATTTTCAATTTTTTAATAACTTCATTACTTCTAGTGCGATCCTCACTTTCAAGATATCATTGAAAAGGTTTTGTGTGCTTGCATTCATGGCCAGAATTTCTTAAATTTATACATATTAAAGCTAAAAAATAAATTATAAAATAAACTTCTGAAATAATTTTGTAAGAAATTAAAAAAAAAAAATCAAATTAAGTTATTTGAATTTTGAAAATTTTTGTATGGAAATAAAATAAAAAAATATCAAAACGAATTCTTTTTTTTGCAAATTCTACCTAGACTAACACGTCTGTTACTGTGCGATCACTGTGTATGCTAAAAGAGGCATATCCGTTCAAACGGATCTCGCCCATTGAATTACGGAGGTTTGTTTAAAGAAATTTTTGGGATGAGAACGATATATCATTTATCTCAAATTATTAAATTTCAAAGACAGAAAAATTTTTACATAAGCTCCATAAATCTTACATCCTAAAAATTTACAAAATTACTTAAATGAATGACTTAAACCTTTTCCTCTGGTAAGAATTCTGAAAAATGTAAGTCAACTTTTTATAACTCACGAGTAACCTCAAACATTCTTCAAAAATTAAACCAGGTTTAGACTCATATCCTTAATTCGAAAGTTAATTGCTTATATATTCTTGCCTATAAAAGAGTTACAATGTAAGGGGCAAACAAATTTATTGAATAAAAACTTTTTGTGCCGTAAATTACGAAGAAGCTGTGACGCAATGCCACTATAAGCAGAGCTAAAGAAAACGCAGAACTTACAATTCTGCAAACAAGCTCTATATGCGTATTTGGAGTAAGCCAACAAACTCCAGCGACAAAACCATGGATGCTGAAATTTAAGTTTTCGAGAACCGCTCGAGGGAAAATTAAAGTCAGTTGTTGGCTGAAGTATGCTTTTAAATCTTTCTAGGTGGTTCTAGGATATGTCATTCTTGTTGGCTTGATTGTTAACATCACTACCATCATCTGTAACTGCCGATATCAAGGTTAAGGCGAATCTACCCGATTCACTATCATTGTTCACTTTGGACGAATCCTCCGATTTGAAAAATGTAAATTGAGTTTCATATTAAAAATGAAGATGATTGTCATCCACATTGAACAGTGAAAGAAGTAGAAGGTCTTCCTACTTTTGATGAAAATTAAAGCAAATCGAACTGATGTGTGATTCGTTCTAAAACACAGTTGAAAGGTGTTAACATAATTTCAAGCAGAAAGTTTATATTTTTTTATTTAATTGCTGAACGGATTTTATTTATTTAATTTTTTTAAACGTCAAGAAAATTAATCAGCCAACGAATATATTTTGACATTCAACACCGAATCAACCATCAAATTTTAAATTTACACTTCGAATAATGTAAATTAAAAATTGATTAACTGTCATCGTTCAACGTTCACTATCATCGTTTTGAATGAAATGTGTGAATTCGCCTTTAGTGAAAGCAATAGTGATGGTAATTTTGAATGTATCACGTTTGATCCGATAAATCACGATAAATTTGTTTCCACTATTGTTGTTTACACGAATCAACTCATAACAAAGGCTTTTACACGTAAACGCAACATAAGTATATGATATGTTCAGTTTTTTTAGAACAAATTAAAGCGATTTAACGAAATGATTATTTAAATGCATTCATTTTTATTAAAATTTCGACCCGTTTCGATCTGTTTGTAAAAAATCACTGAATTATTATTTCATTAGAAAGAAGTGTTTTTTTCGTTAAAACTTGCAGAAACTTTACCGACAAGACATATATCTGTATTCGACATTTTTATGAATGGCCTCACTAGATTTTAAACTGACTCAAAGAAAGTCAATTTGAAGAATGATGAAATAAATCTGAGTAATTTTTTCTGTTAAATGTAAAAAAATAATCATTGGACTTAAATTGTATGTCAAATGCATGGCTAAGCTTCGGAGCTTCAGAATCTAAATATAATTATATCATTAATAAAGGATCTTAGATACTATTGTGGTGAGAAGTTGAGCACTTAAAAAAAAAATTCTTGCACATATTAGAATTGTCACTATGTGGTTGGCTGGAAAAAGTATCTCATCGTGGATTTATAATAGTTTTATATCTAAGAAATAATTACTAAAGTTATTTCAAAAAAGCGTACACTTTAAAATAAATGTTTTTCTGTTAATGACCCAAAACATTACTTTAAACGATTCGAGCACGTCCTAAAAATTTCGGATCCTTATGAATAAAATTGTGGTGTGTTTTTATACCTTTATAAATGATTTAAGCGCCTACCTCGTATAAAAATTAATATAGTTATTTATTTTTGAAACAGTATATTAAATATATATGTATTGTAAAATAAATATTTATAAAATATATAACAACCATAGTGAGCATATGTACGTAATCACTATTATAATTTTCTATTGGGTTGATGTATGTTTACTTTTTTCGAACAGTGGAAAAAATGTATACATCTTATACTTTTTTAATGACAAGAAAAAAAAAATTGTGATTATTATATATTTTATAATATTATATTATTACTATTATAGTTATTGCTTATTGCTCGTTGCATTCTTAATTTGATATAAAGATAACTAATATTTCAAATTGGTTTGTAGTTTATTATTGTTTTAACGCACAATTTTAAATAAATTTGTCCTAAAAATACACATGTAAATTTATTGAAACTTATTTGAGTACTTTTAACTACTGTCCAGTGCTTTGAAAACTCCCACACTCAGATACTAAGGGTTCTCATCTAAGCATGTGTCTGACCTGTAAGCATTGTAAACCTTGTGAACTTACATGCGCGTAAGCTATCTGTCAAAATTTGTATGAGCGTGAGTTTACATCTTTCTCCAGAAGCTTTACATGGCAATTTTTTCTCTCTGAGGTTTGCCATTGTCTGCAGAGAAGTGACGACCGAACAGAAAAATTAATTCAATTGAAAAAACTTTTCTGTCTGAGCTGGAATTGAACACGGGCTACCGCGGTTCTTTAGCTTAGGGGCCACGCACTCTACCCACTAGGGGTAGATTAATACATACTTAAAGTAGTTGAAGTAAATGTCCACACGTTTTATTTATTTTTCTATGTTAATTAAGGTTTTTAAATGATTTAAAATTGAAAAAAGATCTTAATTTTGTCGCAGCCGCATCTGGCATTTTGTCAACATTTACGCTATTTACACTTTATCGCTCATCAAAATTTATATGTTTACATGCTAAGACGAGAATTTTGTATAGAAATATTAGGTTTTTGTATTTGATACGTATTTTTTTAAATACTTTCTATTTGTTATTAACAGGTATTTAAATACTGGAAATACGAAATACTTTACAGCTCTGATTTAAATATTTTCATTTCATTTCAATATCTTTATCGTTTTTATAAGATTTCTTACATTTTATGGATCCAGGCTCATATTGGCTTGCTATCAGATGTTTAAGCGAAAATTTACGTGCCTGAACGGTAGGAAATGAAATGATGGACTCTCGTTTGCCAAAATATATTCGAAATCTGTATGGATTACGTGGGGAAAATACCATTAAATAATTACGTTAACTGCACGCTTACATTTTAATGCAAATTACCACGTTATGAGAACTTTAAAAATTCCCCATTTATATTTTTTTTTACTCCACAATCAACATTCAAATATCTGGCGTAACAACATTACAAATAACAAAAATGATGGTAGCCCAAACTTACGCACCTCTCCCCTACATTTTGTTATAAATTATTTTTTTTCTATAAGCCTAAACCTTTAAAACCCTTGCTTAGTACCTTATGCCAAAATATGTTGTTAGAAGAATGTAACTTTTCGCTGTGCTGGACTGTGTGAGTGAGTCCGATGAGCAACTCATGTCTCACCGTCCCGCTTACCTGTTGTGCCTCATGTGACTTTTGACTAGATCACTATTCACCAGCGCAGCCATCAAGCTTAATTCTCCCGCCATCACTGTAGCGCATACAATTTGCGCCAATTTCTTGGCGTTTTCACCAGGCTTCTTATGGTTGGCACCACGAACACCGAGCAAATCAAGACAAGCACCTTGACCAGGTAATCCAGTGCCGCCTCCGACGGTGCCTACTTCCAGCGAAGGCATTGTACATGTCATGTAGAGATCTTCGCTGTTCTCACCCCAGCATTCCATGCCTGTGGAACAGTTACTAGAAGTGACATTTTGTGCAGGGTCTTGACCGGTTGCTAGAAAAACAGCAGTCACCATGTTAGCTGCATGTGCGTTGTTGCCTTAAATTGAAAAATTTTAGATAAATTTATTAAGTGCCTTTTTGCAATTAAGAATTATCTTCTTACCTCCTATACTGCCGGCCATGGCACTGCCAGACATATTCTTCAATTTGTTGCATTCGACAAGCACCTTTGCGTCAGTTTTAAGCACAGTACGCAATGTTTGAGCTGAAATAATGCATTCGGTGACAACGCGTTTGCCACGTCCCTTAATCCAGTTAATTGCCGCTGGTTTTTTGTCGCAGCAGAAGTTTCCGCTTAACGAAATAATCTGCATATCCGGAAATATTCGCTTAAGGCATTTTAGTGCCATTTCTGCGCCCTTGGAAACCATATTCATACCCATCGCATCGCCAGTCAGAGCTACAAATCGAATGTACAACTGTGGTCCATCCATAGCTACCAATAACTCTTTCAGTCGCCCAAAACGTGAAGTGGAATCGAACTCGGATTTAATTTTTTTGTAATTCTGTTCGTCATTGATCCAACTCTTTGCCTCTGCAGCACGAGTAACACTTGAAAAGCGTACACAAGGTGCACGCGTCATGCCAACATCCTCCACATAAGATGTGACTCCACGAACGGAGAGTGCTTTGCAGCCACGATTAGTCGATGCTACTAAGGCACCCTCAGTAGTTGCCATGGGCACAAAATACTTTGCACCATCTAGTAGTAGTGGGCCGGCATAGCCCACAGGAATGGGTACAAAGCCGAGCACATTTTCACAGCAAGCATTGATAACCTTGCGATAGTCGAAATTCTGATAGGGTAAACATTCCAGGCGCTCCATAGGAATGTTTGCACGCGCACCTAGAATTTGACGGCGTATTCGCACACCACGTACAGGATCGTCAATAACAGTTTCTATCTTGTGTAGCGGACAGTGTTGACCACCAGCATTTACAATAGCTGTAATTTCATCGTCTGACAGATTGGCAGCGCCACCCCATTCTTCTGTTGAGTTGAAGATTTCTAAACATTCCTGCAGCGTGCGTGTTGGACGTTTCTCGTTTGCCTTGAAGTTCGAGGATTGAAGACCAGCATAAGAAAGCTCCAAGTCTTTAACCGATTTTGGAGCATCAGTTTGAGTGGCAACATTTATAAAGTTTTGCTCTTCTATAGTAAATAGCGGCACTTTATGTGTTCTTCTTTCGAGCACGTTTATAGCATTTGAATCCCGCTGTTCCGAGTATTTGGTTTTGCTTGGCAACATTGTTCTGTCCTCGGGTTCAGCAATTATCTCGCTTATAGGTTGCGTTTGTGAGGACTTTGCAGCAATTGCAACTGTTGATTGTCGTATCTGATCACGCAGAATTTCACGATTCTCAAAAAATATGAATTTTACTACTAGCGCGATAAGTAAAATAAAAATAACGATTTGGTCAGCGCTCATCGTAAGCCATCTAAAAAAAGATAATAATATATATAAAATAAAGTTTCCACACACAAAGCACTTTAAATTTCAAATTAATTATTTTACATCTAACCAAGTTTCTTTTTTAGACTGAGCCAACGCTTAGGCGATGCCCCCCAAAAATATGTAATCATTGGGTGGAATGCATAAAAGAGGTGAGCATTTGCACGATTTTTCAAGTAAAAAATTCACAAACTCTTAATTTTACTTGAAAAATCGATTCGGAGCAAATGCTCACTCTTTATGCATTCCACCGATTGTGTTGAATCGGAAGATGGGTGATAGTTCGTTGAAGGGTGGAGAGATGGAGTAGTGTCGGTGTTTCAAATTTGCACAGCTCACAGCTGCCGGGAAACACGCTCGCAGCGAGACTATTCCACAACCTTACCGTGCGACTGAAGAACGAATTATTTCGGTAATGCTATGTTCTGTTGGACATCGAGGCAATGGCAAAGGGGTGGGCTTGGGCAGCTGCCCGAGTGGACCAGGGAAACACGAGCTGGTGGAGTCAGGCCATGTATATCCCTTGAGCACTACCCATGGTAATACCTATACAGCAACAGGCTGAGGCAACCCAAGTGAATTAATTTAAAAAGAAGTATTATGCATAATTTATGCAGTATTTTCTTTGTATTTTGTGATGGAATTGAAATTGAATTTTTGGCAAAATATGTTCACCATACAATTTTGCCAGTCACTTTTGAAATGGCTACCATTTCCAGTTGTGGAACAACTCATGTAACCGGCTGTGGGACACCTTGGTTTTTGCATTTAAAGTAAGCGATTGACTTACAAACTTTTAAATATCGTCGTTTTTGTATATTAATGTATATTAATAAAAAATTCATAATGAATATCAAATGAATAATGAATAAAAAATGAATAACGAATAAGAAATGAATAATGAATAAAAAAAGAATAATTTAAAATTCTGAAATTCTTCGTGAATTGCATTCTTTGTGAATAGCATTCAAATGAATAAAAAAATGTTTCATTATTCTGAATAACGAAAATGAATAATTGAAATGAATAATAAATAATTTTTTTAAAAATGAATGTGAATTAAAAATTTTATTTATAAATGAATTTTTCATTCATTGAATGCATTTTTATGTCGTTCTTCAGTTGTACTTAAAATTCTGAATAAGAATGCCGATTTTACAGCTCTGATTGATAGTGAGGTGATCTGCTCAAAGTGCAAAGGACTACCTGGGAAATGTTATTAATGTGACATTTCAATAAGACTAATTTGTTTTTTTTTTTATTTTTGTTTTAGTTTTGTTATATTGAATATAATTGAATATTTAAATAAGAAGATTGAATGCTATTTTTATTTTAAGAAAATTACATATTAAATACAAATACCTTATACTAATTGATATTTGAAGCTTATTCTGCAATTCCTAGGTTAAATAATGTATTTGACATTATTTTTATTCTTTGAACATATAAGTAATAATAATTTTTCGATTTTAAACTGCGTCCTGCGAAAATGTCCTGTTTTTTGAGAGACCTGTAAGATCTTAAAAATTCTGTCCTGTTTTAGGAGAAAAAAAGAGATGGGAGCGTTATGTATACACTGTCAATCTAGGGAAGTCAAACCACAAAAAAAATTATTCCCTAAGTCAAAATATCTGACAATTTTGAAATACATAGCAGACTTCCCGATGTTGCAAATTCTTCTAAAATTTTTTAAGTCTTTGCTCCCGTGATTCACACTCATCGTACTAACAATCTTTTTCAGCCTCAATAAAAGTTTTTTTTTATTCTATATTCATATGAACTTAAAATGAAATGTTTGCATTTACACGAATATTTGTGATAGAAATTTTTTATTTAAAAATCCCAGGATCCCGGACGATTTAAGCACCTTTAAATCCCGGGATTGTCTTTGCGGGATCATGAGATTTTTAAATAAAAAATTTCTATAGAATAAGAAAAAACTTTTATTGAGGCTGAAAAAGATTGTTAGGACGATGAGTGTGAATCACGGCAGCAAAGAATTTAAAAATTTTTAGAAGAATTTGCAACATCGGGAAGTCGTCTATGTATTTCAAAATTGTCAGATATTTTGACTTAGGAAATAATTTTTTTTTATGGCGAAGGCAATCGTGATCGAAACTTACAAATTGCTTACGACTAATAAACAACTATTTCTCCAACTAGCATAGAATCAGAAAGGTGCTTCTTATCAGCGGGTTATATTTGTAATAATATTTGAACAAAACTCTACAATAAAAAAAAAACGCGTTGATCTACTTAATGTATTACTTTAAAAATAATTAAAACATTAAACAAAAATTTCATTTTAAAAGTCTTTTTCAACTTTAATTTGCCTTAAACACAAAAAACATGAAGACAGTGTACAAAAAAAACTGTAACATTTATATAGTAATACCTTAAACTGTTCTGTATTTTGTTTTTATGTATTTTGCTCTGTAACTTTTTCAATGGCTCGGCTAAACTAAGAAAAAAATTTTTTCTTATATCATTTAGATCCTTAAAATAAGAAAAAATGGGTTTGCTCCTTTTCGGCACAAAGTATTTTTTTTAATCTTTTAAAGGCTTCTCAACCCTTTAGATCTTTGTTTTTTAAACCCTATTAATATTATTATCATTAAAGCCATAAAAAGATAAAAAAGCATAAATTTAATTTTTGTCTGGTTGATTTTGTCTTATGAAATAGGCAAAACAAAAATAGTTTTTGCTTTTCTTCGGCACAAAATCGAAAATCCAACTGACTTTCAAGTATCTCTCTAAATTTATTTTTATCAGGTTGGTTTGCCTTCAATATATTTGTGTTCAATATATTGGGCAAATGCACTGAAAGGGTTAAATTAATACAATGTGCTAATCATTAATATTATTTAAGTTTTTTGTGTTTATTAACAATAAGGGTATTCACAATTGTGTGATATAGGAGTATTGTTTTTTTTTGCCATAGTCGAAAATCACATTTTAACATTTTTTTGCTCTTATAAATAGAATTTGTGTTTGGGAACCTCCCACTAAGGCTTTGTCTTACTATGCAAATAAATTAACTATCCAATTTGATATACGTTATTAATACATGGAATGAAAAAGTTTAACTTGCATTTTGAGCATCTTAATTTTTGCAATTAGAAAATAACTGGCAACCGATCAGTTGTGTATGGAACTTTAAAAACCACACTCGTTAAACATATCATTAAAAAAAATCATATCATTGGGGTACTTAAAATTACCACACTTTCGGTTTTTAGAGATTTTATGTAAAACAAGAAAAAATATAAAAACCGCTTGGTAAAGTGTGGTACAATACCACGGGGTTTTTTAACAACACTGAAAACATCGGAATTGTGAATATCCTTAATGTGTTTTGTTTTGTTTTTGTTAATTAATACTTGAATTAATTTACATTTTTTTGTTTCAAGTAAGAAATAACAAAAAATTGTATTAAAAACGTTTTGAATTATTTACTTCTTGAAATTTTCAATCCCGAACTTATACCCTGATCCCGGGATTGAGATTTTCAATCCCGATAATCCCGGGATCGAGAAAAGCTTCCGGGATTGGACTCCCAAGTATACACGACTTGTCGTTATTTGTATGGAGAAAAAAAATTTTGTTTGTTTTTCTTGAGCACCATTTTATTTTGTTCCTATATATTGAAAATGCATAAAAAAAAATTTCAAAAAAATTGGACGTTAATAAAGTTGCGTTGAGCTAGAAATTAAAAAAAATTATCTACTACAGTATGAAAAAAACAAATATACAACAGCAATTCCATTTTGAACGTACCCAGTTTTACGGAATGACCATCTCTGATTTGGGTGAAATTTTGCATGGAGCATCACTGGAGGAAATAAAAAAATTGATTGGGAGGCAAAAAGTTTGACGTGATTTTTGGCGGAGTTTGGCGGAGTGCACAAAATTGAAGAAAATCGGCAAAAAGGTTTTTTACTAAAATTTATATCTCAAACACTTCTTAACCGAATTTTAAGTTTGAATTACCGTTGGAAAGGTAAATAATTTAACTGTAATCCAAAAATAATTTTTGGTTGTGGGGGGTAAAAAAATATTGTATATTGTAACTGTGACTTGTGCAGTTGTAAAGCTAGGTTTTCGTGAAGCCACCATCACTATTTCAAAGCTTTCCAATTTATCTATGCACACAAGTGCACAACTGCTCAAGTGCTCAAGTTTAAGGCAATAGTATAAAAGCACTTGTGCAGATTTTTGACTTACGTGAATTTTGTTTTTGTAAAGTGCACAAGTCCTCAACTCAACTCAAGTGCACTGAATAGTGAATACCCCTATTATAACGTTGATGTTCACATCTAACAGGCGTCCCACGACAGCTCACTTTTTTTTCTTGATTATTTGTAATCGTAATTATTAGATTACGATTACAAACAGAAAAGAATTGTAAATTCTTTATTATTTAACCTTTTTTAAAAAAATAATCGAATTACTAATGATTACGATTCAGATACTCTTAGTTTTGTTAAACCAAAATCCAATGAGTGAATGCAACTAAACTTTTTGATAATGCCAATTCGTCAAAAATTACTTGCAGAATCCCATTGCAGATGATTGTTTGAACAATTTCCTAATTCTCTCCATTGAAATTTGAGTTTTGGACAAATTAAAATACAGAAATATGTATAAATATAAACTTATGCTTTGATTGTTGTTAAAATTTATCGTTGGTAAATTGGTAAAATTTTCGAAATTTTAAAGCCTCCAAAATCGCGAAGATTTGATGCAATTTCCTTAAAAATTTGTTTGATAGTACTGCTCTGAAGTACAGGCAGATTTTGAATGATTTTTGTATTTATTTTTCCCTCACACATTTTTTAATTTAAGTTCCAAAAAAATTTTTTTTGCAATTCAATATATTATTGTACTATTTCTCATGTCATTATTTCATAACTAATTCAAGCAAATAAATAAATAAAAAATAAACTGGCCATTTCAGCCCTTGAAAGGACTTTGACCTAGCTTCTATTGATCAATTGTGTTGTGCGTGTTCTAATTCATACATGTATTTTAATAATTATTCTCTTCTAAGCATTAGTTAAATTAAATTTTAAAAACAAACAAGCCTATCTGTTATAGTAACAACTTACTTTATAAGTATGTCCGTCAACTCTCCGGACTCCGTTCGATTAGTGTTAATATTCATGTTCTGCAGTTTTGGCGCCAGTTTTTTGTCCACCGATTCATATTCGCTGTTTGAGAACACCATGCGACTGTAAATGTGCACCATCATCAGTCCAGTAGTCATAATTATTTTGACTCTCTGCACTACGGGATTTGCTTTTTGCTCTTCTTCATTTAATGCCTTCAGCAATATGGAATCTTTAGCTTTAGAACGTACTAAAGACATGTCCATACCACTACGGGACAGATCTAATATTAGGGACAAACACGCTGGGTAGAAGGTCATGAAAACGATATAATTGACTATAACCGACATGACAGCAAACGTGCATAGCACCTCTAGGCGTTGTACTCCCGACAATGTACCGACACCAATGACGAGTGTCTCCACTATGGTATCTAACGAAATAGCAGGACCAAGCAGTTCTAATCCACGTGCGATATTGTTGGTTACTTCAGCTTGATTCGAGCCTGAAAGCGCCAACTGGGCTAGCGTACCAGAATTTGAGAGATCGATTAGCAGCAACAAGAAGAAGAGCGCGTCTCTGATGAGAATGAAAAAGAGTTTTGATTTTTTTTTACAAAAAAAAAAGATGTAAGAGCTGTAAGAACTTACTTTAGATCGCTGATATCGCTACCAAGAATCTTTATGATAGTTGTTGTAAAGATGAAACTTGAGAATACAGTAAAAAGGCCAGCGATTCCTAAAAGATATAAGAGAAAACAATTTAGAAATGGTTTGAGTGGAGCACATAGAATAGAAATGAGATGAATGTTTTATTTTGTTTATAAGTGTGCTGAGTTTGAATCTTGATAAACAAAAGTTAACGATGTTTTCCTTTGAACTCTTATCGCATATTTTTTTAAGGTTCCATTTTAGTTCAGATCTCCATAATATTACAAATTTTAAGATTTTTCACAATAGACAATTTTATGTAAAACGGTAACCTGTCTTTAGATAGACTTGTATGTTACCAACATTTTTAAAAAATTGACATGCAATAGATGTTTTCTATGTAAAATATTATGTAAAAACACGAAAAAATTCTATGTAAAAACACGAAAAATCTGACCAAGAGCTCAGAAATGAACTAAGATACAGGGGTAAGTTGTTACAGGCCGATTACTCAGTAGTTTAAACAAATTTTTATGAAAGCTGATTGTAAATATTTTTATAATTGCCGGTTCTATCGCGAAAGTTTTATCTATTTTAAAAGGTTGTATTGCGAAAACATGTTTAGCGCTTCGCGGGATATCATAGTGCTAACTTGAAAACAATTTTTTTTAAATATTGCATTTAAAAGTAAATTGGTAAAGTTGAAAAACTAAGTAATTTTATTAACTAATTTCGTTTATATAGTAAGATTTAAATTTATAGCCTTATTTTTTTATTAATAACTATAGTTTTTAGTTAATAATTACAAATGTTCGAAATCATCTCCTAGGGCTAACATGTTAAAAATGTTATTACAATTTATTATATTGTTTGTTTTTGATTTCGTTCGTATTATGAAAGTGATAAATATTTTTAAATTATCTACTGACTGCTTTTCCACTTTGGGTTAGAAAGTTTTTTTTTATCTAGTTATTTTTTGTTTTTTAATTATTTAGTCACGGTTGCCACTTTGGTACAATTGTACCAAAATTAGTACATTTATTTTAACTTGGTACATTGGTACATTATTTACAATTTAACAACTTGTTACAAAAAGTGAAATTTGGTGGTAGCACTGGAAAAATGTTCAGACTTATGTTTTGTGGAACTTGCATTGCATTAAGTTCTGAAAGTTGAAAGTTTACATGCTCTTCTTGTCATATATATTAAAAATCACATTTTTTGAGACTTGAGGATTTTTTGTGAGAATTTCCACTAAATCAGAAAAATATCTGCAATCAGAAAATTTTTCTTATTACCAAAGATATTCTAAAATAAATTAAAGACAAGTTCGATTTAGGTAGAGAAGATCTAAATGTTTTGAATATAATAACATCTTCACAAATTATGTCAGAAAACAAAATTTCTTAATTGCCATAATTCAATAATTCATATTAAAATATCATCTCATAGAATGCTACCTTGACGTTATTGTGACTAAGAGGAATCTTGTTCAGGTTTCAAATATTAGTTTTTAAAATTGTTATGACGTTAGGAAAATATTTAAGTATTTTGGGAAAAAGTCAGGGTCGTAAAGAATGGATTGGGGGAAATTTGTTTTAATGATTTTATCAATTTTGTAAATAGTCTGATGTGCCTTCCACATAGCTCAACAGCTGCTGAACCAATATTTTTTATTTGAAATTAATTAGAATATAAAACACTTAACAACATAAAGCTCTCTAAAAAATTGTGTGTCGAACGCAATGAATCTCATTATATTTGGCCAGAAAAAGAACTATTTTAATGTATTTATTATTTTGTTAATGGCGCATAACATTACTTAATATTTTTGTTATGTTTGGTATGTACACAAATAAACTTTAGTTAATTATTATAATAAATGTTATCAAATTATGATATTAAAAAAATTGGTACATTTTTTCCTATTTGGTACATTTTTCGGAGAATTTGCTGCAACAAAAAAAAAAGGCAAGTGGCAACCGTGTATTTAGTTTTCAAAATTTTCAAATTTTTATTCATTCAGAGAACATTTCAAAGCAGAAAAGAAAAATGTTTGTTGTATTGCTTACATTTTCATTAAAAAAATTAGAAAAATAAAAATTGTGTCTATATTAATAAGAAAAAAAGACACAGTTTCGATAGTTTCGTAAGTATAGACGTAGAATTTCTTTTTATACAGTAATAGAGAAGAGCTTTGGTTTTTTTCATTTATATTTTTCACAACTATTTTAAAGCAATTCATCTTCTAAATGAAAATTATTTAAAAAAAAAATTATTTTGTATAATAATTTCGTTTGATATTTAAAGTGATGAATTTGTTGTTCTTGCTAATTTTTATGTTGGTTAAACTTAAATGTAATTCAAAGTTACGTTTAATGAATGGAAATAAATATTTCGGAAAAATAAGAATTATTTATTTTTCCTGTAGTAAAGAGCAAAGGGCTGATGAAAGTCGCTAAAATAAAAATGTAATAACTTTTTCTATTTAATGAATCTGTTTTTCTTTTTTTTATTTTGCAGATTGATTTTAAGATTTAACAAAAATGGATAACTGGGACACCGAAACAAGAATTTAGACTGTCCGCCGCTATCACGCACTGGAGTCCGTAGTTTCGGTTCAAAGGCGTACGTTTGGCGGCAATCCTCCGAGCAGATGGACCATAATGAGACTTGTTAACAATTTTGCCGATCATGGGACAGTTAACAGAAGACCTAACCATCGAAACAATTCAGGAAACGGAGGAAACAATCGCTGCTGTAGCTGCTGCCATACAAAACAATCCAAGAGTTTCGACAAGAAGCTTATCTGGCCAAATGGGTATAAGCAGACAGTCATTGCAGTCAATTATGCACAAAGATTTGGGCTTATTCCCATATAAAATTTAAATGGCCAACAAACTGAACGCAGCAGACTTCCCGATTCGGTTGGAATTTTGCCAGAAGATGCTTCAAATGGTGGAAGAGGAAGGAAACATGTTGAACTGTCTTTTCATGTCTGACGAGGCCCATTTCGATTTAAACGGCAACATAAACAAACAAAATTGTCGAATATGGAGTGCTTCCAACCCACAGATGCTCCATGAGACGGAATTGCATCCACTTCGTGTCACAGTGTGGTGTGCAGTTTCATCACGCTACATTGTCGGGCCCTACTTCTTCGAAGAAAACGGTCACACCGTTACGGTTACTGGAGACCATTACTTGAGCATGTTGAGAGAGTTTTTTATCCAGAATTACGCCGAATGAGAATTTCTTTAAACTCTGTGTGGTTTCAGCAAGATGGTGCAACTCCTCACATAGCCCGGCCTGTTATGACAGAACTGCGACGAAAACTTGCCAATAAGCTGATATCCAGAAACTCCACATTCCGTTGGCCCCCCAGGTTGGCCTAACCTTACTGCACCTGACTTTTTCTTATGGGGCTATTGCAATCAGGAAGTCTACAAAGCAAAATCAACAAATTTGAATGAACTAAAGCAATCCATTCGAGAAACAATTGCGGCTATTCTTGTCTCAACTCTCCAAGCAGTAATGAACAACTTTTTGGTAAGATGCTGTACATGCATCAACGAGCATTTAAATTCCATTCTTTTTAAAACTATTTAAGCTATATTTAATAAAATTGTATGAGCTTTAACACGAATAAAAGAAAAATTAATTCCATACACTGAAAAAAAAGTTATTTGAGTTTCTTAATGTAGCAATATTCAGCAGCCACCCTGTATCTAGAGTGGGTCAAAAAATCAATTATTTTTTTTAAAAGTGACACGGAAAAATGGACACCTTAAAAAATTTATTTATTTATTTATTTATATATATTCCATACTGACAATTTATAGGTTAAAATATACTAACAGCCCTATTCTGGTTGTTAGCTTAACAAGAAATAGTTAAGGAGCTCTTATTAAGCTGATTGTTATGTTATGTAAATGTTGGTATTCTTAAAAATCCAAAAGAGTTGTCAGTTCTGCACAGTTGCGTTTGTGCAGACATTTGTGATTAGTAAGTATTGGACGAATGTAGATGTGAAGGAAGGCGATGAAATCGAAATTTGTCGCCTGACTTTGATCAGCTGTGCTTAGCTGACGTTGCTTTGTGGTTCCGACCAAAGAGTAGTAAAGAGTTGTCAGTTCTGCACAGTTGCGTTTGTGCAGACATTTGTGATTAGTAAGTATTGGACGAATGTAGATGTGAAGGAAGGCGATGAAATCGAAATTTGTCGCCTGACTTTGATCAGCTGTGCTTAGCTGACGTTGCTTTGTGGTTCCGACGCTTAGCGAAGAATGAGCTGTATGAGTGCGAAGAAATAGAAAATAGAAAGCGTGTGATGAAGCGAAAAGAAAATAGTTTGCTATTGTTTCTTTTCGCTTCGGTATGACTTTTTTGTTTCCTATAAGAATCTTGCACTCATATGAATGTTTACATTTTTTTAGCTAGATTGGATTTGGTAAATTGAATGAATTTACCAATTTCAATCTTTTTAAATGATGAGAACATTTTTATGCCCTCATTTACCTATAAATTTATTTTAATTCTTGCAGGTAAGAAATTTTTTATTTGAAGCTACATTTTTTATCAATTTCCAGGTACTATGAATTCAGCCAATTTTTTCATTTGAAGCTAAATTTTTTCTCAATTTCTAGGTACTATATGAATGTAGGAATTTTTTTAATTTGAAGCAAAATTTTTTAACTAGATTGGATTTGGTAAATTAAATGAATTTACTTACCAATGTCCAGCTATTTAAACTACTCTTTGCTATTTTTATATGACCTTTATATATAAATTTCTTTTAGTTCTTGCAGGTACAATGTATTTAAGAAATTTTTTTAGCTACATTGCTTTTGGTAAATTAAATGAATTTACCAGTTTCCAGCTATTTAAATGATGATAAATTGATTTACATGATTTCAATTTTTAGCTACATTGGATTTGGTAAATTAAAGGAATATACCAATTTTCCTCTTTTCAAATTATTATAAATTTTTGAGCTACACAGTATATACACATATATGAGATGTATATACTTTCTTTATGTAAAAATATATACATATACAAATTTCTGTCAATTGTTGCAGGTATTTGGAAAATTTTCTATTTTATTTTAAACAAACTCAGAATGTTTACGAAAGTGTTTAAAATATTAAATACCATATAAAAGTTTGAAACATTTTCTAACAAACAGAGCATTCGTTTTCAATGTATGTAACAACGCGGCAAACTGGTAATTTTTTTCCTTGCGCAGTTCTTAAATTGGGCAGGACCCCTATTAAGTCTTTTTTTTGTTTTTTTTATTAGAGATCTTCTTTTGGGAAGTTTGTTGGTATGATTGTCATTGTGCTTTAGTGTTACAATATTCATTGAATGTTTGACATCCGCCAGGTTCGCCTGTCCGAATGTCCGTCCGCCAGGGTTTCCGATATTCGTCCGAATGTCCGTCCGCTCATTCGACGCAGCCTCCCGAATACCGCCAACTAACCCCATTTCAGTCTAGTTGCATGTATTTTGGAATGAACGGACGTATGACTGAATGTTTTTATGGTAGTATGTTTGAGTGTAAAGTATTCCTAATACTATTAAAAAGTCAAAATTTTTTTCCAAATTAAACTTCGCGGTGCCTTTAGACTTTCTCATCTTCCCCTTTTCCACATTCAAAATTGACCTCAAACTCTTTAGGTTTCTTTCTTGGAGTTTCGATTCTTTTTTGAAACTACCACTTTTTCCAAAAGTTCTTCTAATGCTCCAATTAGCCTCGCATGGCATAGCATTGCATGGCTTAGCAAGTATCACTTACATCTCTAACTACTTATCGCTTGTTTTCTTCAATAACGTTATAATCCGAAAAACACTTATTCGACTTTGTGATTACATCACTTAAATAAATTTTTATTTTACTTATATTGTAAAATATATGTCAATGTATTTCTGTAAATATTTACTATAAATATTGTGTATACTTCTTTTTATAATGTAAATATTGTACATATTGTAATTATATTGTAAATGTATTTTACAATTAAAATATTGTAAATACATTTCTGTAAATATTTACTGTAAATATTGTATATACTTAATTTTGTAATGTAAATATTGTACTTCCTTTAATTTCTGCTTAAGACTTAAAACTCTTGTACTGAAAAATAAGTTTTTTGAATTGTGACCTTATTGAAAAAAACGAGAGATATGTTAACATAGAAGTTCTATTACATTTTGTCACAAATATATATTTTTGTATATTTAGAAACATTAATAAAATGTCAAAAAATGTGTCTGGTAAACGCCCCTATTAAATATTTAATATTGGGGTCAGCTGTGTATTTTCTGAGTTGTGTACTAATGATATATAATACTCAGCTTAAATCATGATTAGTACGGATTTTTCTTAATACTCAGTATTTTTAAAAGTTTCCAGTATTAAGTTTTGTTATTGGTCAAATGACTACGTTTTGCATAACCATGATTTTTTGCTGTATACTAGCCGCTTATATAACTTGCATTCGCTGCTGTACCATGCGAGGCTAATTTGATCATAATATTTCGAAATCTTTCTTATGGCATCGCTTACAAACTTCTTTTTTCTTTTATAAAAATGACCGTTTTCAACTTTGGGCTCGGTCGACTCATTTATAATTTTCAAAATTGTCTATCTACTATTTCAGGTTATTAAATTCTTTCCTTCTATCAAACACAAAAAATTCTTACTTGTCTTTTTTTTCCCGGACCAACAAAAGCTTTTTGTATATACTGTAAATATTGTAAATACATTTGTGTAAATATTTACTGTAAATATTGTAAAAATTAAATAATATAATGTAAATATTGTGCATAAATTTTTGAGGTTACAATAACCGTTAATCAAATTACTTTATGTAATTTACATATCTGTAAATACTGTAAATATTGGAAGTTTATTTAATACTTTCACTTTTCTAATTTTAAGTTGTAAATATTTACTTTATTATATTACTTAGGTTAGTTAAATACATTCAAAGTGTTTGCCTTAGTTGATAATTTATTACATTATGTAATAAGTTTTCAATTTAGTTGATAATTTATTACATTATGTAATAAGATTTTCATTTAGGTTTAAATTATTACATTATGTAATAAGATTTTCATTTAGTTTTAAATTATTACATTATGTAATAAGATTTCATTCTAGGTTTTAAGATGTTATATTATATAATAAGCACCGTATTATATTAAATAATAAGAGCCAGTTCAAAAATGTATTAATTTTTTATTGAATTAGAAGAATAAAATGAGGTAAGTTTTAAAACACCAACAATTGAAAACCAAAACTGCAAAATAAATGAATATGTATGTCAGACATAATTTTGCTTTAAAAAATGAATAAAAGATGAATTGATTGCTTTATTTATTAATTGATTAATTTTATTAATTTATTAAAAAATCTATAAATAAACTCATAGTTCATAAAAAGATGAATTTATTGCTTCCTTTATTAGTTGATTAATTTTATTAATTTATTGAAAAATCTGTTTGCTAAAATTAAAAATCTTGAAATACCTTCAGCAAATAGATTTTATACAAAATTTGAATAAAATCTCAAAATAAAAAAAAGGAACTTTATGTCACCATAACAATTACTGTTTAAAGAAGGTCATTAAAATGAGAAAAAATATCTTTAAATATTAATACCATTTTTGGATTATTAAACAAACACAATTAGTTTTATATTTTGGATTGATGGAATTTTAATGTTTCAAACTTTTATATGGTATTTAATATTTTAAACACTTTCGTAAACATTCTGAGTTTGTTTAAAATAAAATAGAAAATTTTCTAAATACCTGCAACAATTGACAGAAATTTGTATATGTATATATTTTTACATAAAGAAAGTATATACATCTCATATATGTGTATATACTGTGTAGCTCAAAAATTTATAATAATTTGAAAAGAGGAAAATTGGTATATTCCTTTAATTTACCAAATCCAATGTAGCTAAAAATTGAAATCATGTAAATCAATTTATCATCATTTAAATAGCTGGAAACTGGTAAATTCATTTAATTTACCAAAAGCAATGTAGCTAAAAAAATTTCTTAAATACATTGTACCTGCAAGAACTAAAAGAAATTTATATATAAAGGTCATATAAAAATAGCAAAGAGTAGTTTAAATAGCTGGACATTGGTAAGTAAATTCATTTAATTTACCAAATCCAATCTAGTTAAAAAATTTTGCTTCAAATTAAAAAAATTCCTACATTCATATAGTACCTAGAAATTGAGAAAAAATTTAGCTTCAAATGAAAAAATTGGCTGAATTCATAGTACCTGGAAATTGATAAAAAATGTAGCTTCAAATAAAAAATTTCTTACCTGCAAGAATTAAAATAAATTTATAGGTAAATGAGGGCATAAAAATGTTCTCATCATTTAAAAAGATTGAAATTGGTAAATTCATTCAATTTACCAAATCCAATCTAGCTAAAAAAATGTAAACATTCATATGAGTGCAAGATTCTTATAGGAAACAAAAAAGTCATACCGAAGCGAAAAGAAACAATAGCAAACTATTTTCTTTTCGCTTCATCACACGCTTTCTATTTTCTATTTCTTCGCACTCATACAGCTCATTCTTCGCTAAGCGTCGGAACCACAAAGCAACGTCAGCTAAGCACAGCTGATCAAAGTCAGGCGACAAATTTCGATTTCATCGCCTTCCTTCACATCTACATTCGTCCAATACTTACTAATCACAAATGTCTGCACAAACGCAACTGTGCAGAACTGACAACTCTTTACTACTCTTTGGATAAAGGCTAACCCGAGACTCTCAGCTCCGAAAATGGCTTTTGAAGTTCAAACTGACCTGAGCAAACAGTGTAGTGCTGAAACTATTCGACGTGTCTTGCGCAAAAATAACTTTCATGGCCGAGTAACACGAAACAAGCCGTTTATTAGCCCCAAAAACAGATTATGCAGACTCAACTACGACAAAGAACATATGTCCAAGGGCCCAGAGTACTGGAATTCAGTTATTTTTGCAGATAAATCGAAGATCAATTTATTCGGTTCAGATGGTATTTGCTATATGTGGCGAAAACCGAATACAAAACAACAAAAAAAAAAACTTAACACAAACCGTGAAACACGGCGGTGGCAGCGTCATGGTTTGGGCTTGAATGTCAGCTGCTGGTACTGGGAAGTTCCCGTTTATTGAAACAACGATGGACAAATTTAAGTACCTACAGATCCTGAAGAATAATTTGTTGCAGAGTGCAAAGGTTCTGGGTATAAAATTGAATTTCCAATTTTACCAGGATGACGATCAAAAGCACAAATGGGGTATTGTGCAAACCAGGCTAATATACAACTGCCCACAATTGATGACGCCGCCAGCACAGTCGCCAGACCTTAATGTTATTGAAAATGTGTGGTCTTTATTGGAAAATAACATCCGGAAACATCAAATTTCAAACAAGAACCACCTGAAAGAGATATTGAAAACAAAGTGGGCGAATATTTCGCCAACTATCACTCAAAAACTGGTCGCATCAATGCCAAACCACCTTAGATCTGTTGTGGACAACAAGGGCTATCATACCAAATAATACAAATATCAAATATCATTAAGTAATACGAAAAATTTATAAATAACAACACAGTAAAAAATTTGAGGGTAAATTTTATCTTTTTTATAACATTTGTGTGGTATAAACTTTTTTTATTCCAAATAATTTATAAATTTTATACCACTCAATATTATAAAAATAATAAAACAAATATAATTTAAAAAGTTCTTATGGATATCATGTGTTAACCAAAATATATTCTGGTTCGAATTCACCGAAATCAGGAAATTTAAAAATATAGTGGTTTCGATTGGTCTGACGAGGAAAATGGTCTCGAAAAATTTATAAGATTTGATGGTATAATTTTTATGACATTTTTGGTTTGGATTTATATGTAAACAAAATAGTATAAAACTTATGCTCATATTTTTTACTGTGAAGTGACTGCATAAAATAAGCTGTGATATGAAATTAAGCAGTATTTTCTGGTTTCTCAATTTTAAGCCAACTTAATATATATTTTTAGAATAAATTAAGTTAATTTATTAAACTAAACATCTTGTTCTGTTAAATGATACTATATTATTTTTCTATTCCTGTTAGTTTTGTTGTTATTAAGCCCTAAAATTGAAAGTATGCACTGCATAAAATAAGCTGTGAGCCACTGTATATGTGTTGAATAAAAAGGTCTCGAGAAAACAATAGCATACTCTAATTTTGAACGAACAAAAGAAGAATATAATAAAATGCAGAGTAAATGGATCAGAGAAATCAGAACTATTACGCATTACAAAAGCTAACACAGAGTAAGATTTAGATATAATATAGTTAAGATGGCTGACAAAAGTGAATTTAGAATCCAATATTACACCAAGATCAGTAATTTTATCAACTTTTTTTAATATAGAGCCCTCAATATTATATAAATAATAAAACACATTAAGAGTTTTCGCAAATTTAATATAGAATCACTTGTTGATATTTAGAAAAAGCTTATTATTATAACACCAATTCAGAAGGTTATTAATATCAGATTGTAAGTTTATTTCAACTTGAGAGTTACAGATGATAGAATAGACTTTTAAGTTATCCGCATATAAAAGATATTTGGAATAGTTGAAACATCTGCTAATGTCATTTATAAATAACAAAAAAAGCAGTGGACCTAAAATGCTGCCTTGAGGATCACCAGATGTTGCTATAAAAGCGAAAGATTGAATATTTTCAACAAAAACATGAGAAAATTTATTGGTTAAATATGACTTTAACCAGTCTAAAAATTTAGAGTGAAAACCGATATGAGCCAATTTTGAAAGTAAGTACGCTTTTGAGAAATAAATCGTGTCAACTTGATTTCCACTTTGAAATGCAGAGAGTCTTCAGTAAATATCATTAGATTTGTTACTGTTGATCGACCTGCAACAAAACCATGCTGTTTAGGACATATTAAATTCTTGATGGCGAAGTACATTTTGTTTTTAACAATACCCTGAAATAATTTAGAAATAGTCGATAATTTAGAGATTGGTCTACAATTCAAAACATTACTTTTATTACCACTCTTAAAAATAGGTTCAAGTGAGGCAATTTTCCAGTCATCTAGAAAAACTCCTGAAGCTAGAGATTTATTAAAAATAGGCTCTATGAAATAAGGCCCCAAACTACAAATGAAATAAGGCCCCAAACATTTCTATACAAAACAACAACACAAATAATTGGGATGTTATTTCCTATTTTGGGGCTTCATTTCATTTTTAAAAAATGGGGCTTTATTTCATAATGAAATAAGGCCCCAAGAGCAAAATGATATAAGGACCCAAAAATGATATTAGAAATTAGAAGCATGAATATTTGGGGTGTTATTTCGATTTTTGTGGCCTCATTTCATTTTTTTAATTAGGGTTTTATTCCATTGTAAAATAGGCCACCAAAAATTTCAACACTCCTTGAGGATCAGTCTTAGATACGGTTGTTATAACAACTTTTCGATTTTTGTTATTTAAAATCAATTAAAAATTTCTCAATTGAAAAAATTTTAAAAAATATGTTAAGTTTTAATATTTTTGCAACTTAGTGAAGACATAATAAAAAATTAAATTAATTGTGAAAAATTTCATGGTAAACGAAGGACCAGTGAACTTATCTATGTCCTCGATCAAAAAATGATATATAGAAAAAAATCCACTTATAAAACTATAACAAAATATGAACTTCGGCAAGAGACCTGTAAAGCAAGAGTTAACCTTTCGTCGGAAGGAAAAGTTTGCGACGTTTGCACTTCACAAGATCTCTTACTAGTAGGAAAACAACTCTTTGAACTTAAATTAGACTCTATTGACATTAAAATTTAGGTACGAGATATAAGAGAACTAACAAAGTTTTCTTTATAATTACATATTTGTAAATTAAGATAGATTTACAAAACTATAATATCATCTAAGCTCAAACGATTTGTATTACAAATTTATAAAAATATTTCGTACAAGGGAATACTGTTTTTTTCAAATTCTTGATAAGGTTAATGAATTCTTGAAGATATTAATTCATTCATGTTTACAAATAAAAATAAAAGCAATTAAAGGGTGTTTTTATTTATTGTGGGGGTCATTCTTCATAAATATTTTGGGTGCTATTTCCTTAATTCCGTTTTAAGATTTGAGGCCTTTTATTTTGGGGTGCATTTGCGCAGCCTTTTAAAAAACTGGCATATTTAAGTTTAGGGCTTTATTGCATCATATTGGGGCTAATTTCGGCATAATTAAAGAATAGTGAAAACTCAAATTTAACACTTTAAGATTTCATTTTAAATTTCAGTCCGCTCTCAAGTGGTTTGGAAGTTATAGGGTTCCAAAATTGTAAAAATTGGCCTGAAAAACATGCGATAACTTTTTATTTTCATACAAAACTAATAAGTATGGACATCAAAAGAAAGGCTATTCTGTTACCTATTCAACAAGTCATTTATCATAAAAATCCATGAATTACTTTTGAAGATATATTATTTTACGTGTTATGCACTGCTTACACATATTATGTTCATGTTTCATTATAGAGAGAATTATATCCAGAAGTACTGTAGACAGCGTAGCCGGTATTTGACTTACTGAGGGTTGTAATCCCTGAGCAGCGGTCGAAGGCCGCCTATTAAAAAGAGAATTAATTTGGACTTCCAGCAACATATATATATTCATATGTATATAGAAAAACAAATTTTCACATTTGGAGCCACGAGTTATACTTCGTATTTCTTAAAGTACTCAAAAGATTTCATTTATTGATATCTCATTTAATAGATCACATTTAAACCTTTAAAAGTAAACATATTTTGTACATTTTATTTTACATTAAAAAAATTTGGTCGTTTTCATATACATACTTGAAATGGTAATTTTTGTTTCAACTTTGAACCCCTATAACTTCGAAACTACTTGAGAGAAATTTTTCAGAAATGGACTTGGAAGGCTTTAAAACATATGATAAAAAATATTAAAATTCGAGTTTTCACTATTCTTCAATTGTTCCTTTATTTCATAAGAACTTGTTCCACAATGAAGTAAAGCCCCAACTTTGGGGCCTTATTTCATTTTCGGTTGGGGCTTTATTTCGTCGAATTGGGGCTTTATTTCGTAGGGTGTTATTTCATAATGAAATAAAGCCCTATATTTGGGGCTTTATTTCATTTTTGTTTTGCGGCTTTATTTCCTGGGGCCTTATTTCACAGAGCCTTAAAAATAATCTTAATCGGATACAGTAGGGAAGCAGCACAATTCTTAATAAAAAGAGGAGAAATGCCATCGATATCAGTTTGAAACGACTGTTTAAGATGAAGTATTCCATTCCATACATCATCATATGATAAACAAAGAGAGCCGAAGCCAAGAGTAGATGCAGCATAAGAGACTTGCAGGATTGCAGTCAGGTCCAAAGAGGAAGCCTTTCAGAATTGGCGTTCTAACAAGAATACTGATACTAAAAGACTTCGCATCGAGGCAAGGAATCGCTGTAATGCAATTTTAAAACGCGAAAAGTTTCTGCACGAAGCTCGCATTCGAGAACAGGTTCTTCTCTGCCCCAAAGGGAGCAAAAATTTTTGGTCATTTGTTAAAAGAGTTAAGAATCAGACATCGTCATCGATTCCAGCTCTTTTAAAAGATGACCAAATCTTCACTGACTCGGCTGATAAAGCGAACCTATTGGCTAGATTGTTTGCACAAAATTCCACTCTCTCGGATAGCAATCAGCCACTGCCCTTTGTTGAGAGTGGATCTTCTGCAATGCAGGAGATATACTTTCGAACGAGAGCAGTTAAAAGGGTCCTCTCAAATCTCAACGTAAACAAAGCCTCTGGTCCTGATGGCATACCGCCAATTGTGCTTAAAATGTGTGCTTCTTCGCTGGCTCGGCCTTTGCGCAACCTTTTCAACATCTCCTACAGAACAGGAATATTTCCATCTTGTTGGAAGGTGGCAAATGTCCAGCCGGTACCTAAAAAGGGTGATGCCACGAACCCTGCAAACTACCGACCCATTGCGATATGCTCTACGCTTTCCAAAGTTATGGAGAGCGTAATAAACTTCAACTTTATGAACTATCTGGAGCACAACCAACTGCTCAGTGACCGTCAATATGGTTTCCGTAGGGCTCGCTCTACTGGTGATCTTATGGCGTTCTTAACCGAAGAATGGAATAAATGCGTTCACTTTTTCGGCGAGAGCAGGGTTGTTGCTCTGGATATTTCAAAAGCGTTCGACCGAGTGTGGCATAAAGCGCTCGTGTCAAAACTTGCTGCATATGGTTTTGGTGGTAATTTTGCTCGATGGATCACGTGTTTCCTCAAGGACAGAACGATTCGAGTCGTAGTTGACGGTATTTCGTCCGAGAAGCACGCCATCAACGCGGGAGTACCGCAGGGTTCAGTTCTATCGCCCACCTTGTTTCTGGTTTTTATCAACGACCTTCTGTCGTTGACGCATAACCCAATACATTCGTTTGCGGACGACAGTAGCATTTGTCATTCATATTCATTCAAAAAACGCCCAAGCTCTATGGAGATTGAGAGAAAAAGGCAAACTATGAATGACACACTCCTTAATGATCTACAAAAAATCTCCGAGTGGGGTCTTGCTAATAGAGTAGAGTTCAATGCAAGCAAGACCCAGTGTTGTCTGTTAACCCACAAGCGAGTGAATTGCCCTTTAGCTCCTCTTAGTATGAATGGTGTGGATCTTGTGGAATCAGCCGCTCTTGACGTTCTGGGCATATCGATCCAATCTGATCTTCGTTGGAATGATCATATTTTCGATGTGTCGAAAGAAGCGGGCAAGTGCCTAGGTTTTCTAAAACGGTGCAAAAAATATTTCACTTCAGCTGATCTTCGCATGATCTACACCTCATATATTAGGCCGAAAATGGAGTACAATTCGCACATTTGGGCAGGGGCTTCAAAATCTTATTTGGAGCTTCTGGACCGAATTCAACGTCGTGAGATATATTTGATAGGAGATGAAAGTATTTCATCCTCTCTCAACTCTCTTGGGCATCGACGTAATGTAGGTTGCCTAAGCCTTCTGTATAGGTATTACCATGAGAAGTGTTCAAGGGAGATACATGGCCTGACGCCACCAGCTCGTGTGTTTCCCAGGTCCACTCGGGCAGCTGTCCAAGCCCACCCCTTTACCATTGCATCGATGCCTAATAGAACCTCGCATTACCGCGATAATTCATTCTTTAGTCGCGCGGTTAAGTTGTGGAATAGTCTCCCTGCGAGCGTGTTTCCCGGCAGTTTTGAGCTGTGCAAATTCAAAACAAATCTTCACCGACACTACTCCATCTATCCACCCTCCAACTAACTATCACCCATCTTCCGAATCAACACAATGCTTACGCATTTATAGGGGGCATCCCCTGAGCGTTGGTTCAGTCTAAAAAAAAAAAAAAAAAAAAAAATGCAAGCCATTATGGAGCTCAGAGTCGACTACAAAATTAGATTTATGGAATGTAGCAAATAGGTTTGCAGCTTCCAAAGGAGAATTCGCAGATTGATCATTAAGATAAACTGTTGAAGGTATACTAGAAGTACTTTTTTTTTGATTTAACAAAATGCCAGAATGCCTTTGGATTGGATTTAATATTAGATTCACAATTATGAATATATTTTTCAAGGAAATTGAACTCTCGCATGAAATGCAAATATTTTGATTTAAAGACTGAATTGGCCTTATATTTCTTGAAAAATTTATTTCTCAAATTTTTAAGCTTTTTTAAGCCCTTTGTGCACTTTATAAACAGTTTTGTGGAGTTGAGGAACATTATTTATACAAATTAGAGCTAATTGAGATTTTAAAATATTGAAGCACTGAGAAAGACTTAATCCCGTAAAAAAAGAATCCCAGTCAATACAAGATATTAGATAATACAAGAGATCATAATCACAATTTTTATAGTTAAATAAAATATGGGAAGCATTTATCTCAGTTGATACAATTGGGTTAAAATTATAAAATTCAACATCAACAATAAGTGGGACATGACAGCTGCAGAAAATGGAAACAACACATTCAAAAGTCTTATAGTTCAAGTTATTTTTTTGTTGTCTGCTTTGATGAAAATTTTACTGGGGCAAAGAATATTCTATCAGAAAAAATTAATAATATTAATATCTTGTGCAAAAACATGAAACTGAAGATTTACATGCAAAAATCAAAAGTAATCCATTTTAACAAATTTCCAAAACAATTAAATATAACATTGGAAGGAATTCAACTTGGCGAAAAAGCACTAATAATTCCAGCATTAGGCATGTAAATTATATAACATCAAAAGCAAAAAGGACATGTATGTTCATGAATATCCTCAGCGGATGCAGATTCGGAATAGATACTAATAAAGCATTAAATTTTTCAAAGCATTCTCACGATCAAAAATAGAATACGCTGCAACATCATTTGCAAACATCTCTAAATCTGCTCTACAGAAACTAAAATCCTGCTTAAATTCCCACCTTAGAAAAGCGTTGGGACTTATACGTTCAACGCCGATACATGTATTATACCACTTAGCTGGCGAAATGCCACCAGACTTGAGGTTCAAATTTGCCACCGCTAAAGAAATAGCCAAATGCATCGCTCACGATCTCCCAATGCACATAGGGCCAGATTAAATTTTTTTCGGCAAAAAGTCGTAAATTTTTGTAAAATATATTTTGAATTTAACTGAATATCTTGAAAGGGCATACATTAGCTGCGTTCCATTCGCTTCAAAATAATCCAGATTATTTTTTTTTACATGCAAAGCAAAAACAAAAATAATAATCCTATAACAAATAGGACATTTGATACACAGATGCCGCACCTGTTTATTTTTATGAGCTGACATTTCATTTTTTGAATTGCTTGATTGTTTGATACAATGACTATTAGGTAGCCATGACAGCTACCTATTTTCTCACGAGCTTCGACCATCGAATGTTAAACAAAAGAAAACAAAACAAACCGCGTGTGTCACACACATTAGACGCATTCAGCGGAGCCAACAATTGCACTTAAATTATTAATATTATGCCATTATATAAACAATATTATATAAATTAATATTATATAAATTAATATTATGCAATTATATAAATAATTGCATAATATTAATAATTAAATTAAATAACTTATAATTTTTCTGACGTTTAGAGTAAGACATATTTAGAGAAAAACATCGCTACCATTTTTTTACACAACAGTTTTGAACGACACACATTTTCATGACACCTAATAGTTATTGTATCATGATTGCTTGTTTGAATTTAATTTTGACTGCAACGGTAGTGCCCTCTACGAGTCGTTTTTTATGCCGTTCCTTTGAGAAAATTTGTTATCGCGATTATATTAAGGCGAAAGGAACGCAGCTATTGGGTACATCGAATTCGCAAATAAAAATATTTCAGTGGCAACGCTGGATTTTTGCAGCGCTAACACGGGGGTTACACGAGACAGTACTGTTAAGACTGTTAAGAATACGTATAAGTTGTCAAACTTTGTTGTGTCTGTGAATAAGCGTCCAGACAGTTGGCAAGACAGTAGACAGAATCGTAAAAAATTTCCATTTTCTGAAGAATATTTTTGTTAAAACTACGAGCACGCCAAAGTATTGCAAATTTACAATTAATTTTATTGAATTTTCTCATCTTCTATCATTAAATATGCAAAATATCATTCCTACTGATATTTAATGATACCTATCATTCCATACTGTCCTAGCTACTGTCCCGCCAACTGTCTTCAAAAAAGTTAAGACAGTAGAGTAGACAGTAGCTGACAGTAGGAAAAGTGAGTGTGTGTGGGTAAAAATTTGTGAATGTGTTGCAACTGTCTTAACACTTCTGTCTCGTGTAACCCCCGTGTAACAAAGTCATCTGTCTGGTTAGCTGTTTGTTGTCAAAATTGGCGGGAGTCTTTTACTCAACTTTGCGCTTTTGCTGTAGCAACACCAGGTATCCAAATCTTTTTTGGCAAAATGGAAAATAAAGGTCAAGGTATGCCAAATATAATTGTTATTAAATGTTTTCGAATTATGAGTTATATTTTTTAGTTGTGGATTGTCTTTGATATGTCTTATTTTAGAAAAAATCTAACCGAAGTGTTCGTGTATCGTGGAGTAAAAAACTAATTTCTGCCAATTTGTGCCAAAAAGTAATTTTGCAAATGTTTACTCTAAACTGTGTTTTTAAACTTGTTGCTAACATTTTTTGCCCATTTTTGACCATTCGCGCATATTTTGCATTTTTAGCCAAGTTTAAGGTAAGCCATTCTGCCCTACTGGATGTGTGGATCAACGAAAACCGAAATGAAAAAGCGTTATTTGACTGGATTGTTGATAAATTTCATTTAAATGATGTATCAGTTGACTTAAAGGCCGAAATCACTAAGAAAATAAGGAATTTTCACCTTTATATTATGAAAAATCTACCTAAATGTAATCGTACAATTACGACATTTAAAAGGAAACATTCCAGTTGGCTTTTGTCAAGCATGACTGTTGTCGTGGAGAAAATCAACGACCAAGTTGCTTCAGAAAATCAAATGGGACGACCACGACTTTCTTACAGCGATGCAGGATCACGGCTAAAAAGAAAAATGGCAAAGGAACTGGCAGATAAGGAAGAAAGTAATACAAGTCTCCTTGTTCATGCAGCATCAGTTTCAGCGAAAAAGGCCAAAATGAGCGATACTGCGTTTGTATTAAAGAATACTCTTTCTACTTCTAGTTCATCAAGTGAGATTAGAAAGAAATTGTCATTCTCGGAGCCGGTACCACTCACACCAAGTCAAGCTCTGGCATTTTTGATAGTTGTCCGTCACTAAAGCGCAATACAACAGCATGAGAGCTTTAAAGAAATCACAATTTTCCAACATTTATCCATGCTATAATAAAGTAAGAGAAGCCAAATTGGGGTACAGGCCTACGGGAGTCAATGTGACGGAAACAAGAGCCGAAGTATCTCTCCAAAATTTGCTTAATCATACGGCCAGTAGAATTTTCCTTCTGCAGGATGATGTAATCAAGAAACATCAAAACATAACTGATGTCAAACTAATCGCGAGCTATGGATTTGACGGCTCTACGGGGCAGAGTATGTACAAGCAGAGATTCCTAGGAGAAAGGTCTGATATCAATGACGACTCATTATTTGTTACGAGCGTCATTCCACTGAAACTAACGGATGATTTTGGGACGCCTTTGTGGATAAATCAGACCCCCAATCAGTAAGATTTTGCAGACCCCTAAAGCTTGAATTCGCTAAAGAAACTAAAAATCTTATTCTGACAGAAAAGGCGCATTAAGAATCACAAATTCAAAACTTAACAGCTTTTAATTACAATTTCTCAATTGATAGAAAAATCACTGTAATTTTTTATCTCCATTTGACATTCCTATCTGTGGAGCCAGCCCAAAGGATTTTATGAAAACTACAGACATATCAAACTTTAAAGCTAAGTCTGGAAATCTTCAACACGGCATCAGTCCCCTACATGCATGAATAAGATTTTTTGAGTTCGTACTTAAAATCTCGTATAAACTACACTTAAAAAAGTGGCAAGTAAGGGATAAAGAAGAAAAAGACATGATCACATCCCGTAAACAAGAAATACAAAAATTATTTTAGAGTAAAATGGGATTACATGTAGATAAGCTAAAACAAAACGGAAGTGGAAATACAAATGACGGAAATACCGCAAAAAGGGCATTTAAAAACACAAGGCAACTTTCAGTAATATTAGAACTAGATTATGATATTTTACAACGGTTTTATATTATTTTAATAACTATATCCTATGAATTCCCAGTAAATACTACTAAATTCAGCCAATTATGCCAAGAAACTGCGTCGAATTATATGGAAAAGTATTCATGGTCAGCAACTGTCCACAAAGTTTTAGTTCACGGTTCACAGATAATAGCATCATCGGTATTACCTATCGGTTGCTTTGGAGAAAACGCATCTGAAACGCGAAATAAACTTTATAAGCGTGATAGACAATCATATGCGAGACGAAATTCTCGTATCAACAATTTATCGGATGTGTTCCACCGATCAATGGTTTCATCGGACCCTTTTCTTTCAAGCCTTAATATAAAAAAAAAGGTTAGCTCAAAATAAAAAAACCTCGTTACCAAAGGAAGTTATTGAACTTTTAGAAGCACCAAATGTAGAATATAATAACCAGGAACAGTTTTTAGACAGCGATGATAGCAACTCGGATACTGATCATGAAGACAACTTTTGCTTTGATTTGGAAGTAGAAAAAGAAGATTAATTTAATAGTATTAATTTAATACCTTTAAGAAATCAGTATTTAAGTTTGTTTAAATCGAAACATCAAATAATAAAAAAAAATTTACTCCTCTGCAATGTGTCCTTATATGGGCGGTATAGGTGGGCGTGGTCGGATTGACTTGAAATTATTCTCACTTACTGCAAGTGCCAATATAATCAATTCCACCAAAATTCAGCTCTCTAGCTTTATTATTAGACTTTATGCCAAAAAAAAAAAATTGAATCTGGCCCTATGTGCAATGGCAAACATACTATTGACTTCAAATTTACAAATTAAAACTAGCTATAGTGAGGTATTTGAATTGCTTAAAAGCATCTTTAAAGAAATTGAATTAGTACCGCGAACCGCGTACCGCTCTTCTAACAAAATTTGGATCGAGGTCGACTTTTTTAAAGCAACCGGTAAGAAGAAAGCAGAAGAGAATAACGAGATAATTTCTCAGCTATTTAAAGAAAAATTACATGCATTGAAAAATAAATTTCTGGAAATAGTCTTCACAGATGGCTCGGTTAAAGATGGTAAAACGAGTGCAGCATTCTTTCATGAATCAAGCAATATGTGTCGAAGTTTTTACTCAAATAAAACCATGGCATCTATGTCAGCTGAACTACTGGGATTCGATAAAGCAATAGACTTTGTAATATCATAATCCTTTTCAAAAATAGCAATTCTAACAGACAGCAAAAGCGGTGCTCTTATTCTTAAATCTCAAAACCTAAGCAACTACATCGTAGTCAATCTCATAAACAAAATTCATCATAGCAACTAAGAACTTGTAGAAATACATTACATACCTAGCCATAGCAAATATTATGCAAAATGAAATTGTTGACGCGCTAGCAAAGGATGCTCCTCTATATGGTGAGCTATTAGCTTGCAAATGGAATCTTGATGATGCTATCATTGCTATTAAAAACAAACTTTACTAGAATGGCAAAATATATATACAGTTCAAATCCAAAACAAAGGAATTAACTATGGATTACACTCGCCTCTTCTAAAGAAAAAACCATGGTTCAAAGACAAAAATAAAAAGTTAAATACTTATAACATTAAGTTAATAAACAGACTCCTAACTGGTCACTCCTTCTGTAAAAAAACTTTGGCTACAATGAAAGTCGTGGATGATGAAAACTGCGATGAGTGCCAAACACCGGAAGATGCATCACATATTATATTAAGTTGTCCAAAATATGATAGACAGCGCGCAAAATACGCCATACTACAAAACTACAATCACTTGCACGAATTCTTTAAAAATGAAAAACATGAAACGTACAAAATCTTGACGCAATTTTTAGAAGACATCAACATAAATCTATAATTTATGCATATATATATATTAGGGTGTTCTCTATTTTAATTTTTATGAAAAAGATAGGTATAACCCCCCAAAAAGTTGTCAAATGATCTCAAAAGTAAGCAGGAAAAATTTAACGCCCCTACGCCCCTACTTATAGTGCATAACCTGTGAAAATCAGTTTAAAGTTATTATACAATATGTATTTATTAATAATTTTTACTCAAAACAGTTTTCGAACAATTTGTGTAAATTTTTCTGTGCTCTTGAACGCACTGCAGAATGTATTTTTTTGATTCTCGTCTTTGGTGAGAAGGCCATGATAATCTTCCATCAGCTTAACTGCTCTCTCAGCAGTATCATTGACAACACGCAACGACTTTACAATTTTTTCCCCATCAATATAAGCTTCATGGCTACTCCAATTTTCCGGGTCACAACTGAGAAAACTGTCATCGATTTTAAATCGACGAAACATTTCCGCACTTTTGTCATTTATAAATTCGTCAACCGTCTTATCTGTTAGCACGTTTTTAATTATTAGTTTAAAATGTAAAAGTTATTTAATCGCATTATTACCTTCCCAGTTCCTGATATCCTCAACATGTAAAAGAAGCCTTTTGTCCACTTGTTCTACACTTACCCTTGTCAAAGCTTGTACCATTTTCCTTTTAGTGTCGATTTCCGTCAAAAAAACGCGAGAGCAGATATTTCGTGATGTAAATACCAATAATGACTCATAAATGCAGGTCTTGCTGTCATTTGGTCAATATCTTGATATTTCACCATTTGGCAAATGAGGTCGATATCTGTTTGGCATGCTGTTGCTGCGTTTGAGCATTTGTACCAAGCCTTAATAAAAAAACGGAAAATGAAGCAGCAGACATCTCCTAAAGCATTCAATTCTTCTTTGGGCAATGGGTAGTCCTCACGGAGAAAAAATATTTTCAAGCAGTAAATTGCTTTTGACATCCATCTCACATGGTGCATTGCTTCTGGTGGCCGTATTTTGAAATCGCTTTCACTTTCTGCTTTAAGGAACAATAATGCAAGTTTTGTAACACAATGCTGTAATTTGTTAGTGGGTATGCGCGCCTTTTCCCAGAATATCATCACTTCACGAATCACCAAACTTGCACTTTCTTTAAGGTTTAATTTAACGTTTCTAGTATTGTAAAATAATACTAAAATTAATTGGACCAACTAAATAAACAATATTTTCATTTGGCAATGACATTTTCACACACTTGATTGTCACTATGACCGATAAAATAAACTTTAATGCAACTATCATAGTGTAAGTATAAAAGTGGCTGCAAGACTGCCATTTGTAAAACGTTGTTTTTAGTAGTTGTCAAGCACCCAGTTATTGTCAAAAGTGTCAGAGCCCCAAGCCGTCCGATGAAAATCAAGCGGCGCGCCGTCGCCACTTGTATGGCTATACATTGCTTTATAAAATGTTATTGTGATGTTCGCATATGAATAATATAAATGAAACTTATTAATATTGCGTATGACAATATGATAGATGTTAAAAATAATACATTTTCCATATTGTATAATAACTTTGAACTGATTTTCACAGTTTATGCACTATAAAACAAAATAATTTTTAAAATGAGAAAGCAAGGCGTATGAGTGATAAACATTTTTTTTTCAATCGAACGGCGGCATGGGAAGGCGGGGTCGTAGGGGCGTTAAATTTTTCCAGCTTACTTCTGAGATCATTTCACAACTTTTTGGGGGGTTAGACCTACCTTTTTCGAATATAATAAAAATCCCATACAAATAGAGAACACCCTAATATATATACATAAGGAATTTTGACAACTAGAATTGGTGATGGCGTTTTAACTTCCAGTGCGGCCAAATAAATCTTCTCTGTTTCGCGTACCTTTGACAGAAACATTTAAGCGGAAAAAAAAGTTATTGGAAAATAAAATTAAATCGAGAATTCTGTTAAGCTTATTATAAAAGTAGTTAATTTGTTGCAAATCAATACTGAGAAAGTTATCAATAACATATATTTCAGTAATACTATTTACATTAGATGGTGTTAATACATTATCATCAAAAACTTTATTCCAGGCAACTTTAGATAAATTAAAGTCGCCTACAACACTAAGGTGATCATTCCCAAGATTATTTTGAGCAAGATGAAGTACATTGTCAACATGTGATTTATATAGTTCATATGAACTGTCATAAGGAAGCACAGATTAAACTTTTATTAGAGAGAAGCTGTACACAGACACAAGGCTGGTCCAAAAGCGGGTCTGGGTTTTCGAGAACTATTTGAAAGACCTTAAATTTCCGTTAAACTGCAATCAAAACACCCCCTTCTTCTTGAACAACCGGTTTTAAGTACAGCTCTATCTTTTCTAAAGACATTGAAGGTATTTGCATCGAAGAATTTCTCGTTGAAAAAATCAGTCTTCAGCCAGGTCTCAACAAGTATGATGATATTGAATTGATTGAACTTTTGTTCGAAGTCCAGATACGTTTTGGTAAAATAATTTAAAACATCTGTTTTAATTTTTTGTATTGGCATTAATATCATTATTTTCTCTGCTATTTTTATCGGCTCCCCTGTCGCGGAAAAAACTGGAAAGGCATCACATTAACACCAGCCGGCCATAAACTTGGGTTTTGAAGTGTATCATATGATGAAGAAGGGATTCCCAACTTGAAATTCACTCTTCTAATAGAATTCAAAGGTGTACCCTTTTTGATGAGCTTACGACAATGTATTTGATTTTTGTCTATAGAAGCAGCATTTGCAACATAATCAATTAATCAAATTCTTACCAAATATGAGCTCTTAACTTTAATAGAAAGATATTCCGCATCGCAGTTGTTTTTTTTCCTAGTCCAATAGAAAAAACTCATACCTCATCATTAATTGATTGTACAGAAAAATGTTTTCCAAGAATTTTGTAGAAAATTTAATGCTGAACAAAAAAGTAGCCCCTATTTTTTTCGTAAACCTCACCATTTGAATGATATTGAAGATTTTAGTTTGATTATTTTAAGACCTATTTAACTTTTGTTTATGAATTTTATAACTCGACAATAAATGACTATAATAAAAGGCGCAATACAAATTTTTGTAGGAAACTAACTGCTCTATAAAAATGGAATCTAATGTTTTGGCGATTAAATTAAGTGTTCAAAAGATATTCATCATCAAACTTTCATGTGTACTGATTTTAAGAGTTTTTGATAAGATAACCGAAAAATTTCAATTTAATTTATAAGTTTTGTGAAAATTTACACGAATTTTAGTTTTTATCAACTGAGAAACTTCAAAGTAAGTATCTTTGTCTACATTTAAAAAATAAATTGTACATTATTTATCGCTTAGTTTATTATTTATTAATAAAAAACGCAAAGTTTTCATTATAAATATATTATGATATGTTTCAGTTTTTTAGAAAAAAAAATATGCAATTAGTTATAAATAAGTTTTTTATTTCAATTTTCAAATTTATTAATTAATAAATTTAATTAATAAATAAATAATAAAGTTATTAATTTTAAAACAAGTTTTGTTGCAAGTAAGCTAATTTTTTCGATGCTCTTTAACAACTTGCAATAAAAATTGAAATTGCTCTTCGTTTTTTGTTAAGCATTGGTTATATTCTTTTACTTATGCGACACTTCGCTCTGCCACATCATTAAGAACTTTCAATTGTGCAAAAAATTCTTTATTTTCATTATAACTGTCCATCAGTAGACCATAAATCAATATTTTTGTCAAGAAAATCATACGGCAGATCAAAGAGCTCAAAAAGTTTCAATGACTTCTTAGAAACAAAGTCACTTATGCTTTTTTGCAGAACTAAATCCAAAATTTTTTTTAATAAATTATAAATCTCTTGCTGTAGAATCTGTACTTTTGCGAGCCTTAACAGCTATCATCAAAATACAGGTACATTTTGATGATACAGGTATCATCAAAAAGTATTTTTTTTTAAATATTTTGAAAATAAAACTCAAATAATACTTATATAATTAACAAAACTATTAAATTTGTATGAAATTCACAATCTAATCAAAAACTCTTTCAACCAGTACACATGAAAGTTTGATATTCACCATCTTTAGAACGCTTAATTTAATCGCTAAAACATTAGATACCAATTTTATAGAGCAATTAGTTTTTTACAAAAATTTGTATTGCGCATCTTATTATAGTCATTTATTGTCGAGTTATGAAATTCATAAACAAAAATTAAATATGTCTTAAAATAATCAAACTTAAGTCTTCAATATCATTCAAATGGTGAGGTTTACGGAAAAAATAAGGATACCTTTTTTGTAGAGCATTAAATTTCCTACAAAATTCTTGGAAAATATTTTTCTGTGCAATCAATTAATGATGAGGTATGATTTTTTTTCTATTGGACTGAGAAAAAAAAAAACTGCGATGCGGAGCATCTTTCTATTAAAGTCAAGAGCTCATATTTGGTGAGAATTTTTTAAGGTGTCTAGCAATCCATTTTTCCATGTCACTTAAAAAAAAATAATTGATTTTTTTGACCCACCCTAATATATATCTATGTATATCTTTAATATAACTAGTTGAAACCCGGCGCGTTGCTGCCACGCCCCAGTTTCCAAACTCCCATCAAATGTTATCAGTGAAACGGCATGTTTAAGTTGTGGTCGAATACTAAATTCCGAAGCTGTGCGACCAATAACCCCAAAGCTATTCGATAAATCATAAAGTAACTTATGTTATCATTAAAGCCATAACTTTTTATTGAAAAAAGATATTGAGGTAATTTTTTCACATAAATTACTTTGGAGACTTGACTATGAAGAATCTTGTATAAAATATAAAAACAGCATTTTGAAAAAAAAAAAATAAATTTAGCAAAAAAAATCAAAGGGGGAAAATTAACAGGAAGAATTTTTGCAAATAAATGCTATGTCATACGAAAGGTAGTCAGATGTGCAATTTTAACTTGATTTTATTTTTACAACAAAAACAATTTTTGAGTAGTTTTTTGAGTAAAAAGTCAGTATTTTTGACCTTTTTTAAAAAAATCATAAAAAATATATGCACTGACCTAACGGTACAGTTCAAACTATTTTTCAGAAGTACTTTTATTGAAATTTTGCACAAAAAAAAAATTTTATATGAAATATCTTTATGAACAGAGAAGATATTGGCATCGAAAGATCGAACTTTGATGTCAATTTTTTTCTCATTCTTAGTGAACGATGTTTTATGAAAAAGTCGTTACACTAAATATTTCTCCAATGTTTTTGGTGTTAAGATTTAAGTAAGTCTAAAATTAAATTGGCCAATATTTTTTCCAGTAAAACGTATTTAAATAACTAAATTTACGTTAGTTGAAAAATGGCGTAAGAGGCGTGGTCAAAACAAAGTATGTAAAAATCAAATCTATGAGACATACAATATGTGTACAAAGTTTGAGGGAAATCCGTCAAGCCGTTTAAATTTGCATTAAGTTCATATTTGTACTATAGTGCCCTCTGCCGTTAAGGATAGATCAAAATAGATAGAGCTTAAAGATTTATTGTATCTGGAAACCCCTAAATACAAATTTTCGTTCTAATCATAGGAGGGGTTTAGGAGTTTTTTGATGTTTTGTAAAAGATTTTGACTGCATTTTTATTGATTTGTGGGCGGTAAAAGGGGGTATGGCAAATTTTTTCTACCTAAACCATCTCATTCTCGAAACAAATCGACTTATTATTTCGAAACAAATCGAAAATTTATTAATTTTGAGCTTCAAATTTTGATTTGAAATAAAAAAATTACAACAAACATATAGAAATAATAAAAATACTGAGTAACAATTGTCACTTTGCCAGAATAGGGCTGTAAGTTTATACCTGGTGCACTTTGCTTCACCCCACGCTCATCCCATAAAAAAGGGTCGTTAACATAGTGCGACTACGCCCATTTTTAGTAAAGCTGCCGAAAATAGCCATACGAACTGATTTACTAAATTTTAGCCTTAAACGACCAAAACTGTCTGAAATATAGCATTGCCATTCATATGCGGGCGGTAAAAGGGGGCGTGGAAACCCATTTTGAGTACAGTTTCCAACAGTAACTATACAAACTTAATTACCAAATTTTAGTCTAATACGACAAAAACCGTCTGAAATATAGTATTTTCATTGATTTGTGAGCGGTAAAAGGGGGTGTGCCAAATTTTTTCTTCCTAATTCTCGTACTCAAAAAAAAAATCGAATGCCAAAATTCCAGATTCAGTTAGTTTAAACCTGACGCACTTTGCTTCACTCCACGCTCATCCCTTGAAAAGGGGCGTAAACATAGTGTGACCACGCCCCTTTTTAGTATAGCTGACAAAAGTAACCATACGAACTAAATTATTAAATTTTAGTCTTATACGACAAAAACTGTCTGATATGTAGCATTTTCAATGATATGTGGGTGGTAAAAGGGGGCGTTGAAAACCATTTTGAGTACAGTTGCCGACAGGAGCTGTACATACTAAATTTAAGTCTTATACAAATAAAACCTTCTTAAATATAGAATTTTTTGCATATAGTGGGCGTGAAAAGTAGGCGTGGCAAATCGTACATAGACTAGCGCGATTCAGTTAAAATCAAAAATTGTTTTGTACCATTATTAGACTAAAAAGTATTAGATCTACGCACACTAATGCATGGTTAGTTGTAACGTCTTGTAATGTCCTTGAGCCCAACTACTTTATTGGTGGGTACATTTTTTCAACATTGGCTTGTTTTGAGCTATTTGTAATAATGGCGTTGAATGTTTTTTCAATTGCTATCTGGATTGTGACTTTGAATGAGCAAATGTTGTGAAAGTGCGAAAAAGCTGTAGTAGCTGAAAAAAAAATCATTGTCTAAATCGGTTCAGTGGTTCTCGAAGGCGGTACGTGTCACAAAGGCTTTTATAAAATAGTATTAATGCACAACTCGGGAATTGTTATCGTTTCTCAAAAGTGGGCGAAGTTATAGTTCGACCAGGCCCATTTGTTGCTGAGTTGCCGAGAGTAACGATACGAACTTAATTACAAAAATGTAGTCAAATACAGCAAAATTTGTCAAAAATATAGCATTTCAATTAATTTGTGGGCGGTAGTAGGGGGTGCGGCAACTTTCGTTTTTTTATTATTAAAGATAAATTTGGTGGCCTAAGATGTTACCGCTCCTGAGATCTTAAAAGGCACAGCACAAACGATTTTGTGTGTAAAGATAGGCGTGGTGTAAAAAGGGTTGGTAAAAGTAGGCGTGGCAACATTTAAGTATATAGTGACCACCACTTGGTCTCATAGCACATATACACCAAGTTTAACTATAAAAACATGCACAACTCAGGAATTATAATTTTTTCTGAAAAGTGAGCGTAGTCATAGTTCGACCACGCCCATTTTTGGTTGAGTTTCCGAGAGTAATTATACAAACTAAATTACAAAATTTTAGTCCAATACAACCGAATTCATCTGAAATGCAGCTTTTTTATTAATTTGTGGGCGGTAATAGGGGGTGTGGCAATTTGTATTTATTATTTGAGATATAATGAGATAAAATGTTGTAAATTTGATGCCCTTAGGTATTACCGTGCTTGAGATCTTAACGGACACCAACCCGCACGAACGATTTGTATGGCAGTAACTATATGGGAAAATTTTAAAAATGCCATATCTCCGGAACCACTACAGACCATCCCCAACGGACCCTGAAATTTTGGTTTAAATCGGTCGACCCATTTTTTCAGTTAGTGGCTATATACAAATGTACACTTATTTTTATATATAAGATTTGAGATATTGGCCTTGGCAACAAATATAAATTTGATGCCCTTAATTTGATGAACCAGCACGAACGCAAATGCCATATCTCCGGAACCACTATACCGATTTCGTGCAAACCATCGCTTCACATAAGACCATACTCAACGTAATTTTGGTTTAAATCGGACGACCCGTTTTTTCAGTTAGTGGTTACATCAAAATGTACACTTCTTTTTATATATAAGACTAGCAGGCCACGGACGTTTTTTATCAATCTCTTTACAACAATACATATCAAAGAAATACAAAAATCTTTTTTTATTTTGTTTTGTTTTGGAGCGTCGTTCTGCATTTATATGTGTCTCACTTTTCGCCTTGCTCGAGGCTTATCTGTTTTTTTTTTGTTGCGCTGTGATTGCTGAATATAAAAAGAAAAGAGAGCAACATGGAGTTTATTGAAACTTTCGCAACACGCAAATTTCGAAATAAAAATACCCTTAAATAAAACTGTGTCATTAATATGATATTTTACAACTTTTTCTTAAAAAAATCGGCCCCGTACTTTTGGAATAAAGTGGTAACTTTAAACTTGCACTTAAATTTTATAAAATAGTATAGATATCAACTGCATCTCACGTATCTGCGACGACGCTAAACTTAAAAACTACTGAGACGATTTTAATTTTTCTTTCACTAATATAAACCAACAAGGAAACAAGCAAAGCAAACACAAAAAGCAAAAATTATAATAAAGCTACATGCTTAACTGAAAATCATGCATCCTTTATTTTTTAAAACCACTCTTAAAAATTATTAAATTTTAAATTTATAGAGTAGCTAAAAAGCCAAGCATAAAAATCATTGCTTCATTAAATTGTTAGATACACGAGCAGCATGGTGATAACAACATTCCGTACAAGGGCAAATCTTCCAAGAGGTCAGAACTTACATTTGGTGTTTGGCTTAATAAGCGGTCATAATCTCAAATCCAATTTTAGGGATTATGTCCGCAAAATAAGGGGACACAGTCCCCAAATTTTAAATTTAGAATTACGTCTTTTTGGGTTATGTATGTCCCGTCATCATTTTTTGCATTAGGAATTATTTCATTTTTCGTTAGGAGTTATTTCGTTAGGACTATTTAGGTTTTAGAGTTATTAAATTGTTCAAATAGGAGTTGCATCCTTTAGGTAAGTGTTTATTAAAACCATTTGAGATTAGAATATAATAAAAGCGGACATAATCTCAAGCGGTCAAAACCCCAATTTGGTGTTATGACTGCTTAATAAGTGGTCAAAATCAAAAATTAAATTTTTGGGATTATGCCCGCAAAATTCTCAATTTAGGATTATGTCACTTGGAACTATGTTCGGTCATCCAAGACTGGTTTATTTTTGAATTAAGACAAAGGGACTTGGACAATTTTGAAACTAAGTAATTTATCATGTGATCTATCAGAGGTCAGTTCATCTTTTGGACTTGATTAGTTTTAAACCATTTCGTCATCGATTCCAGCTCTTTTAAAAGATGACCAAGTCTTCACTGACTCGGCTGATAAAGCGAACCTATTGGCTATATTGTTTGCACAAAATTCCACTCTCTCGGATAGCAATCAGCCACTGCCCTTTGTTGAGGGTGGATCTTCTGCAATGCAGGAGATATACTTTCGAACGAGAGCAGTTAAAAGGGTCCTTACAAATCTCAACGTAAACAAAGCCTCTGGTCCTGATGGCATACCGCCAATTGTGCTTAAAATGTGTGTCTCTTTGCTGGCTCGGCCTTTGCGCAACCTTTTCAACATCTCCTACAGAACAGGAATATTTCCATCTTGTTGGAAGGTGGCAAATGTCCAGCCGGTACCTAAAAAGGGTGATGCCACGAACCCTGCAAACTACCGACCCATTGCGATATACTCTGCGCTTTTCAAAGTTATGGAATCCGTAATAAACTTCAACGTTATGAACTATCTGGAGCACAACCAACTGCTCAGTGACCGTCAATATGGTTTCCGTCGGGCTCGCTCTACTGGTGATCTTATGGCGTTCTTAACCGAAGAATGGAATAAATGCGTTCACTTTTTCGGCGAGAGCAGGGTTGTTGCTCTGGATATTTCTAGAGCGTTCGACAGAGTGTGGCATAAAGCTTCCGTGTCAAAACTTGCTGCATATGGTTTTGGTGGTAACTTTGCTCGATGGATCACGTGACCTTCTGTCGTTGACGCATAACCCAATACATTCGTTTGCGGACGACAGCAGCATTTGTCATTCCTATTCATTTAGTAAACGCTCATTCATTTAGTAAGAGAAAAAGGCAAAATATGAATGACACACTCCTTAATGATCTACAAAAAATCTCTGAGTGGGGTCTTGCTAATAGAGTAGAGTTCAATGCAAGCAAGACCCAGTGTTGTCTGTTAACCCACAAGCGAGTGAATTGCCCTTTAGCTCCTCTCATTATGAATGGTGTGGATCTTGTGGAATCAGCCGCTCTTGACGTTCTGGGCATATCGATTCAATCTGATCTTCGTTGGAATGATCATATTTTCGATGTGTCGAAAGAAGCGGGCAAGTGCCTAGGTTTTCTAAAACGGTGCAAAAAATATTTCACTTCAGCTGATCTTCGCATGATCTACACCTCATATATTAGGCCGAAAATGGAGTACAATTTGCACATTTGGGCAGGAGCTTCAAGGTCTTATTTGGAGCTTCTGGACCGAATTCAACGTCGTGCGATATATTTGATAGGGGATGAAAGTATTTCATCCTCTCTCAACTCTCTTGGGCATCGACGTAATGTAGGTTGCCTAAGCCTTCTGTATAGGTATTACCATGGGAAGTGTTCAAGGGAGATACATGGCCTGACGCCACCAGATCGTGTGTTTCCCAGGTCCACTCGGGCAGCTGTCCAAGCCCACCCCTTTACCATTGCATCGATGCCTAATAGAACCTCGCATTACCTCGCATTTGATAATTCGTTCTTTGGTCGCACGGTTAAGTTGTGGAATAGTCTGCCTGCGAGTGTGTTTCCCGGCAGTTTTGAGCTGTGCAAATTTAAAACAAATCTTCACCGACACTACTCCATCCATCCACCCTCCAACTATCACCCATCTTCCGAATTAACACAATGCTTACACATTAATAGGGGGCACCCCTGAGCGTTGGTTCAGTCTAAAAAAAAAACCAAAACGGTATAAAAAATGTTCTGTTTTTAGGAAATAATTTTAGAAAATATTTTCTGTTTGTCTAGGTCACTCATTTAATTAGCCAATATATACTAAAATGCAGCTTTTTTAATCAAAAAATAATTGAAAATATAGCGTAATCAATTGAGACCACATTTAACTAGAAAGCTACTAATTATTAAGTGAATAAAAGCTAATTTTTTTAATTGTTTAAATAATACTCTACAAGGCATCTCTTTTGAATTGAAATTTCTTTTATAATTTTTTTTTTAAATAAGTTATTCTGAAATTTTTTATAACACATTCGGAGCCATCAGAAAAATACCCTTTTAACTTTACTCAACTTTCAGTTTTTTACTGACTTTTATAACAAATTTTGCTAGAATTTTCATTTGGTTAGTTACGCTATTTTGCACAAGACTAAAATGCTAATTCAACTAAGTCAACAATTTCAAGGAGTTTATAAAAAAAAACGTGCATATTTCTAACTATGATGTAAATATGTATTAATAAGTATGTGTATATGCTAATTATTTCGATAAACATGCGTGGCTAATGTGGCTAAAAAAAACCTGTAAAGCAAACAAAGAATTGTATGAACATTGAAGTTTGCGTAATCTGTGCACATTCCACAAAACGTAACAACTTACCCAGTATATATTTAGAGCCAAGCTTCTGCAAGCTACAGAACTGGTAATAGCAATAGAGAACTGCTGAACATCGCACAATGGTCATGAGTATCACATCGGCCGCATTGTATTCAGCCTCCAGTCCATCACATGACTGACTCCAGCCCTGACATGGACGTTGTCGACTACTAGACGATGATAGTGGCGGAGACGTGGACGGTGGTATAGTCGTCGTACCGTCTCCAGTGTTGCCCACGCTCTGCTGCTTGTCAACTGTCAGCATGCAAGCTGTCACTGTCAGCAGAGCCACGATGACTTCCCAGGGATGTGATGCACAAAATTCGCCATGTGCACGAAATAAACGTCCAATCATTATTTTTGTTGTTGCTTAACTTATTGTAGTAAGTAATTGAATTGGGAAATAATAATAATAATACGAATGTGCTAGTCGTATCAGTCTTAGTTATTGTCGTTGAATGTTGTATACTTAATCCAAATGCAACAGATGTGGAAGTATTTTTTTTGGAAATTTTACGGCGGTTACTCTCTCAATGAATTTATTACAACTGCATTTAAGAATAACGTCGATCGTTGGAAAAATCAATTTTTTTTTTATTTTCCCCTTAAAATGTGGTATAAAAAGTTTTTCTATGTTATTGTTAACGTTGTTATTTTGTCACACGTAAATCTGAAAAAAAAGAAGAAGGATATAAAATTTTTTAACGGAGTCATAAAAGAGTACGCTGGATTTTAAAATATTTTGTATGGAATAAAGTAATGAAAAAATTTAAATATCCTTTCAAATTGCGTGATGCTCTTAACTCGCACGTAAACATTCGATTCAACGGATGAATGTTATCCTGCCGACCTTGTGGCCTAGTGACCTAGTGAGCTTCAAGCAACAATTTACACAATAATAGTGCACAAAAGTTTACAATTTTTAAGGGTGGTATATACATATGCTTTATAGCTTCCAGAACAAACTCACTGCGTATGATACACTCTAGGTAACACATAAAAGGATCTAGGTTGTCATTTTATTTAATTGTATAATAATTTTTTTGGCACTACAGCTGTAACTACTGGCTTTCAATCTCGGGATCCCGTACGAATTTCTAGTCCCGAAATCCCGGGATTCTAAGCAGTTAATCCCGGGGTTTTATTTACAAGAAAATAAAAAAATTTTCAGCAACTATAAATGCAACTGCAATGTAAAGTTGGTTTTGTATATATATGGTTTTTTATTATCGAAATCACCCTGTTCTTTTTTATCTCTCCATACACCTTGAAAGTCTAGTATTTAGTTTGTTTTGGTTGTGATCTTAAAAGAATCTGTTTACTAATTTTTGTGGAATATTGAAAGTAACAATAGTTTTATTAATATACTACAGTTTTTTTACTAAAAAAAGAATATTGAATTCACTCATCATACTTTTTACTAACCGCTAACTTATTTATTTGAAAAATAAGTTTTATTTCCTTTTACATTTTTTTAGAAGATAAATTAATGTTGTTTGTTTTACGTTTATATTTTTATGTTTATAATAAAGTGAAATATTATTTGATATTTTTAAATATTTTTTCATTCTGCAATAAATGTTGAACTTTTTTGAAATATAAAATTATAGTTTATTATTAAATAAAATTTTTATTATATAATTTAAATACTTAAACATTTTACAAATATCTTTCATAAAGAATCGTAAAGGTTATGATTTACGTGCCTTCTTAGCACGCAGATTTCACAAGAAAATTTCCCTACTAAGTAAAGGTGTTGGAATATGATTTTGTTTTTTCAAAAAATATGATAGCGCAGATGTGATGAGATATGTCAGTATAAGACGTGGAAAGAAAAGGGGAGATCCTATAGTGACTAATATAAAGGCAATATAATATAAACCGGATGGTTCAATAAATTACAAAACTGTTTTCAAAGAAGAGCTTTACAGTCCGATACCTATGCGGCCGAAAAATATCTCTTTCCCGATAAAAACTTATTTGCAAGTATTTGCTGAGCCACTTAAAGTAACTTCCCAAAAATTCAAAGATTTGCGGGAATGAAAAAGGCAGGGTTCGCAAAAACTCTCAATTGAAGATAAAAATTGCACTCCTTCTCATCAATATTATTAAATTGACAAACGATTCACTTGGCTTTTCCTCATTCGTGAAGAAAAAAACTTGAGCGCCCTTATGTTAAATATTTAGAGCAGCGCTGGGCGCCCCATAGCTCACTGAGCGCTATCTGAGCGTAACTTTTCACATGTACATAAAACTCAAAACAGAAGAGAATATAATTCAGTCGTTTGCTGACGGTGATGCTATGAAAACCTATGTCGGAAATTTAATATACACTCTTAAAAAACCAACTTTTTGGCTTGCAGAGTCATAATTCTTATGCGTTTATTTTTTATTTCGTAGAATTTTGTTTTGTTCGTAAATATTAAGGTTTAGTATAGTTCATACATATTGCCTATTAAGATTCTTTGCATTATTTTTTCATATTATTTGTATTCATTAATTTTTTTATACTTAATTTTATGAGTTTTTGATTGTTATTTTAATAACTCGTATATATTAGGATTTACTAAGATTAAAACAAAAGACATAAAAAACAATGTTTGACTCTGAATCGGAATGCAATTTCAGTACTGCAGAGAACCTTTCTTGCGAAGCAGAATGTGTAATTTGCCACTGCAAGCAAACTAATAAAATTTATTTACTTAGAAAAATCTGCTGGTGCAATAATGGCACAGAAGAAATAGTGAACAATACCGATGACTAAAAATAAAAAATAAACACATATTACAGTATGTGTGGGGGTATAAACTTACAAACTTGCAAATCTAGATAATTGCGACAACTATTTCGCTCAGTGTGCGCTATTCGAGAGCGCACTAATACTAACAAGAGAAAATAAAATGTGACTGTGTTAGAATGCCCAGCCCTGATTTAAGGCTTGATTACCCAAGTGTAACGTGAGGTGGCGCAGCGGGATGTAGCGTGGTGCAACGTTGCCTCGAGGATAAGCGATTACCGAAATCGTAGTCCAACGTAGTGCAGGCGCCGTAGTGCAGGGCACTCAGTTTATTCTAGTTGGCTTATTTACTTCTCCTCGTCAACAAGAGATTGCATCCTTTCTTATATAGTATAAAAATTTACAAAAATGTGAAGTTAAACAAATTTTTTTCGCTTGTAACACAGCTGTCGAACTGTCAAAAATCGTAACGTTGCGTAGAAATCTATTTTCTACAGACTTCTACGCTGCATCACGCCACGTTACGATTTCGGTAACGACTTGTACACATTTATCATTAAACAGATTTTAGCTTGACAATTGGCAACGTCGCGCTACGTTACCTTACGCTTGGGTTATCCAGCCTTTACAGTGACCTAAACTTTTTCTTCGCTCTTTCATAGTATTCGTTCGTAGATTGTGCTGCTCAAAAAAACTGAGTTGAACAACACTTTCTCTTTGTTATTCATTTATTGTTTCTCGCTCGCGAGTTTTTGCAAAGATTAACTCATTTCATTGGAATTTTTGCGTTCGCTCATGTTTTGACTCAACGAGTGATCTTGTTAGTAAAAAATAAATACGTGTTTTATGATTACCTATATTTTTTTTGGGTTTTTTTAATGAAATATTTAAGTATGTAATTAATAAATTTTTAAATTCCTTTAAGTTGCTTTTTTGCTTATTTATCTCATTTTTTTTATAATTTCATAATATATAAAGATTTTCTAAGTTTTTTAAATTAAATATATTATTAAGAAAAATACTTAATATCATTGATATAAATCCTTTCAAATTATTATGTGCGAAGTGTGAAACTAAAGTTTCGCATCAAATGAAAGTGAGCGATTGAATGAGTTAATCATTTCAAGATTCACGAGTGATGAATACTCAACATTTTTCATCAACACAACGTCACTCTTTTAAAATTTCTCAGCATACAAACTCACGAACGAGGAAAGCAGTTGAGGAGTTCAAATAAGAGCGAATATTTTATCAGCATACGCTCTGAATATTTTAAAATGATAAACTAACTCATAGCAAAAATAGATAACTCAGAAGAGCGGGAGCGCATTTTGTTTGCTTTACGCATCCTGTAAAAAGGTTATTCCTGCAGACTATCATTTTAAGTATATTAAAAATGAAATAAAAATTTTCCCCTAGCAAGTGCATAAAACATAAAAATGTTTCTAACATTGACAAATCGTAAAAAGATAATATAACTTTATTCCTTTATCCAAAATATGAATTGCGAAAAAATAAGAAGCAACTAGAACAGTCGGCAACCCTGGTAGAGTTAAAGGCTTGCTCTAAGAATAGCAACTGCTTTAATGTTATATAATTAAATGGGCGATGAGAACATTAAAATTCTTACGAATTGTGTCAAGTGTCAAATCATGGCAGAATTAGAGAAGGTATATGCATCGGAGAGGGAGACTGCCGCAACTGTCAAAACGAAGTTGACAGCTCATACCAAATCTGAAAACGATGAGAATGCTATAAGAAATCGAAAATAGGCAAGAATAGCAAAATGCTTGAGTTTGACAATTCTGGCTATGAGAAAAAGAGAGCAGTCTGAAATGCATACAACTTTACTAGTTCTACCATGTGTCAAATCACATAAGACTGAAATAGCGGGTTGGTCACAGCTTAATCTCTCAAGACAACTGAAGAGCGGGGTTTAGCAGCTTTCAAAACAGTTATGTCTAGTCTGTTGTGTGATTGACTCTACACAGAGTTTTTGTGGTTGCCTTCTTCAAACTTACTTGATCTAAAAAGCTCACAATTAAAAACATGTACAAATTCAAAGAAGATTAGGTTAGGTTATGGTGGCAGCAGGTCTTTATACCAGCCCACTTAGACCATATTTTTGGTCCGTTGTGATACCACAGAATGGAAGAAGGGAGTAATCAAGTGAAACTTTTGTGTAGAATGTTCTTAATGTGGCAAAAGCTGTAGAAACCTGTGATATTAAATCTGAAGCAAGTGTTATGCCTTGACCTCAGTCAAATCAAGTTACTAAGCGTTCCTCTCCACAAACTTTTCCTACCACCACCAAATACAAATTTTCGTCGTAAATTGATGTGTTTTTAAGTTCCTTTATTTAAGAGCAAGTATAAAATACCGCTGCTGTAGCGTTTTTAGGAGTATCTGAGCGAGAACACGCTGAAATAGCGTGAAAAGTAGGGAAAATATACACATTTTTTAAGACTCTCTGAGCGGAAACACGCTAAAATAGCGTGAAAAGTAGAAAATATACATATTTTTGAATTCTCTGAGCGAAAACACGCTGGAATAGCGTGAAAAGTAGAGTATATTTTAGTATAGAGTATATAAGTATATTTTAGGGCTCTCTGAGCGAAAACACGCTAAAATAGCGTGGAAAGTAAAGAGATATACATATTTTAAGACTCTCTGAGCGAAAACACGCTCAAATAGTGTGAATAGTAGAGTAAATATACATATTTTGGAAAAAGACGCTGATTTTCAGACAAAATTGAAAAAACTCACTGTATAGCTTGGTTTTTTTTTAAAAAATCACCAATAAATGTCGTGAAATTTCACAACATTTATTGTCGAGATTTTTCAATCAGTGTTTAGAGTGTGGGAAAAGGTCAAAAAATTTTTTTCTTATTTTAATATTTAAAAAAAATCTAGCATGAAATTTAACAATTTTGTTCATATCTCCTTTATGATTATTATTTCTTTAAAACACTTAACAACAATTGTTAATTTAAGTATAAATTAAAGAATAACATTTTTTTCAATGCTGAGGTGAGGTGTTTTAACAAAATAATAAATTTCATATTATTCAGAAAATATATGTGTCTTCGATACCACTTTTGATGCCTGATATACAAAACCTTAAATTAATTTTTTTCAAAAAGCTAAAAAATTTTGTTCAAGTATACAAGTATTCAAGAAGAATATGCAAACTATTAATTCGCCAAATCTTAGGAAAACGTAAACACTATAATTAATAATCAAAAGTTCTGGCCTATATCGAGAGTGCATTCAGATTCGAATATCCTTCACATACACTTCACAGGACCTTGTGGAGAGTCGCATCGTATTTGGTAAGATATTGTTAGTAAAAGTCTATATTTACTTTTGCTTTAAGACTTAAATTTGGAAATTAAAAACATACAATACCATTTTCATACATTTACATACAATGCCATTTCTATTAAATAAGGTAAAGCAACTCGGATTTAGGTACATTTTTATTTTTTTTAAAAATCTTATTTCATATTAGTGCCGATTTCTTTAACATGGTAAGGAAAAACCTTAAAAACGTCCGATGGATTTTTTTCTAACAAAAAAAGAATTCATACCTTAGAAAAAGAGTAAAGGAGCTAAACTTTTTTGTCCCATTTTTTGGAAAACCTTAAACATAAGGACATCCGATAGAAATTTAGATATATGTTAAATAAACAAAAGTTACTCAGATGACCCTTCCTTATTTCTTCATATATTTGTGCCATTTCATATATAAAAATGCATTTACTCTGTATTTTTTAAAAATGAAATTTTTACAACTTATGCTTCAAATAGTGCAATTTAAAATAGCTAACTTCTATGAGTATATTCTTTATAAAAATACAAAATTATAAAATGTTTAGCTTTCAACGAGAGAAATAGTTTAAGATTGTAAAAACACAACCACCTTAAAAAAAGAAACCCTCACGGAGCGGTTTTGGTTATGACCAAAAAACCATGTTTTTTAATGTAATTTTTCTTTTCTTCAGAACGCATAGCCGAGATAAGCAAAATAATAAAGATTTTGATAGTACACAAATTTCGGATAAAAAAATTTTTGAAATTTTTTTCTTTGCAAACTCTTTTAAGATCCCAAAAAAAAAAATCGATATTTCGTCCTTTTCGAAAAGTCGGGCTTCTTAAACGCCTATAAATTAGGTATTTTTCATGGTATTCACTTGAATTTTAGCTAACTGGAAAGGTATTGAGCTCTTCTTTCTATTGATATATCGTACAGTGTAGCTTTTGAACATTTTTTCGATGCTATTTTTGAAGGAATATTGTGTGTGTTTGAAAGGCCAGAACGCGCCTTGGAACAAGAGTTTTCGTAAATCCTGAATTTTGTACTGAAGAGCCCTCGGTTGAACACTTTACCTAAAAACGGTCCCTAGAATTTTATTTACCTAAAACCTCACACAAACCAAGATTAGAAAAAATTGAACAGTTGTTGTGGCACTTAATTAATACTGAAGCTGAAAAAAGCCCTTTGAATATCGATTTCTCATGTTTTATATAAAAAGAGTCTCTTTAAAAGAATGTAGGTCAATTAAATCCTCTGTTTTACTCCATCTGCTGTAATCATCGAACACTATCGTTAAGCTGTCCATTGAAATTGTGTTTTTGTTTTGTTTGTGGATAACTATAAGGCATAATTATATACATACATACATCGATAGTACTCTGGGAAGCTATTAAAAAATTGTTGATAAATCGATTGCATGATTGACATACTTTTGTGGCATTTGGCCGCAACAGGAAATCAAACTAATTCGAGATGAAAAAATTATCTTCACAATAAAAATATAAATTTTAGATGTGAACTACATATATTATAAGTAACTTCCAAACAAGTACATGAACTCGTACCCAAAAATTTCGACTAGTGTCCTATTTCACCAAGTTACAACTTTCTGAATTTTTGGGAAACGTTAGAGGGTTTGAAGATATCGCAATTAAGTTTGTCTCACAAGTTCTTTCAAATGTGATCATGCAATTGTAAAATACAATTTCTTATAAAATCTATAAAAATAGGATAAACCTGTTTTTTCGCAGGCTATGTATTGAGTTTAGCAAAAAATAATGGAAAGAATTATAAAAAAGAAACGTTTTCTGTAAGTTTTGCACAGAAGACGCACACAATCCTTAGGACTGCTTCTTTCTCAACACTTTCAAGTCAAAAAAAAAAACAATAAGATAAATACCATTAAATTAACCCTCATCGTGGTTTTAGTGGGATACAGCCATAGTTTCGAGACACAAAGTCCAAAACGACAAAATCCCGAAATTTTAGAGAAATCCAGAAACGACAAAATCTAGAAAAGAAAAAATTTCGGAACTACAAAATCCCAAATCGTCAAAATCTCGAAGCGACAAAATTTCGAAAAATAAAAATGAACAAAAATCCTGAAATTCCCGAACTGATTTTGAAGAGTTCGATAAATTTAAAAATAATACGTAAAATTTTTTTTTATTTATTTATATCCCTTGTCTACAAGGCTTTTATCCAGAGACCAGAAATACTTTTCTAGAATAACTTTTTACGCTGATTCTGCACATACTCAGCTTTTGCCTAATATGTCGAATTTTTGAGATACAAGATAGTTTTTCTACTCTAGAAACTAAACTTATAATTAAATAAGCTATCCAACACTGTATTGACCATTTGTATGCCATGTTTCTTTTCTGCGATATTTAAGTCTAAAGTTAAAATTTTAAGTTTTTGGTTGAACATTTTTAACGTTGACCGTCTCTTCCATAATGTTTTAAACTATTTTTCAAATATATTTTATTTTGATGTTTTTTATATTTTAAATTTCTATCATTAGTATGACAATAACAATATGATAGAGTTAGAAAAAAATTAAAACAAGTTTTAAAGCCATTTTGCTCTATCAATTTATATGTAACCCCAACGAACATTTTGTATGTAAAAAAACCAAATTTTTTAAGTACATATTAAGTGTATATTTTGTTAAAAGAAACAATTTATTATTTAATACAAAATGAAGGCCCGTGGCGAATTTTCGGGTCTGAGCTTTTATGCCGGTAATGTTTGTCAAACAAAAGTAACAGTCAGTTGAATGATTTATCGGCTCTCCAAATTCCTGGAACTTTATATGGTAAATAGACTTTTTCACCATTTAACCATTGATAAAAGTGACTTCTGCAATTATGGCAAATCTTTTTTAGTACACAGTCGTTGTCTTGACAGGATACCAAAAATAATTTAGATACGCCGATATCAGCTTTTCTGAGATTTTTTGACCAGTTTTTGCAATTATATATTGCCCACAAGCATAGTAAAAAAGATTAGGATCACTTTACACAATTTTTTCAACATTTTTAAATAGTGAAAGAAATACTTAATTTTAATATAAACGTCAAGATCTGTCTGCCGACCTGTCAATTCGTCTGTTACCAATGCTTTTTCAAGAGTTGCAGCTAGCAGCCACCAGAGTAAGAGTATGCCTAATAATATGCTACACAAATAATAGCTTAATATGCGGTTTACTCTTAAAATGTTCTTCAGGTTGAAAATTTGTTTTATTTTTGTAATTTTTTTCCTTACACTATCATATTGTTATTGGCATATTAATGAAGGGAATTTAATAAAAAAAAAAAAACATCAAATCAAAACATATTTGAAAAATAGTTAAAAAAATTATGGAAAAGACGGTCAAAGTTCAAAATTTTTAACCAGAAACTTAAAATTTGACCTTTAGACTTAAATATCTCAAAGAAGAAACATGACATACAAATAGGTTATACAGTATTGGATATATATATATATATAAACTGGCCATTTCAGCCCTTGGAAGGACTTTGACCTAGCTTCTATTGATCAATTGTGTTGTGCGTGTTATTAAATGTTTGATCACAAATGACCGAGAACTGGACCTACGTATTTTATGCCGACTCCGAACGGCTCAAACGTTTCTAGAAGAAAAGTATTTCAGGTCTCTGGTTAAAAGAATTTTCCAGAATTTGTAGAATAGTGTAATTACCAAAAATATCGAAAAAACGTTGAAAACAATTAATGTCGAAAAGAATGTTGAAAAAAATGTCGAAATTAAAAAAAATCTAAATAAATGTAAAATGCGCAGCGCTCCTGTTTTACACGTCATTATTTACATTTAAATCGACAGCATTAATTTAAAATACGTAATTTTTTTAAATATCGTACAAGACCCAAGAATTTAAATTTCAGAAACAACATTTCGTACAAGGCTAAACCATTTTTAGGCAAAATGCCATTTTTCCGTATTACACTGTGCCACAATTTAAGGGTCATGGAATCTAACGAAAAAGAGACTAACACAGGTCGATAGTACTGATTTAGACCAACAAGACCCTAAGAAGGTTTTGCAAAGTTAGCTCGCTTTTAAATGTTATAGCTTTGAAAGATGAGCTGATTATAATATTTAAAATAAATACTTGCTATCATGAAATTTTACAATTTTGTTCATATCTCCTTTATGGTTATTATTTCTTTGAAACACATCTAAACAACAATTGTTAAATCAATTAAGACCCATCGAATGGGAAGCTCAAAAACTCAAAATTTTAGGTTAACATTTTTGTCATTGCTGAGGTAAGTTGTTTTCACGAAATAATATGTAAATTTCATGCTAGGAAGAACAATTTTTTTAAAAATCGAATTATAAAAGGAATCGTGGTATTAACCTGGTATTTTAAAAATATACTTTTAGAAATATTTGAAGAATCCAAATTCAGAAAATGATCTTCGGTACCACTTCTGATGCCCGAGACAAAATATCTTATATTAACTAATTTGTAAAAGTTATAAAATACATTACATTTACGTATACATTTCTTTACAAAAACAAGAAAAGTCATTGTCGAAAATTATGCAAATTTTTAATGGCCAAATTTAAGAAAAACATTAAAACTCCAAATCAAAAGTTCTGTGTTATTTCGAGTGTACCTTTAGATTTGCGTATCCTTCACACAGGACACTGAGAGTAGAAATCGAGAGTGGCATCATGTTTGGCGAGATATTGTTAGTTAAAATCTATATTTACTTTTGCTTTAAACATGTGTATTTTTTTTTTACAAAAATCAAAGCATGTTTAGGTCGTTATTTTTTAACTGTTTTTCTCAAAAAGCAAATTTGTGCTTGCGGGAGAGGAAGCATCCTTTTTTTCTTTAAATTTGTTCCCAATGCAACTTTTGAGACCTCTTAGAATACGAATTTAAAAAAAAATTGTAATTTGAACGCCCTAATGAGCACTTCATTTTTAAAAAATACTCTGCAAGATGCAAACTTGCAATGCCTATATCTTTTAAAAGCGAGCTAACTTTGCAAAACCTTTTTATGGTTTTCTTAGTATAAACCAGTACTATCATCCTGTGTTGTCCGCTTTTCCGTTAGAAAAATGTGTTGCACAGTGTTATTAAAAAAAACTCACCCTTAAGCGTTTAAAAGAACTCATTTCTCTCAGTAGAGACCACATCAGCACCATGGTAGGGATCTTTACAGGGCACTGCCTTATTGGCAGATACACTCAGAGATTGAACATACAACACAACGACTTCTGCAGGAGCTGTAGAGATGAGGAGGAGTCTTCAGCTTACCGAATCCTAGGCTTAGTGAACAGCTCAAATCGGTTTAAATAGAGATAGGAAAAATTAACTCTTGGTATCACAATGGGTCTAATTGGACTAAGGGCCAATTTTTCAGTGCGAGCTTAAACTCTAGTCAAATTAAACTAAGGTTAGATCACCTAAATTGGACGTTTAATCTTGCTTTAACTAGATATTTAAGCATTCTTTGAAATTAAATTGACTCAAATTATCATATAATGAGTTTCTTTCTTGCCTAAACTGAGTTAAAACGTCCAATTTAGGTGAGTTAACCTTAGTTTAATTTGACTAGAGTTTAAACTCGCACTGAAAAATTGGCCCTAAGAGTGTCTCGTTTGAGGCAGCCACACTAACCTAGCCTAATCTAATTAAGAAAATGCATCGAGCTAGTTGCTATTTTAATAATTGATTGATTTCTATTTAATAACTAAAGAAAACCCTAACTTAGTCTTAATGAAAATAAAATAACTCCAAATCCTTATAATAAAAAAATGAAATAACATCGAATATTTCAATAGGAGTTATTTCGCTGTAACTCTTAATCAAAAATAAAATTATCTCTATTTGTGTTTTTTGTATGGAAACTTGTAGGAGTTATTTTATTTTTTCAACTAGGAGTTATTCCGTTTAGGAGTTATTTCAGCTTGCGGGAAGTGTGATTTAGTAGAAAAAATCACGTAACCGTGTGAATGCTGTGTGTATGCGTGCGAGTATCGAGCAGAAAAAAAACCCAGCAGGCAATTAAGCGAGTGGTCCGCAAAAGAACGCATGCTAGCACTGCTATTTCTGGCGTCAATACACCTTCCATGATCACTGCATTGATGTGTAAGGTTCTACCTTTTGAAGGTTCTGAGTCTTTTCATATTATTTTATATGAAAAAATTTATAAAAAAATTTAGAAAGAATGTTGATTTTATATGATTTAAATACAAATTCTAAATGTTTGATAGTTTAAATCATACTTAATTTTAAATACAAATTCAAGTTATTTGATAGTTTAAAATCGTTTATTGAGCTTTGCTAATCGCTTAATGCGCGCTTGCTCGACGTATCACAAAGATTTCTGATGAAGCCATTAGCAGGGCAGGAATTGCAATAAAATCAGCCAGTGATGTTTTCCTTTTCATATTGAAAACGTTGTTTTTGTTGTTGTTTCTTTGGAAAGATTCGTTAAAACAATTAATTGTTCTAACCATGACCTAAAGCTCAATAAACGATTTTAAACTATCAAACAACTAGAATTTGTATTTAAAATCAAGGATAATTTAAACTATCAAACATTTAGAATTTGTATTTAAATCATATAAAATCAACATAATAAATAACAAGGTCATTTAGAAAAAACTTTATTTTAGAAAGAATTATAAATGATCAGAACAATTTAAAAAAAATCTAAATTTAAAAAGAAAACAAAAAAAATTGTTTGTCCGAGTTGGGTCTCCCAGGTCTCCGAAATTACATATTATATGAATTACATATTATATGACATTACATATTATATTATATGAAAATAATTATATGCAAAAATTCTAAGGCTTTTCTTATATTTTTGTATGAAGAAATTTTACAGAGCAGAAAAATTTGTAAAAAAATTTAGATTTAAAAAAAATTAAAAATTTTTTTTTTGTCCGAGCTGAGTCTCAAACCCGCACTTCCGAAAGCTTACTTTCATTTGTAATGATGCAAAATAAGCTTAATTTTATTAAGAACTGCGGTGGACGAGTGGATTAGATGTCGGACCTCCACATGAGTGGACGTTGGTTCAAATTTGGAAATTGTTAGTCGTTTTTTATTTCAAGTTGATATTTATATTGCTTTTCTTTCTAACGTGCATTCTCAAAAAGGGCTTGTTCTAGCAGGCCTCTTTAGAGTCGCGAGAGCGGAAGGCCTGAAAAATTTTCTCATTTCATAGAAAAAAGAAAGTATACTTGGATATGAGTGTGGAAGCACTTCGAAATCCATAGAAGACCTGCTAGTAGTGCTTCGAACTCCTGCCATTGCCGACTGGGAACTAGCAGACGAGTGCGCTGTGTGTGTGTGTGTGCGTGCGACTGTTGAGATTCAAGCAGACTTACGAACGAGTAACAGATAGAAACATTGAATACGGAGGTACTCATTTAAAAAGTGGGCGTTATTCGACAAAGGGGAGTGTCCATATTATGAAAATACTGTATATAGATTAATATTTACACTAGGGTACTGAAATTTAGTACAGAGGTGGTCACAATTATAACAAATTACGGTAAAGAAAGTGGGCGTTATTCGACAAATGGGCGAGGCAACATTAGAAAAATACTGAATCTCGAATAATATTGAAACTAGAGTACTGAAATTTAGTAAAGGGGTAGGCACTATTATGATAAAATACGGTCAAGAAAGTGGGCGTTATTAGACAAAGAGGCGCGTCAATATTATTAAAACACTGTATCTCGAATAGTATAGACAACAGGGTAATGCAATTTAGGAGTAAATAAAGGGGCAAGTCAAAATTATAAAACACTAGAAATGAAATTGACACTAGGGTAATAAAATTCGTTACAAGAATCGGTAGAATTATTACAAAACACGATGAAGATATGTTTTTGTTAAGTCTCTTTATAAAAAAATGATTTAAGTTAAATACAGTGGCCGACAAAAGTATACGTATGACACCCATTTTTGCTATGTGACGAGTTCCAAAGTATTATAAAGAAAAGAAACGATGCGGTTTATCTTAAAGCAATATTTATTAAAACATTGCAAAAATGAACTTATTCCAATAAGAACTTAAGAAATTATTCATGAAAAAAAAGGAACGGACAAAAGTCTACAAGTCAAGCTTTATGTTTTCGTGTGCTGCTAGATTATAACAGGGAAGTATCGTTTGTTAAATTTTGAGTTTTGCGCTTTGTGGTAGGCTTTGCATAAACTGCATTTAGTTGTAGTCGAGACACTTTCAACAAACGTACGCACGTTAATTTCTACGGATGTGAAAACTTGGTGAATGAACAGAGAGGTGTGATTTATCTTAAAAGAAGTGGATAAAAACCCACAAATAAATGCTAAGTTGTTCGCAGAATTAGCAATAAGGTCAAATACAATTGTAAATCCACGGACGGGGCAGAGAACTTTAAATAATAATGGTTTCTACAGCAGAACTCCACGCAAGAAACCTCTAATAAGCGAAAAAAACCGCAAAACTTCGCTTGGAATTCGCCCAAAAACATAAAGACAAAACAAACGATTTTTGTAAGCGAGTGTTGTTTACAGATGAATCCACATATAATATATTTGGAAGCGACGGGAGAGCCAAAGTTTAAAGAAAGACAAATACATCAATGGACCCAAAGCACTTAATTCCCACTGTCAAGCATTGAGGTGGAAATGTAATGGTGTAAATTTGGTGTTTGTGGAAGGTAATATGGATCGTAATCAATATAAATCCATCTTGGAACAAAATTTAAAAGCATCGGTCGATAAATTATGCCTTGGTAATAGCTGGATTTTCCAAAAAGATAACGATTCCAAACATACTGCCCGTATAATTAAAGACTGGCTGCTTTACTATGTTCCACGACCATTAAACACCTCATCTCAAAGCCCGGACTTAAACGTCATTGAACATGTTTGGGAGCTTTTGGAGCGTAAGGAACGAAAACATGCCATTACTAGTGCTCCAATACTAAAAGAAAAGCTTCAAGAGGAATAGGTACGAATAGGTTAGGTTAGGTTAGGTCAAAGTGGCTGCCTCAACTGAGACACACTTAGGCCAATGAGGCCCATTGTGTTAGCACAGGGTTGATTCCCATTCTCTATTTAAACCAGCTTGAGTTGTTCACAAAGCTTAGGATTCGGTAGACCGATATTTCCGAGAGTTCTTCGAGGTTTTTGAAAAACCAGTTGTTTAAGGGAAGAAAACGTTTTTGAGCCAGCGCTGGGAAAGTGCAGAGAAAGTGTTCTGTAGAATGTAAAGTTTATGGGAACGAATAACGCCTATTGAGATAAAAAACTTAGTTTCTTCAATGCCCAGACTCTTGCAGACAGTTAAAGATGCCCGTGGTGGCCCAACTAAATATTAAGTTAAGATTAATATCAACTGTTAGTAGCATTTTTAAAGCATTTTTGCTTATTTTCTAGTCGTATGTAGACTTTTGTATTTCTTTTTTTTTGGGTTTTTCATGAAAAATTTCTTAAGTTTATATTGTAATAAGTTAATTTTTGATGTGCATTAATAAATATTGATTTTGAAAACTGCGCCGTTTCTTTTCTTTATATAATACTTTTGAACTCGAAGCTAGCAGAAAAAGAAAAGTAGGTCGTACATAGACTTTCGTCGGCCACTGTATATTTAAAAACAGTGAAGATATTTATTTACATAGAAAGTAAAAAATTTAATTTTCAAGTCACTTTATCGCAATCTTAGGTTACGATGTTTTATGAAAAATTCGTTGCACCTAAAATTTTAGAAGTTAAAATTTAAAAAAGTTTTTTGACACTAGGGTGGGCCCTAAAAATGCGTTTTTTTGCTTTTTACTTTTTGTGTATGTGCCGGCAGTATTAAGTGTCGCTGATTTCGAATCTTATGTTCGATTTTAAAAAAATGTTGACACTATGGTGGACCCTAAAAAATGTGGTTTTAATTTATTCTCTTTTTAGATGCGCTGGTCGCTGTTTTTAAATCTGATGTTAGAATTTCAAAAAGTTTTTTGGCACTAGGGTGTCCCTGTAAATGTGTTTTTTTGTTTTACAATCTTTGTGTTTGTGCTGGAAGTATTAAGGGTCCCTGAATTCGAACCTGATGTAAGAATTTCAAAAAGTTTTTTGACACTAGGGTGGACCCTAAAAATTAGTTTTTTTGCTTTATACTCATTGTGTATGTGCTGGCAGTAGTAAGGGTCGCTGATTTCGAACCTGATGAAAGAATTTCAAAAAGTTTTTTCACACTAGGGTGGACCCTAAAAATGTGTTTTTTTGCTTTATATTCCTCCGTAAGTTCAGTTTTCAATCCAAGTTCTCCATCAATTCAAGCTCCATACGAGGAACATCAGTTGATCTCGTATATTAGTTGGTGTCGGTTGTGTTTTATCGTGTTATGTAAAAGCCTTTGTTTGTTATATGTATTCGTGAGTGTATCAAAACAGTTTCAATATAGTAATTATTTAAATATTCAATGCTCAACTCCTTGTTGCATCATGAAACAAACATTGCTAATTACATTACATATTAATTTTCAATAAACATATAAATATTTTTTCTTAATATATAACATTAAACCTTATTATTTGATTGTACATTTTTATTATTTGCCTTGAAAAAATTATGTAAATAAAAAAGTAATACCAAAAAATAAAAATATTTCGATTTTATTTCGAATTACATTCGGAGCTGAAGAAAAAGCGTATAGAAAACAAATGTAGAATTTGTACAAAAATACTTATTTTCTCAATAGAAATATATTTATGTTATTTGAAAATAATATCTAAAAGTCAAAATAACTTTTGCATATTTTTTGAAAATTTGTCAAAGTAAGAACTTTAAATAAACGAAGAAAAATTGAATGCAACGCACTAAAATTATGCAAAATTTAACCAAACATAACTTTTGAGGTGAAAAAGATTTTGCAATAAGTTTTTATTTTTGTAAATATATAGTTAAATTCTGATGCGATTTTATAAAAACAAATTTTTAAAAAAATGAAAAAATATATTTAAAAATTTATAGAAAGTAATGATTTTTTTATCATCAAATTATACTTAAAGTCATTTTCAGTAAGAAAAATCTAAAATGTTCCATTGTAAATATGATGGAAAGTGTAACTAAAAAAAATATGAGGTGTTTTTTCTTTAAGTTTTTGAAAAAAACCATTGCGCAAATTGGCTCGAATAAAAGAAATCTTCATTTATGCAACTACACCTTTTCATTCCATTGTTTAGTACATTTTGCATCTATAAGGATAATTTGTGTAAACAAAACTGGATACAGTCAATTTTTTGTTAGATTAATATTACAAATAAATTGCACAAATAAAATTAATTTCAACATTATTAATTTTCAGGAACCAGATTTATATCAATTTTGTGGTTTTAAACATCTTGTGCCTCGCAAGTGAAAACTACTAAGCCAAAATCAATAATTTTATGCATACTTAACAATGATAGTTTAATATATTTAAGACTCAAATTTCATCCACTACTTTTAAAACTTTTCACGCAATGACATATTTTATGTTTGCTTAATGTGCTTCGTTTGATAATCGTGCGCAATAACAAAACGTACACATGCTTAAAAACAATGAATTGTAAACAAACAAGCTAGTACAAATACCTATAGTTGATTCTATCTGACATTGAGAAGCCAAAGTATGACCAAATAAAATATAAATTTAAGCTGCTGGTGATTTTAAATATATATATATATTAATGTATTGGAGTTAGGCAAAAGTATGTCCCTTACTATAGTATACATTTTCAATTCGAAATTAAATAGCTTTTTTTATTTCTCTTTATACACACATTTCCAACAAACTATTTTTTAAATAATAAAAACATATTTTACCACAAACATAAATAAAAAATCTTTTTTATGAATAATATTTATGTTAAACATATATTTTATTAAAAATATATTATTTTTTTTTTATTATTTTTTTGTGTTGAATTAAGTGTCAGCAATTTAATTTCAATAATTGTGCTGTAGGGTGCAAACAGTTGTTCATCAGGGTTTCCCAATATGTTAGCCACAACATCACTTTTATAACGCTTTTTAGATTTTATTCTAAAAGGATTATATCATTGTTATAAACAAGGATGTTATTTAATGAAGTATGTTACAATTATTTGTTAATTTGGAATAGTTGAATTAATCATGTTTGTTTCAAAAGTTGCCGATAAACTTGGATATATGAAAGTCTGTGTAGCAGACACTTTTAATTTCTTCTGATCCGTTTATTAACTCTTTGTGACAACCACCCAAATATAAACGGTCTAATTTAACAGAAAATATAAAGGCTCCAGAATTTATTAAAGCGAATTTAGATTCCGATTCAGAATAATAAAGGTCAAAAATAAATAATGAATTTTCTGGTGATATAGGAAGTAGGCTTACATGCAGTCGAGGTAGGCGTGCCAGTTGACCGATCACGCCTATTTTTTTTTCGCCAAAAGTTTTTGAGTAACAAGATAAACTTAGAAACCAAATTTTATCATTATAGCATACATACATCTAAACTTATACCAATAATACTTTTCCAGTTGTATAGGTGGTAGGCGTGGCAGTTGACGGATCACGCTCATTTTTTGTGACAGTTATTTTTTTGGTCTTGAAAACAAAATTTCATGTCTCTAGCTTTACAACTATTTGAGATATGAGTTTTGGCACGCTAAAATTGAAAAAGACACACTGTGTGGCGGTCTCCCAACTGCACCACTTTTTTTTACATAACCATCAACGGAACTAAAAAACACCTCGTTTAACTTCAAGTTTTATTGTTTTATTTGAAATGAACAGTTTTTAATTTTTTCGACATTTTTTTATTTCGATCAAAAATTTCTTCGGTGCCAGGCTTTTAATATTTCGACATTTAAGGTTTCGAAATTTTTTTTTCCAACATATCGTACGGATCCTATTCGAAATAAGTTAAAATGTGTGTTAGCATGAATTTTAAATTACGTCTTTAACAATATTTACATCGTGGCACACTAGTTTACAAAAATTGGGTTGAAATACAGTGCATTTGAAAAAAAATTGAATTGTGAAGTAAACGTTTGAATTACGATTTTTCAATGTTTACAACGTCATCTATCAGTAAAATAGAGTTTTAGTACTAGATTTCAGTGTAAATCGTAATCCATACACTGTCTTCACAATTTTGAATTTTCGCCGAATTGTTGGTCAAACACCATGAAATTGTAAAATACTTGAATTTCAGGAAGAATCTGCAACATTTATAATTTTGCGCGAGCGAAATCCATCGCAAAATACTTGAGTTGCAGATTCTGCTTTGTAACTCAAGTATTTCGGTGTTGTGTCGTTTCGGGATTTTGTCGTTGGCTTGCAGTTTGACCTCCTCAGAACACCTTTTTATTCCGTAGATTCCAGAGTGATGTTTAGGACTTTTATAGAAAGTATTGTTTACGACTTTGCACGGATAGAAATTCTTAAATAATAGAAAATTGTTTACATTTTTTTCAAATTAGGAAAACAAGTGTGATTACTTCTCCAAATTGTTTTGTTTTCAGTTGTTTTGTTCTTAAGTGTCTTATACAAAATTTTCCATTAAGTCGCAAGTGCTTATATTGTTTAAAGTTTTTCCATTTCATGTGTGTTTACTTTAGTTTAACATGAGATTGCATCTTATTTAAATGTTTAATAAATATACGGAAATTACATTTTTTTACGGCTAAAGCTCGAAATTTTACTGTTTCAATCCATAAAACTCAATGCAAGAGATATGCTTCCTCTAGAGACTTAAATTTGAGTAAGTTCTAGTTCGTACACTGCAACTTCGTACTTCGTAGTTAAACTCATCGATATCAAGGCTTGGCTGTTAGTTTATTTAAAAACTACATAAATTTAATTTTGCTGCAATACAAGTCAACATTGTTGATAACTTAACATATTTCTGCGTTTTTAACAGCATTTTTAATAGCTGTGAGCTATACGTCATTGTAGGCATTTTACAATCGAATCACGTATGCGGGCTTTTAAGAAAATCCTCATACGTTCTTGTATTAATAGATGAAGTCATATACAGGGTATATAGTGAAAATTTACAACACTCATTTGAATTGAAAAATTAAAGTCAGTTATTTGTGTGAAAGCTTTTAATAAAATTTATGAAGTTAGTTTTCATTCCGTCAAAAAAATAGTAGGAATTTGTTAATGAAACACAAAATATTTATTACTAGCTGATACTCGGTGCGTTGATGCCGAGTCCCCTTGTTCAACGCCCATTAAATGTTTTTAGTGAAACTGCATGTGTAAATTGAGGTCGAATACCGAAATCTGAGGCTGTGTGACCTATAATTCCGAAGCTATTCGATAACGGAAATTCGGGTTGCATGGAAGGTGCCACACCCTCTTGTCCAACGACCATAAAATGTTATCAGGGAAACGAACTAAGTGTAAATTATGGTCGAATACTGAATTCCAAAGCTGTGCGACCTTTAATTCCAAAGTAATTTGGTATCGCAAATTTGGGTTGTATGGGAGATGCCACGCCCACTTGCCCAATGACCATAAAATGTTACCAGTAAAACTGCACGTGGAAATTGAGGTCGAATACTACATTCTGTGGCCTATAATTCAAAAACTATTCGATGTGATACGAACAAAACCATCTGATACATACATACAGTGGTGGCCATATAATTAGGGACCATCTATCCATCTATCTATCCGCCTGTGAACACGATAGCATCCGTAATATTATTATATATTAAAAAATACAAATCAAAATCAGCCTAATCGAAGGAAAATCATGCCTACCTCCCACACAAAGTGATTTTACAAAAACGGTAAAGATTTTTTACCAAAACGGTAAAATCTCTTTAAATTTCCCAAAAATTAACTTGCCGAATGAAAACTACATCTACCTCCCATACAAAGTGTCTTTATGAAAGCTGTAAAATCTCCTTAAATTTCAAAAAAATGAGTGCAATGGCCTAAAATCTTGCAAATAAGTTTGAATATTTACTATGCACTCGAAGCTAGGAAATTGGTAAAAAAAACTGCAGATTCCGCCCACCTCCTACAAAGTGACGTCATCATAATAGTAAAACTCTTATGAATGAAACAAAAAATTAATGTTTTAACTTGATATTGTACACAGAAGCTTTAATAAATAAAAATTACACTGACTTTCAAATGTAAAATATTTGTATGAATACCACGCCTTATAAAAGAGACGTTATCAAAATAATACAACATTCAAGACTTCGAATAAAACAAAATATAGGCCGTGGGGATATTCTGACTTTAGTCCAGTCGAAGATACTCTTCCTTACTAGTTTTGTTTATACTGACTATTAAGTTTTTCCGTATACTGAATGACAAAAAAAAAAAGGAAAAACTACAATCTTACATGCTTCCGTCTCAACAGACAAAATGAGAATAAAAAATAGGGGTATTCACACTGACTTGGGTAGTTGGGTATGGGTAGATTGAGTACTTTTGGTTATTGCGAGCACCATAAATTGCAATTGAGTACTTTGTAGATGAGTGAGTGACAGCTGGAAAAGGGTTGCCACCAAATCATTTTTTGTCATTTTATGCGCGAAAAACTTAGGCCATTAATATGGCGTAAAAAAGTTATTTATATACGATTGGGTAGAATGGCACTTTACAAAAACAAAATGTACGGCATTTGCCAATCTACCCAACTACCCGAGTCAGTGTGAATACCCCTAATGAAAACAAGTATGAAGTCGTACAACTTGCCCTCACACACAGACTTTTACTTCAACTTGAGAAAAAATCAAATTATTTTGATTTGCATATGACCTGGGGTATAGCTTGTGTTCTTGTATACGACTTGCCCTCATACATTATGACTTTTATATAATTTGTCTAAGTCGTGTGACAAGTCGTATCGTCTGAGGCCGCTTTTAACCCTAGAACCCATACGGGGTGCGTAGAAACCCCATTAAAAGTGGCTGTATTTTGTTTTATGGAACATTTTATAACATTAATTTTTGTCACTATAGGTGGGGTTTTTGTGCTCTATTTTTAGTAATTCTTTTTTAAAATGAACATTAGTTCATTTAATTATGAATAAAAAAAGAATATATTTGTATCATTTGTTTCTAAATTTATTAAAAGTTGGGGTGTAGAGAAAACCCCAAATAGCTTTACGTAACAAAAAGCAAAGTATGGGTTGTAGGGTTAAGTATTCAAAAATCGTCCGAAATATTTAAAAATAATTTTTATTTTTGTAATGTTTTTGGTTGCCTTGATTAATGTAAACACCTTTTAACATAAAGCTATGTTATCGATTTAGAATACGTACAAGTATATGCATAGTGTGTTTCGTTTTTAATATCGATGTAAGCAAATCATTGCTATTTCTATACTCACCATATTGATGTCATCACCCTGTTCCTGAGGTGTTGTACCTGAGCTAATTGTTTATACAATATACGTATGTATATAATTCAATCCAAATGGTCAAGAATAAAATAAATTGCAGTTTATTTATCTTAAAACACCGTTTGGATTGTGTTGAATCATATATATTATTTACATATTTAAACATATATATGTACAGAAATCGTTGTATAAAACTAAAACATCAAAATATTTACCAGACTTATAAATGAGTATTGCTCATAAAAATATACCCTAGAAAATAAAAATAGTGCGCCTTTAAAAATTAAAGAGAACAAAACTAAGAAATAAAGAACTTAATATGTATGTAGATCTATAAGTTTTAAATAATTTAAACATTACCACATCGGAACAGAGAACCACTTTAGAGGACATACGATAATCAATTCTAGATGGACATTATGTATATGGAAAAATTTTGGAGTTTTTTCTATGTTTTTATTTTTATGTTGTTTTTTTTCATTATTTTTTTTTTAAGCTATACGAATTATAGCTTGGACACATTGACGACGACTGTAACATTGCGAAACGACATGAAGAAAGAGTCAATAATCTGGAAATTAATACGATTGTTTCATTCTCACATTCATAAAGCCTTGTATTTGCTCTGCTGTCGCACGTCAAATTAGAAATAATTTTATACCGAGGACAGCAATTTTGTCGCAATTACGCATAATCATTGCAACGTTTTCACCAAATTCACCCAGTGCTGCCAAATTGAGGGAAATTTCTCTTTTTTAAGGAAAATTTTGTTGTTATTTTTGGCAAAATGAGAAAAGGGAATTATTTTACTCCGCAGAAGGAAAAAATGCGAATTTTTTATATCTGATTATTTCTTCAGAAATTTTTCCAAGTCTCATCACTATCAATAATATATCGCCCATCACTATATAACTTGATAAGCAAAAAGTAAAAGTTCTGAGCAGTGAAAACCATAAACATAAATTCCGCAATAAATAGGCAGTATTTATTGTTGAAATTATTTTCTTTGAAAAGGATTTCGTTTAATTGATGTAAAAAATAACTGAATTTAAAAATATTTGTACAACATTGACAAATAATCAAAAATAATATTTAAACAAAATTTACCAATTGATAAAATTTATAAATGAATTTTTTTCCTTTTTAATAAAAAAGGGGGTAGGGGTATACTTTACCGTATCAGACCTTCAATTTTGTAAAATTTTCTTCATGATTTTTTCTTAAAAAATTTTTGTATAAAAACGTGCACAGCTACAGCAAAACTGGTACCAGGGGCCCTATTCTCTAACTGTGAGTTTTAAAGTGTACACTGACTAAGCTCACCGACTGAAAAGCAGTGCGTTTTTGTGACAGTCCGTGTCACTTTAAAACTCACAGTCACAGAAAAGGGCCCCAGGAATGAAATCCCCGTATCCGATTCAACCTAAAAACGGTCTAACATTTATACGTTTTCTTACAAAAATTTATCGTAAAAAATTCCTAAAGAATAAAATTTACAAAATTCAAGGTATAATATTTTATAGAATTCACCACAGCGCCACCTAGGGGCGGTCTAAAAAAACCAACCAAAAATTCCGGAGCACCACACGAACATATGGTGTGAATATAAGGTGGATATCTTTAGTGGTTCAGCAGAAATGGTGAAAAATACATACGCACCAACGTTAAGATTATACCTTGAATTCTTTATTTAGGAATTTTTTTAATATCAATTTTTGTATGAAAACGTATAAATGTTAGACCGTATTTAAGTTGAATCGAGTACAAGGACTTCATTTCTGGCATCAGTTTTGATGAAGCTGTGCTAGTTTTTATACAAAAACTTTTTGAAAAAAATAGATCGGGTAAAGTGCACTCCATCCCTTTTTTTATTTTTGTAATAACTTTTCATGCCCGAACCAAAAATCGCCCAGGCAACATAGGTTTTTTTACCCCCAAAAGAAAAGAATGTACAAATAATTTGACATTTAACGCACTGTTGCAGTCGTGGTCAATGTCTTCAAGCTCTCAATAAGAATTTAGAAATTTGATTAAAATAAGTTACAAAAATAATTTATTCTGCGCAACTTCATACATTTAGCTGTTCATGCACTGTGAAATGGATAATTTGATGTGCACCGGTCTAGGGTTAAATTTTTTGAATTAAAAATGTTAGAAATTTCAGTATCTAAACATATAGTTAAATTATCTATCGAAGTTTTGCAGATACATATCTACTTTACGAGTTGAAAAATAGTTATTTCGCATTTGCCTAATATGCATTTTAGAAATCGTGTAACTTTTAGATCCTCTCTTGTATTTTTAAAAAAATGTCTTTTATCTAATGGCAAAGTTCCGCATTTTTATTTTGTTTTTTCCAATAACTTTGGTAATTTTAGAGATATTTAGAGATATATTCGGAAAAATATCGTGTCCAGCGAATGAGTGAAAATATTTAAAGAGGTGAAAGGTGATGTCGAGTTGAGCAAAAAAGCGTATGGGGGAGTCTATTTTCACACTCTTAGGAGTTACAGGGTTAATTAGTATTTCATTTTATAACCCTTTGTTACGTGTCCCTGGGTATCGAACCTGGCATGACTGCGCCGACTAGCTCAAGTGTTACGGGCGCTGTTCTCAACCCGTCATGCCAGGCCGAGGGAGCAAACAATAACTTCCGGTCAGCACCGGAAGTGAAAATATCAAAAGATGAATACCGTAAAAAAAAAAAAACAAAAAAAAAGAAACAATAAAAACTCCTAACTCCTCACCACCAGACCGATTCGTACGCCTCACCCATACGTCACACACCAAAACAGGAGAGGATGTTATCTCCCGGTACCCACCCAACCTTGGTAACCAACTAGCGTCAATCAATTTCCATTTTTGATTACCCCATTTATGCCTAACCAATAACTTTCGAAATCCTACCAAACCATCGTACTCACAGAACCACCCCTGTCTTCAGGCCCCCACTTATAATGATTTTAGCAGACCATAATAATTTTATTAATAATTCACATTTTTATTCATAACTTTTCTAATATATATATTTTCTTTTTTTTCAGCTTAACAGTTATTTACTATCTTACTCTATTTCAACAGTTTTAATTTAATTTCCTTATTCTTCTCTTTTCAGCTTAGCAGTTATCTAATTTAATTATCACCTTAATTACGGAATCGGTAGTTAATAAATTCTATTATCTTTACACTTTCAATTTCAATTCATTTTCTTTACAGATAATTAATTACAATAACGGATCGGTGACTTCCTAAATTATATATTATTTCTACACATATTAACTCTTTGTTGCTTCTTCTCTTTTAGCTTATTTTAATATGTTTGTTCTAAAAAACAACTAATTCAAATTTTTCCTAATTCACAATTTTAATAATTTCTTTCTTATTTTCTATCTATTTTCAGAATAATCATTATCTATCCAGAAAAATTTTTTTGTATTTTTAAGTTAAAATTAGTTTATATAAAAAAAATGTAAAATTTGTAATTATTTCCTATATCACGCAAAAAAAATTGTTTTTTTTTTTATACACTGTAAAAATTATGAATTTTGTAATTATGGTTTCTCATTATATAGCGACCACTTTATGACCAAATATAAATTAATATATAATTTGTAAATTAGATAATATATATATATATGTAAAATATGCAAACAAATTTTAAGAGATCAATAAATATTTAAATAAAGCAAACAAATATGTATTAAAAGAGATCACAATTTGTGGCTAATAAATTTTATCTCAAAACACTTATCAAAGATTTTATTTAATGGGGCAGTTAATGAGTTTTTTTATTTTTTATGGTAAAATACTTTGGGTTTTTCTTTTTTTTTTATATATATCTAATATCTTTATTTTTGATTTAATTCCTACCTAAGGGAGCTCGCTTAGGACGAAGTTGACTATATAACATTAGTACACAACTACCAGAAACACGGCGCAAACTTTACACATACCGAAGGACATTTTTTTACCACAAAGCAAATTAACTCATTTATCGCCTCGCACAAAAAAAATTACTTAATTTTAAATTCGACACTACAGTAATATTGAAAATATCTCATTTACATTACAGGCCTTAATTGGTTTAAATTAAATCGGATTAAATTTTAAATAGGTAGGTATTTTAAGTTTTCGATACGCAATTAATTTTTGTTTCCTTTTTTTCTTCTTTGGAATACAATTAGGTTTTTTTATTTTCTTCAAAGCAAATATTTCAAAATTTTCGGCCGACACTAATTTAAAATTTTTCTTTTTGTCGCAGATATCTAACTTTTTGGACATGCAATGTTTAAAATTTCTTTAGAAGCATTTATTTTTTTTTTTTTTTGGAATAAAACTAACTTAATTCTTTAACTGAATCTTCTTGTCTTCATTTTCATTTCTTAATTTTCATGGCTTAATTTTCTTTCTTTGAATGATTTTCATTGATTAATTTTCTTTGAATAATTTTCACTGCTTAATTTTCTTTCTTTGAATTTTCTTTGCTTAATTTTCTTTGCTTAATTTTCTTTGCTTAAATTTCTTTGTTTGAATGCAAGGGACACCGAATATCAGCAAGGACATAAATTAAAAATAGTTGCACTTATCTTTTTTTTTTTCTTCTTTTTACCGCCGTCGAGCACCGGATATCCGCTGTTGCTCACAAAATTCTCTGCTCCACTGTGCATAAATTCCTTTCGTGCAATCGTCCTTTTTATTGCCTCTCTCTCTGCTTTAGTTCTAATCGTGAAATAACTTTTTTAGAATAATGCCCTTTTACACTAAACACCTTTTTAAAAAAAAAACTACTCACCAGGTCCCTTGCATAGATGGCTGAAACAAACTTTCCAAACTCTTCAGAAAAACACCCACTAGTTATCCTGATCCTTTTCTCTTTTCCGACTTCTTCTCGTCACGAATCCTTTTTGGCCGATTTCCTTCACTATTTGCTGTTTGGAAATAATTTTTTTCTTTTTTTTTTTTAAAAACTTACTTTTCACTAACTAATTAAAATTTTACTTTTTTTTTTTTTTTTTTTTTTTTTTTTTGTATAACAGCCAAGTGCACTTTCCGTCCTGGACACCGTCACCACAAATTTCTTGGTTTTTTAAAAAAAATTTTCTATAAACTTTCACAACACTTTTTTTTATTAATTTTCCTGGCGACTAGTTTGCTACGGCGGCTGTTTTTGAACTGAATCTCGAGCCGTCGCCTCAGCTTTCCGTTGGTCTACTTGTGACTTGCTTATCTACTTAACGCAATTTTTCGCACTACCACTAACTTATAATCCCGCTCTGGGGTCATTACCTACCTATTTCCTACATCTCTATTTTATTTAATCTGGGTTAGCGTCTAAACTGTTTATTTATTTTTTTAAACTGTTTACTACTTGACACCATAAGTTGGCCCTAATTTGCTGTAATTGGGGTCAATGGCCTAATTTCCCGTCTTACCAACCGTCAAGGCCATTAATCTGACGTTTCCAGCCTTTTTTTATTTGGCTGGCATACCAGGCGATCAGAACTTCTAGTTAGTGGCTTCATTCTAAGTGTCATCATTAACACACACATCTTCCCGTTGTCTTACTTGGTACAACTCTTTTCTTACTTGTTTTCTCCTTTTTTTTATTTTTTCCCTTTTCAGTCATATTCGAATATTTCGGAATAGTTTGCTGTTCCCTATATTCATGGATCTTAACTTTTTCCACCACCACCTACTTTTGTTCTATTTTGTTGGCTTCGCTTATTTTTGAGCATCCGCATGTGCCTCCCATTACCCTATATCGGTGGATCTTATTATGAAGACTAATCTCATCTCTGCACCCTAGGTAAAACTGTTCTCCCCCTCACTACGATGCTTCTCAAACTATCACAATTCGATAGTGTGTGTACCCACCTTTCTTCTAGACCTGATCGAAACTATTCCCACAACCAACTGTTCTCATCCAGTTATTCCCTAGTGTCCATAATTATGGCAGCAGCTAGAACAGCTCAACCCACATCACCGCATCGACTCAGTCTCTTTGCTCTTAGTTTCTACCCGAACCTTCTCTTGAAAATACCATCGGCGAACAGTCGGTACAACAGCCTAATGCAGTATTTTATTTTTTTGAATAACCCAGTGGTCAGAGCGAATAGAATATATAGCTGCATGTTGAAATAAATCTATTTCGCCTCATCTCGCTCACACTTGTAGGTTTCGACTCATAATTACAAGTGTCAAACGTCAAACGTGAAAACCCAAAATAACAACAATCTTCTAAATGGTAATTAATTGTGCGTTTCGGACAGAAACAAAAGTGATAAAATCGTGGCTCTGTTTACCTATAACGCGTGTGATTTCTACCAAGTGTTTTACATTAAATTAAACTAATTTGTTAATCAAATGAATTAACAATCAATGAAAAAAAAATTAAAAACATTTCGGCGGAAACACAGTGCTCGATGTCAGAGGCGGATTTTTCGGGCCCCTCCACGACACTTCGTTTAACAACATATAATTTACATGTTTTTTTATTTGTGTTCCGTGCCGCGACCTTCCTAATTTTCCGACCCTAAATAAAAAAGAATTATTGCGATAATTTGTGACCGTGATAATAAAATCTATTTATTTTATTTTTTTTCAGATTTTTTTGCCTTCGGATCTGCAGCAGGGGCTTTGCATATGCCGGTTCATGGCCGCATTTAAGAGGGCGCTCGCCTACATGTAATCAGGTATGTGCTTTTGTTCTTCACTTGACACGCAACAAAACTCTGGGTTTGGTCGAGTTTTATTAGGCCAAAACCAGTGTGCGGGATATAAATTATATTTTTGTTGGCTTGTATTTTATTGTTAAACGTCGCCCAACGTAGGCTACTTCCTACACCCTGAGATAAATAGTCTAAAGCTCTACCTCGTTAGCCGGGCCATTCTTATTTTATTTACTATTCTTTTTTTTTTTTTTTTTTTTTTGTTACGAAATGAAAATGACTTGAATTTGAAATTGTAAACATTATTTTAACCTATTTTACCTTTTCATCTTAGGTATGCTGAAGCTTGTGCAACGCCTACTTTACTATCGGATCCTGATAATAATCTATAACTACCGGGAAGTATCTAAAACAAAAAAAAACTCCGTATTTAAGTTATTTTACTTTGTGTGAACTTTGTTTTTTCTTTCTAAGTGCTCGATTTGGACCACCTGCCGCATTTGTTCGTTGTACTCGCTATTCTCATCAGTTTCTTTGGACTTCGTGTTATGGATTGGAAATCTATTGAGTGAGTTTTTAAAATTTTCTTACTTCTTTTATCTAAAACATATTTCTTGTGGAATTATTTGCATATATGTGCTGCAGTATCAGCTCGTTTTTATTGTTTGATATCTTTTGCATGGAAAGTTCCGATGGGCTTTCCTCCCAGTGTCTCGAGCTTATACATATTGTTGCCTATAGCTCCATTTACACGGCACTTTATAAATTTTCGGCAAAATTTCGCATTAATATTTTTTTTGAAGTCGCTCTGCACAAAATTTCGCTTATAGACCTCCTGTCCGGGATAGAATATTATTTCCCTTTTTCTCTGGTTGTACCTACGAGCGCTTCTTTCAAAGGCTGCGTGTAGGTTGTTTTTTATTTTCTCTCTCATGAGCGCAAGTTTATCTTCTTTATTCAGCACCAAGAATTCCGCGTTATTTAACGATTTTAGCTTACGAGCCAGCTTGTAGTCTGCTCCGTTCATGAACATATTTTGTCCAAACAGCGCGAAAAAAGGAGTAACCCCTGTTGCTGCGTGAATTGAACTTCTCAACGAACATTCAATTTCAGGCAAAAAGAGATCCCAGTCCCTATGATCGTCTTTTAAGTATGTCCTAATCGCTGCCAACACTGACTGGTTCACTCGCTCGGCTGCGTTTGATTGAGGTGAGTACACGGCTGTTTTTAAATGGGTTATACCGAATGTTTTAACCATTTTACTAAATTCTTTGGACGTGAATTGAATCCCGTTGTCGCTATGAATTATTTCGGGGACCCCGAACTTGAAAAAAACCTCGTGTGTCAAGAACTCGACTACATTTACAGCCGTAGCGTCTCGCATAGCCTTTAGCAACGTGAACTTCGAAAAATGGTCAACTACAATAAAAATATAAGTGTGGCCTTTTTTTGATCTAGGGTATTTACCCAAAAAATCTATATATATCTTCTGGAATGGTCTTTCCGTAACCACTTCCTGTCCGATTCCAGGTCGCATTTCTACGTTTGTAGACTTGTTTTCCTTGCAAGCGGTGCAATTGTTTATATATTTTCGAACCTGCTGGGTCATTCCGGGCCAAAAGTAAAATTGTCTCAGACGGTGTAGCGTTTTGGCGATTCCACCGTGAGCCATAACCTGTGGCTCATGAGCCTTTGAGATCAAAGTTGATGTTAACGCTTCTGGAATCCACATCTTCCAACTTAATTCCTCGGTTTCATTGCTATTCCTGTCAAATCCGGTTCGTTTAAAAATAACCCCATTATCAATCTTCAAGTCAGGCAATCTTTCTTGATTTCTCTGGATATTCGCTATCAACTCCAGGTATTCTTCCGATTCAAATTCAGTGGTTTCGAAATCCATCATTTCCTCACCAGCTAGCTCTACTTCTTCCACTGCCCTCGATAGAGTGTCCGCTACTACGTTATCTGCACCCTTCCGGTGCTCAATTTGGAAATCAAATGACTGCAACTGGAGTGACCACCGTGCCAATCTACCACTCAAATCCTTTAAAGACATAAGCCACCTGAGACTCGCGTGGTCGGTAACTACCGTGAACGGCATCATTTCAATATATGGCCGAAATCTCTTCACCGCCAAAACTGCTGCCAAACACTCTTTCTCCGTTACGCTATAATTTTTTTGATGGCCGTTAAGTTTTTGAGAATAGAATGCCACAGGATTTTCATTTTTATCTTCATCTAGCTGATACAGCACTGCACCTACGCCAATCTCTGACGCATCACACTGTATCCAGAAACGCTTTTTAAAATCCGCATGCTTCAAAACTGGGGCTGACGTGAGCACCTGCTTCAGTCGGTTGAACGCTTCGATTGCTGCTAAAGTCATGGTGAATTTTGTTCCTTTTTTCAGGGTATCGCTGAGAGGTGCTGAAATTGCCGCAAAGTTCTGGATGAAACGTCTATACCACCCAGCTGTGCCGAGAAAACTTCTCACTTCTCTGGTGGAACGTGGAACTGGAATTTGTCTTATGGCTGCGACTTTATCCGGGTCTGTTTTGAGCGCGCCGCCACCTACGATGAATCCTAAGTATTTTAATTCTTTAAAACAAAACATTGACTTTTTCAAACCTATTGTCAAATTTGCTCTCGCCAGACACTCGGCTACTTCGCCAAGAACTCGCAAGTGTGTTTCAAAATCCGCCGCGATTATGAGCAAATCATCCAAGTATATGAACACGTTCGATTTGAGGTGGGCCGGTATAACCTTGTCCATGAGCCGGCAAAGACGCTGCGCTGCGTTACACAGTCCGAACGGCATAGTGGCGAATTGGTACAGTGGCCGCCCTGGCACGGTGAATGCTGTGTACGCCTTGCTGCCTTCATCTAACTCAATTTGCCAAAAAGCGAATTTTAGATCCACGCTGCTGATAAAATATGTTTCGTCTATGCGACTCAGGATTCCATCAATATTCTGCAGCGGATACGCATCCTTCACTGTACGCTCGTTCAGCTTCCTTGCATCCAAGCAAAAGCGATTTTTTCCTGGCTTACGCACGATTGTCGACCTATTACTCCACGGACTTTGGCTTTCCTCAATAACTCCAAGCTCCAACATTTTATCGATTTCTTCATATACTATTGCTTGCACCGCTGGTGATATTGGGTAGTGACGATCTTTCACGGGTACGGTGCCTTCAACCAGCTCGATCGTATGCTTTTCTAGGTAAGTGCGACCTAAACCATGTTCTTCGAATGTTCTAAACTTTTTCATCACTTGCTTCAGTTGATCTTGTTGCATCGCTGTCAGCTCATGCGCCGTGCTGGGTCTTGCTGTTTCGAAGTGATCAGCCACCTTCTCCATTTTGAGCTCGGCAACGCCAATGATCTCTGTTGCCAGCTGAAATGCTCTCCAAAAATCGACGCCGAGATACACTTCTTGCTCCAAGTATGGGCATAAGTAAAATAACATACTTTTCTCTTCTTCTTTATATCTTACAGACAGTTGAACTTTTCCCAAGATTTTATGTTGACGACCGCCTGCTGTTTTAACCGCTGAAAAGTACGGCATTACCTCAGCATTCAAATCTTCTACCAACTCTCTACAACCACGCCCTAATATGCTGACTGATGCTCCTGTGTCTAGAAGACCACGGATCGTTTTGCCTTGCACCTTGATGTCCGCGTACGCTCTGGGATCATTTTCGTCGGCTTTGCTTACTGCTTCAATGATTTCCTTGCGCACGTATTTTCTCTTAGCGAAGCTTTCTCTTGCCCGCTGGATTCTCTTCGAAACTTCTCGCCTACCTCTGAACTCACCATCGCTGAAGATCCTTTGCCTAGCTTCATAATATTGATGGATTCTGTCTTCTATCGGTTTGATTGTTTTTAGCTTATTTATATTTTTATTACTATCGCTTATTCGCTTTAAAATACTAATTTGTTTTCTTTTTTCAGGTTTTTCCAATTCTTCCTCTGGACTACGATCATGAATTTCGCCAGCTGTCCTTTCGCTATCGTTTTTTATTACTGCTCCTCGGGATTTTGTTTGGAGCGTGACCCTCCCGCTGTCATCACGTTCCATGGCTGGTTTCCCGGACTACATTGCTGACATTTCGGAGTGATCACATTGGCTCGGCCACATTTAAAACAGAAGATGTTCTGCGTCAACGACATGCACTCCCTAAACGTGTGACCCGACAGACGGCAGTTCCAACACGTCACCACCCTTTTGACGGGGTGTTGCTGTCGCAAACTGGTCCCCTGCGGGTCCGCTGTCAACTCTTCGATGTTGATCGGTTCTCTCTCGAACTCTTGCTCGCTCTCTATTTCCAATTCACTAACTTGGCGAGTGAATCTTGGTATTTGTTGTGGCGCCATACGGGCGTCGCGACGTGGAAAGCTCCTCTCGACTTCGTTGCACTCCTCACGCAGATGCTCGACTGAATAGACGGATATAGGATACACCATACGGGCCACGTTCTCTCGCAGGTTTCTTTTTATTATTTTGATCATTTCAAATTCTGGCAATGGTTCTGTTAATTTAGCTCGTATCTTACAGATGGCGTGAAAATAGGCATCGATTAATTCACCAGGCTGCTGCCTCCGTTCGACCAGGTCCCTCATCACCTCGAAGTTGGATCTGTTGGTGCGATACTGTCTTAATAGTGCGTTACGCAAGGTATGCCAATCGTGAACGATATTTGTTTTTATATAGAGCCAGTACCACTCTTTTGCCTCACCGCTTAAAAGTAAGTGAAAATCCCTCATCAGTTCATTCCAATTGCACCCATATTGTTGCTGCAGGTGCTCTAGTCGAAATACAAAATCCTCGACGGAGGTGCTGCCACTGCGACCATCAAATGTGAGGCCCCATTTATCGACCCTGATTGAGCCGAAATTCGGCCTATGCTCCTCTTGGTGCGAACGATATCTGTTTTGCGGGATTCCTCCGTTCACGAATTTATCATCGGATGTTGTTGGTTGTTGAGGTAGACCCTGTTTATGGCCTCCAATAATTCGTCGTTGTGGCTGCTCGCTCCGTGTCTGATTTGACCACGCTGCATACGCTGCTTGGCTCTGCTGATTATCCTCTCTTTGCTTTACGTTTGGTGGCAATTGGCTTCTTGTCGTTACTGTTGTCTGGAGCATTAGCTGCATCTGCTTCATCATCTCAGCTAAACCCACTTGAAGACCATCTTTTATTTTTTGAGCTATAGACTCTTCTAGTGACGCTTTTACCTCACGACACACTTCGTTCACTTGTTCAGTAATAATCTCAGACTCCAAATCCTGCATAGATGGCCTCGAATCTCCATAATCTGTTCTAGCCTTTTGCGCTCTTTTATATCCTGCTCTGCTTTCTAAACCATATCGACTGCCACGCGGTGGATCAGCAAAATCGGGCGGAAAATTCCTGCCTAAAGGCACCTTTGGTGTAGCTCCGGTATTAGCCAGTGTCTGAGTCACACTTCGTTCCACGGCTTCATCTGATTTTTGTCTGTCCGATCCGGTGATTGTTTTGGACAAGTCGTGAAACCTTGGTTGTTGGCTCTGAACTCCGTCAGCTCCTAAATCTTCACTCACGGACATGTCCATCGCTTTTCGCGGGGTGTTCGCTTTTGATCTTTTATATAGCGGAGATGATTTAGACAACTCGAAATGAACGAATTGTCTTTTTGGGACTCTTCTTTTTTTCTGGCTGACAGGTGATCTCATTACCACCCCGAAAAAAAAAACTTCACTTTCTCCTTACTACTTAAAATTCTCTTAAAATGAAAGAATATTCCCGTTTGCTTGACTAACTACGTACCATAAAAAATTTTCTTCTAACAAAAGAAATTATAATATCTTTATTTCTAATTCTTCAAATAATTCAATTTATATAACCAGTGGGGCCTTCTAACAGGGTGTCGTACTGTTCAGGTGTATTTCTGTGATTGTTATTTTTACTTGGCTGTTAACAAAAAACTTTGGTGTGTTGTAGGCTGATTTGTACGAATCTTACTGGAGCAAACGAATCCGAAATATGCACTATATATAATTTTCGGATGCTTCGCTTCCACTTCCGACTACTTAAATTTTACTAGTGTCCTACATTAATGCTACAAAACTGTCTCCTTCTACCACAATTTTGTACATAATATTAAGTGAGAACCACTACAAAAAAAAAAATAAAATAAAAGTTCAAAATTTAAAGACGAATTTTATCTAATGTAACAGAACTAATGCCACACTTTTATGTTTTGGCACCTGTTGGTACTCTCATAAGCTGTCGCGATTGCTCTATCACATCAAACACAAATCCATATTGTGAGTTTACTTCACCTCCTCGGTCAACTGCAATTAGTTTTGCATTTGGTTTTTCCTCTTGTAATCTTGAAACTAAGTCATTTGCCTTGAGGCTAAAAAAAAAACTCACAATTTTTACAAGATTATACCTTTTTAATTCTGGTTCTACAGAGCATCACCGATAGGTACAATTAGCCTAAGGATAAAATTTTTACCTCGCTAAGCTACTCTATCCGAATCCTCTGACGAAGCAAAATTGCTCCTAATTTTCAAACTAATTTTTTTCTTTTAGTGTACTTGCGCGTCCGCTTGCTACGCCCCCACTTCAAACAAAAACTTTAAACACAACTAAAACTTTAGTTACCGTCCGTTTTGGTTCTGTATTGTTCAAGCTTGAGCACTTATTATGACTCGTTTCTAAACAAAAACTTTTTAGTAATCAAATTTATATAAAAAAAAAACCAATTTCTTCTTAGCGTATAGGCTTTCATCATCGTTCTTCCCGTGAATTCGCTTGTATGCGCAATTAATCTAGAGTTTTTTTTTCTAGCTAAGCCTCTCTACTTCAGAATCCACCGAAAAAGGCATGATGCACCGCCGTGCTTGGTATATTTCGTTTGGGCTATATATTGCTATCGTCCACACAAAACCATAAAAAAAAATATAAATAACTACAAGTGATTCTATATGAAACGGAAAACTATTAGTTCCCTGGCTAACCAGCTTCCATCCGTGGTCTTTCAAAGTATTCATACATAGGCGCAATTAGTCTCAAGTTTAAATACTTTGGCTAAGCCAGCTCTACGCATGAATACTCCAAAAAAGCACGATAGAGAGCTGCTGCTTAGTTTATTGATTGGGCGCCATATTGTTACGAGCGCCCAAACTGGGTTAATAAAAAAAACTAAAATTGATTTAAATGAACTTTTGGGCTAACAGGCTTGTATCAGTGGTTCTTCACTGTATTTTCGCCTAGGCGCAATTAGCCTTAAGTTTACATACTTTGGCTAAGCCATTACTAAGCACGAATACACCAAAGAAACATGATACAAGCTGTCGCTTGGTTTATTATTGGGCGCCATATTGTTACGTGTCCCTGGGTATCGAACCTGGCATGACTGCGCCGACTAGCTCAAGTGTTACGGGCGCTGTTCTCAACCCGTCATGCCAGGCCGAGGGAGCAAACAATAACTTCCGGTCAGCACCGGAAGTGAAAATATCAAAAGATGAATACCGTAAAAAAAAAAAAACAAAAAAAAAGAAACAATAAAAACTCCTAACTCCTCACCACCAGACCGATTCGTACGCCTCACCCATACGTCACACACCAAAACAGGAGAGGATGTTATCTCCCGGTACCCACCCAACCTTGGTAACCAACTAGCGTCAATCAATTTCCATTTTTGATTACCCCATTTATGCCTAACCAATAACTTTCGAAATCCTACCAAACCATCGTACTCACAGAACCACCCCTGTCTTCAGGCCCCCACTTATAATGATTTTAGCAGACCATAATAATTTTATTAATAATTCACATTTTTATTCATAACTTTTCTAATATATATATTTTCTTTTTTTTCAGCTTAACAGTTATTTACTATCTTACTCTATTTCAACAGTTTTAATTTAATTTCCTTATTCTTCTCTTTTCAGCTTAGCAGTTATCTAATTTAATTATCACCTTAATTACGGAATCGGTAGTTAATAAATTCTATTATCTTTACACTTTCAATTTCAATTCATTTTCTTTACAGATAATTAATTACAATAACGGATCGGTGACTTCCTAAATTATATATTATTTCTACACATATTAACTCTTTGTTGCTTCTTCTCTTTTAGCTTATTTTAATATGTTTGTTCTAAAAAACAACTAATTCAAATTTTTCCTAATTCACAATTTTAATAATTTCTTTCTTATTTTCTATCTATTTTCAGAATAATCATTATCTATCCAGAAAAATTTTTTTGTATTTTTAAGTTAAAATTAGTTTATATAAAAAAAATGTAAAATTTGTAATTATTTCCTATATCACGCAAAAAAAATTGTTTTTTTTTTTATACACTGTAAAAATTATGAATTTTGTAATTATGGTTTCTCATTATATAGCGACCACTTTATGACCAAATATAAATTAATATATAATTTGTAAATTAGATAATATATATATATATGTAAAATATGCAAACAAATTTTAAGAGATCAATAAATATTTAAATAAAGCAAACAAATATGTATTAAAAGAGATCACAATTTGTGGCTAATAAATTTTATCTCAAAACACTTATCAAAGATTTTATTTAATGGGGCAGTTAATGAGTTTTTTTATTTTTTATGGTAAAATACTTTGGGTTTTTCTTTTTTTTTTATATATATCTAATATCTTTATTTTTGATTTAATTCCTACCTAAGGGAGCTCGCTTAGGACGAAGTTGACTATATAACATTAGTACACAACTACCAGAAACACGGCGCAAACTTTACACATACCGAAGGACATTTTTTTACCACAAAGCAAATTAACTCATTTATCGCCTCGCACAAAAAAAATTACTTAATTTTAAATTCGACACTACAGTAATATTGAAAATATCTCATTTACATTACAGGCCTTAATTGGTTTAAATTAAATCGGATTAAATTTTAAATAGGTAGGTATTTTAAGTTTTCGATACGCAATTAATTTTTGTTTCCTTTTTTTCTTCTTTGGAATACAATTAGGTTTTTTTATTTTCTTCAAAGCAAATATTTCAAAATTTTCGGCCGACACTAATTTAAAATTTTTCTTTTTGTCGCAGATATCTAACTTTTTGGACATGCAATGTTTAAAATTTCTTTAGAAGCATTTATTTTTTTTTTTTTTTGGAATAAAACTAACTTAATTCTTTAACTGAATCTTCTTGTCTTCATTTTCATTTCTTAATTTTCATGGCTTAATTTTCTTTCTTTGAATGATTTTCATTGATTAATTTTCTTTGAATAATTTTCACTGCTTAATTTTCTTTCTTTGAATTTTCTTTGCTTAATTTTCTTTGCTTAATTTTCTTTGCTTAAATTTCTTTGTTTGAATGCAAGGGACACCGAATATCAGCAAGGACATAAATTAAAAATAGTTGCACTTATCTTTTTTTTTTTCTTCTTTTTACCGCCGTCGAGCACCGGATATCCGCTGTTGCTCACAAAATTCTCTGCTCCACTGTGCATAAATTCCTTTCGTGCAATCGTCCTTTTTATTGCCTCTCTCTCTGCTTTAGTTCTAATCGTGAAATAACTTTTTTAGAATAATGCCCTTTTACACTAAACACCTTTTTAAAAAAAAAACTACTCACCAGGTCCCTTGCATAGATGGCTGAAACAAACTTTCCAAACTCTTCAGAAAAACACCCACTAGTTATCCTGATCCTTTTCTCTTTTCCGACTTCTTCTCGTCACGAATCCTTTTTGGCCGATTTCCTTCACTATTTGCTGTTTGGAAATAATTTTTTTCTTTTTTTTTTTTAAAAACTTACTTTTCACTAACTAATTAAAATTTTACTTTTTTTTTTTTTTTTTTTTTTTTTTTTTGTATAACAGCCAAGTGCACTTTCCGTCCTGGACACCGTCACCACAAATTTCTTGGTTTTTTAAAAAAAATTTTCTATAAACTTTCACAACACTTTTTTTTATTAATTTTCCTGGCGACTAGTTTGCTACGGCGGCTGTTTTTGAACTGAATCTCGAGCCGTCGCCTCAGCTTTCCGTTGGTCTACTTGTGACTTGCTTATCTACTTAACGCAATTTTTCGCACTACCACTAACTTATAATCCCGCTCTGGGGTCATTACCTACCTATTTCCTACATCTCTATTTTATTTAATCTGGGTTAGCGTCTAAACTGTTTATTTATTTTTTTAAACTGTTTACTACTTGACACCATAAGTTGGCCCTAATTTGCTGTAATTGGGGTCAATGGCCTAATTTCCCGTCTTACCAACCGTCAAGGCCATTAATCTGACGTTTCCAGCCTTTTTTTATTTGGCTGGCATACCAGGCGATCAGAACTTCTAGTTAGTGGCTTCATTCTAAGTGTCATCATTAACACACACATCTTCCCGTTGTCTTACTTGGTACAACTCTTTTCTTACTTGTTTTCTCCTTTTTTTTATTTTTTCCCTTTTCAGTCATATTCGAATATTTCGGAATAGTTTGCTGTTCCCTATATTCATGGATCTTAACTTTTTCCACCACCACCTACTTTTGTTCTATTTTGTTGGCTTCGCTTATTTTTGAGCATCCGCATGTGCCTCCCATTACCCTATATCGGTGGATCTTATTATGAAGACTAATCTCATCTCTGCACCCTAGGTAAAACTGTTCTCCCCCTCACTACGATGCTTCTCAAACTATCACAATTCGATAGTGTGTGTACCCACCTTTCTTCTAGACCTGATCGAAACTATTCCCACAACCAACTGTTCTCATCCAGTTATTCCCTAGTGTCCATAATTATGGCAGCAGCTAGAACAGCTCAACCCACATCACCGCATCGACTCAGTCTCTTTGCTCTTAGTTTCTACCCGAACCTTCTCTTGAAAATACCATCGGCGAACAGTCGGTACAACAGCCTAATGCAGTATTTTATTTTTTTGAATAACCCAGTGGTCAGAGCGAATAGAATATATAGCTGCATGTTGAAATAAATCTATTTCGCCTCATCTCGCTCACACTTGTAGGTTTCGACTCATAATTACAAGTGTCAAACGTCAAACGTGAAAACCCAAAATAACAACAATCTTCTAAATGGTAATTAATTGTGCGTTTCGGACAGAAACAAAAGTGATAAAATCGTGGCTCTGTTTACCTATAACGCGTGTGATTTCTACCAAGTGTTTTACATTAAATTAAACTAATTTGTTAATCAAATGAATTAACAATCAATGAAAAAAAAATTAAAAACATTTCGGCGGAAACACAGTGCTCGATGTCAGAGGCGGATTTTTCGGGCCCCTCCACGACACTTCGTTTAACAACATATAATTTACATGTTTTTTTATTTGTGTTCCGTGCCGCGACCTTCCTAATTTTCCGACCCTAAATAAAAAAGAATTATTGCGATAATTTGTGACCGTGATAATAAAATCTATTTATTTTATTTTTTTTCAGATTTTTTTGCCTTCGGATCTGCAGCAGGGGCTTTGCATATGCCGGTTCATGGCCGCATTTAAGAGGGCGCTCGCCTACATGTAATCAGGTATGTGCTTTTGTTCTTCACTTGACACGCAACACCTTTAACGCGTAAGGATGTGAAAACAGACCCCCTCTCATACGATTTTTTGCTTAACTCTAAATCGCCTTTCAACTCTTTAAATATTTGCACTCTATCGCGGGACACCCTGTATAAAGATACAAATTGAGATCAGTGGCGAAACTAAAGGGGGTAAGGAGGGTAAGCTATCTACTTTTTTTTAAAAGACGGCTTAATTATTATTTTTTGCTGAAGTTTGACTAAAATATTATTTTTTAAGCTTTGGGGCACTTGTATGCGAAAAGCCACTGAAGGCAATTGTGACAAAAGCCCTGTAAAAAAATGCACGATAGTCTCTGTTAAATATTTTAAGAATTGTCTTATAAGAATTATGACCGGTCAACTTGTGGATTTTCCCCATATATTGGACACGTCAGAAAGTAGTTTTTATATTTATTTTGCAACGCTTTTTTTAAATCAAACCGTTTGGTTCCATGAAAAAAATGGGCCAAAGTGATAAAAATAAATTTGGAGAGATATTTGACTTTAAAGTCAGATGGATTTCCGATTTTGTGCCGACGAAAAGAAAAAAAATTTTGTTTTGCCTTTTTCATAAAAAAAACATCAACCGGACAAAAACCAAATTTTATTTTTTTATCTTTCTATGGCTTTAATGATAACAATATTAAGAAGGCTTAAAAAACAAAGTTCTAAAGGGTTGAAAAATTTTCAAGGATTAAAAAAAATTTTTTTTGCCAAACAAGAGCAAAGCAATTTTTTCTGTGTACAAGCTTGCAAAACGTAAGTAGCGCGCAGGTAAAAATCAAAGGTATGTTTTTTCATCTTTTAAGGACCTAAACGATAGGAATATTACCTCAAAAAATGATTTTGTTTTTAGTTTAGCCAAGCCATTGAAAGGGTTAAATTAACACTTCACATGAATAGACATTTTTTTTTTTGCAATAGTTGGAATCAACAATCTTGTTGTTCTACTACTACTACTGAAAGCTACTGAGTTGTTCTTTCTTTGGACACATTGATCGCTAAAAACGGAGTGCGAAAATATAAAAGGCCTCTGTGTCTTTATTCTGAGATATAAACTTATATCCTGTTCCAGGCAATCCTCAAGACAAACAAATTCTGACCAAATCTGACTCATACATATTAGTTTTAAATTTAATCATACTGAAACACAAACAATGTTTCGATTTCAAAACAAAAACAATAACGTTTGTAGCCTTGCTCATAACCTAGGCAATGATTTACGCTGAGCATCAAATTATCAAGATCCAAAGATCCGTTGTTATTAAAAATCTATTATAATTATGAGGTTATTGTGCATGGATGACAGTAATGACGAGCTAATAGCACAATTTCTTAATTTTTTTTTTCTAGATTTTATGCAAACACAATTTGTTTTTCATGTATCTAAGTAAAATATCATCTTCTTCCAAATACAAACAAACAAAAAAAAATCCCAAAATAGTTGGTTTTAAAGGTTGCAAAATTTTTAAATCAGGCACAATTTTTAGAGTTGTAGTGATTGCTAGCTGCTGTTTGTTTATTGTTCTTGGAAACATGCAAATGAGAGAGCAAACATTGTGCTTTACTTTTTGTAGTTACTCGTACTCTTACTTTTCTTGCCCGAAATGATGTGTTATAGTTTGTTGTGTTTACATTTGTTTTGCATTTGAAAGAAAACGGATGTTGTGGCTAACCTCAACCTTTTCAAAGGTTTTATGGACTCATCCCAAAGACACACAGAGCCACACAGAGAGACAAACAGATAGATTTAGAGTGCGTAAATGTGTTTGTAGAAGCTGTACTGAGCTATGCTGAGTGTGCGTAAAATATTTTGCTTTTTATTAATAGCCTTTTTGTTCTTGTTTGGGCCTGTGTGAATCGAGACTATGTTTAGAGTAAATGTGTATTACAAATTTGATCTTCTTATTGTTTTTTCACAATATTTTTCATTCATAAAATCATCGTTTAACATTTTCAAGATGATGAAAGAACTAATGGATGCATTTCAATTAGAAATTGCTTTCGTTTATCATAATACTCTATTGTTTTGGTTCTAAAAATCATAAGTTTTTACGTTTTTTTTTCTCTAATTTCTCCAATTTCTCTAATTGATGGAGTAAAATAAAATTTAAAATGTACTTTTTTGAAAGAATAACATTTCTGAAGTTTGTTTTTAGTACTAGAAGTAAGTAAGTACAGTGCGTCGGGGTGGGGAGAGCCCCCGGTGCTGTGAACACCACGCTGGGGTGAACGCCAAATTTTCATAATGACTACTCTACAGCGATAACCTTTGTAACGTGAACACTTATATGATTAAATTTCAACAATAAAATAAAACAAAAGAAAACGAAAATGCAAGCGTAAGAAAAAAATAAATAATTTACAATACTTTTGCATCTTATTTTTGGTGAAATGCAAGAACAAATTCCAGTTCGTGTTTGAATAGTTGGAATGCACTGTAAGAGAAATAACTTAAAAAAGCCAATACATTTATCTGTTTAAAAAAAAGTCTTATTATTGAAAACCTTGGAAAAGGCGAAAAAGTTACAAGCTTGGCCAATCAATATGGTGTGGCAAAATCCACAATATGTATAATTTATATAAATAACAGAATCTCAAATATAATTGCAAACCTTAAATTTCAAACCTTGATTTTCACAACAGGTTTGTGGAGCAGCGTAGAGCTCCCTTGGACGAGCAACTTATCGATAAGCTGGGGCCGAATTACAGCATTCGTGATCGAGCAAAATTACGAAGGGCACGACGAGACAAGTGCTTATCAATCTGGTACAATTTTATTCGAGCACGGATGCTGTAATTCGGCCCCTGATTTAAAATCTGGTTAATAACATTTCCCACAGACAAAGTTATGCAAATCCGTTTCCAGGCGAGTGTTTAAAAGATGTGTAGATTGAAATTACAATATATTATTCATAAAATTCACTGTTCGAAAATTCGAAAATCAAAACTTTGAGTTGATCACAGCTTAATCACTGAGACTACTAAAGAGGAAATATAGCGATTTTCTACACAGATTGTATAGTCAGCTAAGAGATTGACTCTATACAGAGTTGTTGTTGTTGTTGCCGTCATAAAAACTTACTTGATCTATTCATGTAATAAATTAATAGATTACAAATTAATTAACAAAACTTTTTATTTTTTTTTGCAACTGATTTGTAAACTGGTTGAAAAACCCATTAGAAAATTATACCTCAACACTCGACTTATATTACACAATCAACAATCAGTTTTTCAAACAGTTTATCGATTAGTTGCTCGTCTATAGGGATCTAAAGAAAGACGTTTCTGTAAGCGGGAACTTTCTTAAAACCTTCAAGATAAAATCGAATCACATTACCGAATTGTGTAAAGATCAAATCTATATCGCCCATTAGTCGGGGCTATCTAGGAAGATGTTCTCCGAAAAAATCGAATGTTTTCAGAGCAGAAAAACTGCTTTCAGCCTAAAAGAGTAGAAAGTCAGAATTACATTTTTGGTATGCACCAGAGATCCGCAAAAAATCACATTTTTAAATCATTGGGCCACTAACTCCAAAATGAGTATGAATAAGTATAAGTAGTTTCCAAAGTAGTATTCATATGTGATTGATTCAAAACAAAGTGAATCACATTTTTGAATCATGAGCCACTAACACAAAAATGAGTATGAATGAGTATAAGTAGTTTCCAAAGTTGTACTCATATGTGATTGTTTAAAAAAAAATGAACCAAATAAGCATAGAATGAATTAAATATTAACTGTTGCCACCTCATAATATGTATTATTAAGAACTTTAAACATCATTTAACAGTGTTAGGGGTCGCTGATTTCAAATCTGAATTCAGAATTTTAAATTCAATATGGTTAATGGTTAACATAATTTAAATATTTAAAAATTTAGAAAATATCATGCCCTATAAAAATAGGACCGTAAAGATTTTTTTTAATAAAAATCATAATACCATAATCGTTATTTTGTAGATTTTTTTATCTGTTTTAACCCGAATCACCATGAGTACATTTTTTTTAAAATTTTCAGAATGACCTGTTAACGCAAATATAAAATGGTTTAAACTAAAATAAGCACATTTTAAGTGTTTGTGTTTGCGTTGCCATATGGCAACGACAGGGTGTTTCGGGTTAATCAGGTGATGTATATCTTTCCAATCATAAAATTTACAAGTGCTTCCTCAAAAAATACAAAATGGGATTTCAGAATTCGACTTTTTCTTCAAGTTCTTGCTGATTTTTTTTCTTGAACATTACATTTCCTTCATTGTTCATTACAAGCATGGGTGTCCACAGGTCTTCTTCTTAATGTCAAAAAGGAATCTAGAATGAACATAAATTAAATGTAACCTATATAATGCTATTTACTCGGATTTTTGGTACTAATTTTGTAAACATTATACGCACACTACACCGTTTGACACACGCTTTTACACATAAGAAAATCTAATATATTTTAAAGATCGTGTAAAAATCTTTCTCGTATCATGTCCGAAATATTTAAATAATTTTATGTAATTTTTTTTTAATGTAATACTTACTTACTTACTTACTTTCTTAGTTGGCGCTACAACCGTATGTCGGTCTTGGCCTCATCTAAGAATTTGCGCCAGCCATTTCTGTCTTTCGCTTGCTGGCGCCAGTTGGAAATTCCAAGCTTCGTCAGGTTGTCCTCTACTTGGTCTTTCCAACGAAGATGCGGTCGTCCTCTTCTGCGTTGACCGCCGCTGGGTACCGAATCGAATGCTTTCTTTACTGGAGCATCGTCTTTCATGCGCTGAACATGACCAAGCCAGCGAAGCCGCTCGATTTTAATGCGCTTGACTATGTCGATGTCAGCGTACAGCTCATACAGTTCATCATTCCACCGTATTCGGTGCTCGCCATTGACGCAGATTGGTCCGTAGATCTTACGAAGAATCTTTCTCTTGAATGCTCCTAAAGTCTTTTCATCTAAACTGCTCAGCGTCCAGGTTTGTGATGCGTAAAGTAGGACGGGCATGATGAGCGATTTATAGAGCGTGATTTTCGTTCGTCGAGAGAGGGCTCTGCTTCTCAATTGCCTACTGAGCCCAAAGTAACACCTGTTGGCAAGAGTTATTCTTCGTTTGATCTCAATGCTGATGTCGTTGGTTGAATTAATGCTGGATCCCAGATAAACGAAGTTCTTCACAACCTCGAATGAGGTATTGTCAACGGTAACGTGGGTTCCAAGACGCTGGGACTGTTTGTTTATTGACACCAAGTATTTCGTCTTATCTGCATTCACTGACAGACCCATTCGACTTGACTCTCTTTCTAATCTGGAAAATGCTGCACTGACTTCGCGCTGACTTCATCAGCATACGCAATCAGCATAACACTCTTGTAGAATATTGTGCCACTACGTCTCAGATCAGCAGCTCGGATGATCTTTTCCATCATTAGGTTGAAAAAGTCGCACGATAAGGAATCACCTTGTCTGAAACCTCGTTTGGTAACAAATGGTGGGGAGAGCTCCTTCCCGATTGTAACTGCGCTGCTGGTGTTGCTCAGTGTCATCCTGCAAAGTCGTATTCGTTTTGCAGGAATACCAAATTCAGACATGGTGGAGTACAGGTGCTTCCTTATTGGGCTGTCGAAGGCGGCTTTGTAGTCGACAAAAAGATAGTGGGTGTCGACTTGTTTTTCTTGAGTCTTCTCCAAGATATGTCGTAGCGTGAAAATCTGGTCGATGGTGGACTTTCCAGGTCTGAAGCCACACTGATAAGGTCCGATCAGATTGTTTACAATGGGCTCCAATCTTTCACATAAAACGCTCGACAGGACCTTATATGCGATATTAAGAAGGTTTATCCCACGGTAATTGGCACAGATAGTGGGATCGCCTTTCTTGTGGATTGGCAGAGCACACTGAGATTCCAATCGTTCGGAATGCATTCTTCCGACCATATTCTGCATAGAAGCTCGTGAATGCATTTAAGTAGAGCTTCGCCTCGTTCTTAAACAGCTCAGCAGGTAAGCCATCAGCTCCCGCGGCTTTGTTATTTTTAAGCCGAGCTATAGCTGTCAGAACTTCATCATAGTCGGGCAGCGGAACCTCAACGCTGTCATCCGAAATTGGGGTTTCCGGAATATCATCTCTATTGGCGGGATTGTTGTCAGCGTCGCCATTTAGAAGCTTAGAGAAGTGTTCCCTCCATAACGTCAGTGTACTCTGGACATCTGTCACTAGATTCCCGTTTTCATCCTTGCAGGAAGAGGCCCCAGTTTTAAAACCATCGGCAAGGCGTCTTATTTTTTCGAAAAATTTTCGGGCCTCATTCCTGTCACCATACATCTCAATCTTCTCTTGCTCGCGCTTTTCTGCCTCTCTTTTTTCCGCCTGAAAATATGTCTCTCTTCCCTCCTATTTTCTTTGTATCGCTCCTTAGCATCGCGCGTTACAACCGACTGCAGGGTGGCTTTGTAGGCGGCGTCTTTCTCTGCAGTGGCGTCGCGACACTCCTGGTCGTACCACTGGTTTCGGCGAGGGCGTTGGTAGCCAATCACCTCTTCAGCAGCCGCACGCATGGAGTTGGAAATGTGTGTCCATTGCGCGCATATATCATCGATTGGAGGAGTGCTTTGAAGCAGGAGTGAGAGTCGAGTGGCGAAAGCATCGGCTGTCTGTTTCGATTGCAGCTTGTCGACGTCTACCATTCACGTCTGTGTAGGGCTGCGTGTATTCTTAGCTGCGCACAGACGTGTACGGATCTTGGCTGCAACAAGATAGTGATCCGAGTCAATGTTTGCACCACGGATCGTGCGTACATCCAATACACTGGAAGAGTGCCTACCGTCGATCAAAACGTGGTCAATTTGATTTTTTGTTTTTTGATCAGGGGACATCCAGGTGGCTTTATGAATATTGAGATGCTTGAATCTAGTGCTACTTACGACCATGTTTCGTGCTGCGGCGAAGTCAATCAGCCTCATTCCGTTATCGGAGGTGTTGTCGTGGAGGCTGAACTTTCCGACTGTTGGACCAAAAATATATCCAAGACATCAGTCAGTTGGATAGAGGCACCTTCCCAATTAAAGGTTCGGACATTCCAGGTGCATATCCGTAAATCATTATCAGTTTTTCGTTTGCGGTAGTCGTCATCAGATTTGGGGATCATTTTTCTTCTATTCTTATTTGTTTTCATTGAAATTGGTTTTTACGGGTGGGCTTCAAACCCGACGCACAACCTATTTTAAGCCTAGGGAGGCCCGCCGCTCAGATTAGCCGCCAAACTAACGGTTGTCAGTTTTGACGTTGCCCAGGAAACACCACGTGGAGGTTTGAGTCGACTTGAGGCGATTTCACAAAGATTATGCTGGCCTCGCCAGGTTGAGACAGTCAGACATGTTACATTGTTCCTTCGCCCCCAGTTTCCCCAGTTTCTAATGTAATACATTTCATTAATTTTTTGCTAAAGCAAATATTCTTAATAGTTTAATAAATTAAATAATGTGAGGTCTATATCCTTAAATGATAATGAAATAATGTGAGGTCTATATCCGCATTAATTACTATTGAGCCCCCAGGTTTTCAACTTTTAAAATAAGAATACAAAAATTTCCTGATATCAAACAATATTTTTTTTGTTGTAAAACTGAAAAAAAAACAAACTGAATTTTTAGGCCATTTTTTAAATTTGGATTCTTTAACTCCTGACTTAATTTCGAGCGGACTGAAATTTTTCAGATTTGGATTTAGGAAGTCAAAATCCATGTCATTCGAAAAATACAAAATTTGAGTTGTCGCTATTCCCGAAATGTTCTCCTCATGCTAAGAGAGATCTTATTCACCGGATCTCACACTGCATTGACACCAATCTACTTATTTCTTTTTCTAAAATTAATCAGTTCTAGCAGCTTGCAAGTTTCTACAATCGAGTATGAAAACATACCTATTATCTGAATGATTTAAAAAATGCGTTTTTTTTAATTTAAAAGGTATGAAAAAATAAATTAAGAGGTACATGTATATTAGATTTGTTTTGGGTTTCATACATTTTCTTAATATATTTCAAAACCTCCCTGCAAGACTTGATTATAAATCCTGGTTTAACATAAGCACGTGACGCGAAAAAAGTCAAGAAAATTTTAAAATTGGGACAAAATACACACGAAATTCACCATTTTTCAACCGCTTCTGCCAAAAAAAATGAGAGCGGTGTCACAATCGCGACAAAAATGCGTAATATGAACACGACCTTACTGTAAAACATGCTATTTAAAAATGAATAAATTTATTTATTTATTAATTATTTATAAATTAACTTTATTTATAAAAAGAATGTATTTAAAATGTATTTTTATTTTCTCTTCAAAATATATTAGATACATAATAAACATATGTAGGTTAAAAAAAAAAAATCAAAATAGACTTTTTGACTGATTATGATACACCTTATAAAAATAAATTTTTCGCAAAATTTTACACTTCTACAACCTAAAACGACGTTTTTATTCACAGAGTTCTCAAATTCCTAAGTTTAAGCTCAACTTACAATTTAGAAAGCTTTTTGCGTCTCTCTTAAAATTTTTAAATTAAAAATGACGGCTTTTTTGATTTAATATGAAGAAATATAAAAAATGTTCATCGCCTAGGGGGAGAAAGCGCCCCTTACCCCCATGCGGACGCCCATGATTACAACTATAAATTTTGCATGCATTAGAAATTATGATTTCGTCTTAGTGCTGTCTTATAAAATTTTGAGTGTTTTTGAATATTTTAAGTATGAATAAGGAGGATTAAGTTTGGATATTTATATTTAAAAAAAAATAATTTGCAATTGTTTTTCCTAAAAATTTTTTACTAAAAAAACTAAGAAATTAAGAGAACAAATTATTAACGGTTCCTGCTTTTAATACAGCTCAATGCCATTATTTTTAAATTTAGGCATTTCGGGATCCCGAAAAATCGCGGGATCCCGGGATTTGAAATTCATGAACCCTTTAGGATTAAGGGCCTTAATAAGTACTGCTTAGGAAACTACTTATACTCATTTATTCTCATTTTTGTGTAAGTGGCTCATGATTCAAAAATGTGATTCACTTTGTTTTGAATCAATCTCATATGAGTACTTCTTTGGAAACTACATATACTTATTTATACCCATTTTTGAGTAAGTGGCTCATGATTAAAAAATGTGATTTATTGAAAATCTCTGATTTGAATCAATGCGTTGTTAAAAGAATAGTACACGAGTACTTCTAAATTTTTAAGTATTCGTTACAGATCTCTGATATGCACTAACGCCACTGGATTGCAGAGAATTAAGCCATCGATAATTCGAAAAATTTTCGCTTCAAGTCGTTTCATATACAGAATTACAGAGTATTTACGATCAGAGTTCACAAATCACTAAATGAACGCATAAAAACTATCTTAATTTTTAATGTTATATGGTGGAGATGCGTTCTGCGACCTGATAGAGATCTACCCAGTTCTCTGATGAATTTGAGTATGTTTTTAGGTTCAAGGGATGAAATTTGCTCTAGACTCAACTCATAGTTCCCCAGAGTTAGCTTACTCTGGAGTTCCTCTACTTCTTCACATAAACGGCAGTTGCTATCGGTTTGGATGCCCAATCTCATCAGCTGATATTTAAGTTTGCAGTGTCCAGTAAGACACCTCACTAGAATTCTTAGATTTTGTTTGCCTAAGCTTATAAACAAGCTAATATCGCTGAGGATCAATTTGGATTGTCTTAGCTTTGATAGGCTTTTCCAAAGGTTTGATCTTTTGTGTCTCTCCTCCCTTCTTAGTTCTTCTTTTATAGAGTGTGTGCCCAATCCACAGAATGGTTCTTGTCCTATAAATTTTGTGCCTGCGCCCTGTCGCGCTAAGTCATCAGCTTCTTCGTTACCTTGCATTCCTTTGTGTCCTGGGACCCAGAGTATAGTAACAGTGTTATTATTGTCTAGTTCATTGAGTTTTGTCAAACATTCCCTTGTTATTCTCGATAGTATTTCACAGGAAACTAGTGCTTTAATTATTGCTTGGCTGTCCGATATCACAAATATATCTTGACCTTTGTATTTCCGGTCCAAGTTGAATTGTGCACATAGCTATAGTGCTAAGATTACCGCTCGGATGATACTGGGTGTTGTCCCCATAGATTCAGAGTGCGTGGTTCTTTGCCCCTACATCCCTGCGCCTACACCTTCCAATGTTTTGGAGCTATACGTGTACCATGATATACTATGTGGTTTCCTGACTTGCAATATTTTCTCTTTGTTCTAATTTTTCTTGGTACTAAGCATAATATCGAAGTGCTTTTCGAAGTTGTACCTTTTCACTATATCGTCTCTTGGTAGATCGATGTAAGGTATTTGCTTTGAAATATCCTTATCCTCCCTACTGGTGATAGTTTTACCTAAGCCTGTCCCCTCTTTAGCGATGTCCCCTCTTTAGAGTTCGCTTTGCAACTCCCTCTATGAAGAAGTGTAAGGGAGTTAGGCCAAGAATTACTTCTAGTGCTGCTATAGGGCAGGTCCTCATGGATCCTGTGATGCATACGCATGCCAGCCTCTGCACCTTTGTTAGCATATTTCTCATTGTGGATAGCTTGGTTCTTCCAGCCCATGCTACTGCACCATAGGTGAGGATGGGTCTCACCATCATGGTATACATCCAGCGGAGAAGTGTTGGGTTGCAACCCCAGCTTTTCCCCGCCAGATTCCTACATACCATGAGTGCGCGCGTAGCTTTATTAATATGTAGTTGCCTCTGCATATCTTCTCCAGAGAAGTATTGAATCTAGTATGAGTCCTAGGTACTTTACTTTTCCTTTGAATGGAATAAGATTTGAACTATTTTGCAAAATGAGGAGCCATTGTATTAATTTTTGTTGAATGTATGAAGATTTTACTGATTTCATAAAGTCACTTTGTATGGGAGGTACCCGTGGTTTTTATTCGATTTTTAAAAATTTTATACTCAGTGCATATTAAAATTTGAAGCCATTAGATTGAATTCCACTGGTTTGTGGAATTTAAAGAGATTTTACCGTTTTGGTAAGGCCACTTTGCATGCTAGTTTTCATCCGATTTGGCTCATTTTTGAACTTGATCTGTATTTTTTAATATTAAGATCATATTTTGAATTTCGTTACGATAGCTTTAAAATTACCGGTTATTGTGATCACAGACGGAGAAACGGACATGGCTAAATCGACTTATATATGTACTTTCCTATACCTGCCACGCCTCCTTTGTGCGTTACAAACAGAGTGACAAAGTTAATATGTCCCTTACGTGGGTGTATAAAAAAAACATGTGATATTACAAAAGAGGTCGTGGCAACTCTCATACAACTCCAAAACTAAAAACGCGATTACTTCGATATTAATCAAATTAACCACCAGTTTGATTGATTCCAATTTTCAGCATATGCTTGCTTTGGTGTATTTTCGATATTGTTGAGATCTCTTACGGATACACTACAAAAAGCATTTTTTATGTAGCATGTGTGAATATATATTGTGATAGTAAAAGTTCTTACAAATAGGCAATTTTGAAAAGTTTTCGTTATTTTGACATCAAATTTATGACGATATCTCGAAAATGTAGGGTTTTTCAGTAAGACGTATTTTTGTATGAAAAGTCGGCGATTGAGAAAAATAACGGCACACGAAAGCTTTTTTGTAATATTTTTTACGAATAGTATGCTTTAATATATTGCCGCTATTTTTTCATCAAAATTATTGCGATGTCTCGAAAAATGTCGATATTGAGGCAAGGTTATCGACTTGGAAAGAGAAAAAAAAAAACGATTGAAATTTCAAGTTTTGATTTTGCAAGCAAGTATCTCTGCCATTTTCTAGTCGATCTTCATGAAATTTTCATTGTTTGACTTTGGAAAATAAGAATGAATTAACCGTTACCTCATCATAGAATTTTTAATAAAAAAATTTCAAACCACTTTAAATTTATCTATGTACTAGCTGAAACCCGGCGCGTTGCTGCCATACCCCCTTGTCGTACGCCCATAACATGTTATCAATGAAACTGCATGTGTAAACTGAGGTCGAATACTCAATTTCGAGGCTGTACGACCTATAACTCCCTATCCCATATCGCAAATTTGGGTTTTACGGGAGGTATCATGACACCTTGTCCAACATCCATAAAAATTTATCAGTGAAACTGAATGCGTAAATTGAGGTCGAAAAGCTACTCGATATCGCATATTTGGGTTGTATGGGAGCTGCCACGCCCCTCTATATAATCGACTCCAAACTCCACAGGAACACTCTTAAGATGTTTTAGCTACCCTAAAAATTTCATAAATATCGGTTCAGCGGTTTTGGAGTCTATACGTGATATACATACACACATAGCCATCATACAAAAGTACTAAAACCGCGATTACAAAATGGAGGGTGGAGGTCGAAAAACACTTTACGACCTATTCTCATACCTACCAAATATACGAAAAAAAATTTCATTAAAATCGGTCGAGCCGGTTACGGAGGAGCGCGACCACAAACACCATGACAATAGAATTTTATATATTAGATAAATAGGCGTTACCGAAACAGTTAAGAACCATCTTCTCATGTGCTTCTCAAAAGATTTTGATATTTTTTTGTTTTAATGCATTAGAGTAGGGAGAAGGGGTGCACCGAATATTTTTTATAGAAATTCACGTTCTTAAAACAGGTGAAGTGATGTGTGATATATTTCACGAATTGTGGAAACTTTCATATACACGTAAAAGATCCGCACAAAAAGAAGAGTAAAAACGTTCGGCATTGTTTCGTAAGATTTTATTCTTTACTTTGTGAAATGAGTTCGCTTAAGTTCTGAAATGAGCGTAGAAAGAGGAAAAAACGACTCTTTTTCTGTTTTTAGTTTGCAGCTTACATTGCGTTCTCTTCTGATTTAGAGAACTAATGAACTGGTCACGGTTGCCACCTTTAGTAGAAAAATATCATATTTGGGAATTTTTAATTGCCGTGGGAATTAAAATTTCTCATGGTATTTTTTAATTCAGCATGGTATTTTTTAATTCACGTGGGATATTTTTGGGGAATTTTTAAGTTTTAAGGATTTTTAATCAATATTTGCGCAAAACTTCGTTTCCTTACAGTTTTAAAATGTTATTTTTGCACAAATATCTCCGCACGCTTTTTCACACCTGATTATATATTGAATATGTTATAAACGCATCCAAATTAAAAAAAAGCGTAGGCAGCAAGCAACACATTGAACACATTGTATTAAATTTAAATAAAACTACACTTAGAAACATAGCTTCGACGGATTTGGTCGCCGCTATTCTTCATGCGAAACGCTTATCACAAACAAAAAAAAAATTACAAAGTTGTATTTAACAAAAATCATTATAATTTGTTTAGAAATAATATGTACGACTTTAAACATACTTAAAAAAATTAAGAAATCGACAGCTAAATGTAAATACAACTGCAGTCAAAATAATAGCAGTGCGTAAAACTAATTCATAAAAATTAAAATCAGACACAAAAACAACTATCAGACATGTTCTGCATTCCACTTCCGAGTGAAGGTGAAAATAAATCATAGTTGAATTTGATATTTGGTGTTCTACATATCACTTTTTTCTTGTTGTATTTTATTTAATTTATTAATATAATTAATTGTATAACCAAAAAAGTTATATATGTTATATAGAACACCAAATATCGAATTCAATTATGATTTATTTTAACTTATACTCGGAAGTGGAATGCAGAACATTTTTTCTTATGTATTCTTTTATTATTATTTATTTATATCTTTGCTGCTAAGCACGGTTAATTGAGAAATGCTTCTTGAGTCGCACAATTTTGAATGAAATAACGGTTCTGTTCTGTTCAACCTTTGAATTCAATCAGTCAGAATAATAGTTTTGTTTTAAGAACTCTATTTTGAATTAAATTTGGCATATTTTGAAAATAAAAACATGTACGGACTTTCTTAAAAACGCTTTAATTTTAATTTGTTTGTCTTACTGCTATTTTTTGAGCACAATTGTACATGTTTTATTTATTTAACTTGTAATATTTGTTTGCGTTTCAATGCAAAAAAGTATGCAATATTTACATTTTTAATAAATTTTGTGGTATTTTTTAAAGCGTGGTATTTTTGTGGTAATTTTTAATACCTGTGGTATTTTTTGTGGTATTTTTTAATTCGTATGGTATTTCTGTGGTATTTTTTAATGCGTGGTATTTTTGTGGTAATTTTAAATACTTGTGGTATTTTTTGTGGTATTTTTTTAATAGCTGTGGGATTTTTTTTTAGTATTTTGGTATGGGAATTGTTGTGGTAAATTTTTTTTGTTCTCGTGGGAAAAAGGTATTTTTATGGGAATTTGAGGTGGCAACCGTGGAACTGGTGGCTTATTCATTAGGAAAGTGAAAGTGATGCAAAATTTGAATAAAAAACATATGTTTTTGACATTAATTTTGTATCGAATCAATAAAGAATGTACGAGAAAAGGTCGAATTTCAACACTAGCTAAATTTAGTATTTATAATCAAATATTCGTTTGAACAAATTTTCAAAGCATAAAACATTCGTTTTGAACGCATCGCAAGTTTTCCCGAACTGAAAAAACGCCTTTAAATGGCGTACTTAGAACCATTTGATTTCAATTTTCTCTTCATTGGATGAAAAGGTGGAAACGAATTTGACTGTATTTAAAAAAACCCCCTTCAAGTCAAAGCATTTTTAACGGTAGTAAGCAAAAATAAAACATGTTTGATTTGAAAATACTAGAATAACGAAATCAATGCTAGACGTCAAATATAAGATTACTAAACAATGTCTATAATTAAAGTGCAATCGGACAAGTGGGCGTGACAGCTCCCATACTATTTAAACACATTTTGCGTTACATCATAGAAATGAAAACTGCTAAAATAACGAAATCAAAGAAAATGATGAATGAAAAGTGGGCGTACCTATAGTTCGACCACGCCTATTTTTAGTACAGTTGCCGACAGTCACCATACGAACATATTAGTTTTAGTCTAACATAGTACGACAAAAACCGTCTGAAATGTAGCATTTTTATTAATTTGTGTGAAAAGAGGGTGTGGCAAATGTTTTAAAAATGTGTGGCAAATGCCCAGTAATTTCGGAGTCTATAGAAAACACACAGCTAATAATTGACTAAACCATTTTTCCTTTCAATGACTCAATTAACAATGCAAAATTTTTTTGTTAAGACAAAATTCATTAGTATACTCCTTAGTAACTATAGTAAATTGCATAACAGACGCTTGTCATGCAGAAGAAACCATTTTAATATGCGATTTCCATGAAGGTTACAATTAAATACCACACGAAAAAGATAAAAATAAATATGATGTAATCTCACGAGAAGTTAAAGCCTTTTTTATTTTAAAAAACCCACATAACCTTATGAATATAAAAATTTGAAGACAGCTAGATTTTCCAAATTATTTAAAAAAAAATGGTATCTTAAAAAAATACACTTTTTAAATGTAAAGAAAAAACATATAGGCTGTATTTCTTTATTCATTCCATACGTTCGGAATAACTTTTGTTTGTTTCTTTATTCAGTTTTGATTATCCGAAATTTTCTTTTTGTATTTCTTTATTCTTACGGAATATTTCAAACGCATTCTTTTTATACTATCAGCTAAAGAAGGATAACAAGAATATTCCTTGTGTGTGAGGTTATATTCGATTGTTTGAAGTAAAATGTCGCTAAATAAAAATGGTACAATTTTTTAGGTTAAATGTTTTAAATCGTTTTGTTGCATTTTTATTTTTTAAATTTATCTGGTGTATTTGTTGTCTTTAATTAAATACGAAAAATACGTTTTTGGTTTTAACAAATAAAAAAATTTCTTTCTTTTCCAATACTGCTTCTTTATTTATTCTGTTCTGAATAAACAACAGTCTATTCTATTCGTTCTCTTCTTTATCTGGAATGAATAAAGAAATACACCCATAAAGAACGAATTAAATATTTTTTATTGTACTAAGAAATTAATAAATACACTGTAACGTTTACAACAAGTGTGCCTGCCTAAAGTTTGCACAAGTGCATGAAAAAAAAAGATTTTTTTAATATTTTCATATGCAATTCTATTTGGAATGAGTAAACAGTTAAGATTTTTTGTTTTTTTTTTTAATTTTTAGTTTAACAAGGGTATTCACCTCAAATTACTTGAATAACTCAAGGGGACAAAATTTTTATTTTTGGATTTTCCCAGCAATATTTATATTATTTTCGATTAATCCTGGATTTCAAAACTATTATTACTTTTTTTCTAGCATTGCCAGTTTTTGAGATTAGCTTCTTATGTTTATTTAAGTTGAAGAGAATAAAAAATATTACATCAATAACAACTCAATATGTATATCTCTGCATAATAAGAAATAAAGAAAATCTCTATCTTTTAAGGCAATATACCTTAGATAAGCCTGCACCAAGCAGAAGTTGACTTTGGTCATATCCAAGAAGGTATAATTTGTCCACGCTTCTGGTTGCCATTGTGTTATTAACTTTTCACATAGATTTAACTTCCCGCACTTGAACTCGCTGAATTGTTTGAACCAATTTTGATATAATAAAGTTTCACTTAAGTTTTCATTGAACGATTTTACTGACATTTATCTCAAAAACTGGTGATGCTAGAAAAAAGTAATAATATTTTTGAAATCAGCGCACCAAAATTAGTCGAAAATAATACAAATATTGCTGGGAAAATCCAAAAAGGAAAAATTTTGTCCCCCTGAGCTATTCAAGTAATTTGAGGTGAATACCCTTATTAAAGTGAAAAATGTTTGGAAAAAACAAAACTTAACTGTTTCCTTATTCCAAATTTAATTGCAAATGAAAATATTAAAAAAGTAAATATTTTTTTTTCTTTCAAGCACTAATATTTTGCATGCATTTTTATTCATCCATTAGCGCAGTTTGAGTCCTTGGGACGCTCCATGAAGAGCTTGGAAATTTTCCCCATACAAATAAGGTCCACTCTAATACACACTATAGCGTTTACAAAAAGTGTTCAACGGTTTATGTTGAGCTTTTCGTTCAGGAGTTATGTAATTTTTAAGAAAATTGGAAGATCTCGATGCAGGCCAGCGAAAATGAGCATTTTCCCATACAAATTTTGTGTTACTTTGGTTCCACAAGAACTTTCGGTGTGAAATTTTCATGTAAAGAAGATATGCCACTCAATAGCCTAAATTCGATTTTCGAATTTTGAGGCATTCCGTGCCCTCAAACCCGAGTTACAGATTTATCTCCTTCTAACTAGGTCATTTGAAACACTGTGCTACGCTTCAATTGCTTTTTCGGCCGTCGAGAACTCTTGACCTTGTTTTATTTGTTTGATGTGCGGAAACAAATAGAAGTCATTGCGTGCTAAATAAGGACTAAAGTACGGCAGATGACGATGTGTGAGAGCTTGCATTGTCATGGTGAAGAATGATTCGTTGCTTCCCGCCATTATTGAGAGTAACCAATTGCTACTGTATCGCTAGCTACTGCACTAGTTCATTTAATCACTAGTTACTTTATTGACCCAAGGTAGTGCAGCAACGGGTCAATTCAATGAACTTCATGCTCACGCTGATTCAAAGCGGATTCTCTGACATATTCAATTCAATATTGACTTCTGACGAAAATTAAAACAAATTGAATGAAGGAACCAAATAACGGATATGACAAAGAAAAGCAGTATACTAGATCGTTTTTGAGTGAATTTGCTTTGAATTTGACAATTTGCTTTAAAAAATTTCAATTTATGTTGATATCGTGAATTTTTGTAAAAGAACAACTGCAAATTTAATTGTGACAAAAAAAAAAAAGGAATAAAAAGGCCAAAGAGTGAAGTAAAAATAAAATTTAAGCAGTTATAAATAAAAATTAAGACGATATTAAATAAAAAAAAAACCATCAATAAATTGGAATAAATAATAACAGCCATGAATAGTAAACGGCATTTAAAAAGACTAATTAAAAATGTGAAAGAACAGCCCACCGAACTACTCACTGTAATTGTTGCAAAATTTTAGAAAATTAAATTGATGACATGCGTTGAAAAAATTTATTAGTTTTCGCTCATTATTTATGTTTGAATCTTATTCTCAGCCAATATGCAACGACAATTCGGAGTGCTTCAAGGTATGGTAATTTAATTCATTTGTATCTTACCACCAACAAACAAAATCAAACAGAAAGAAAAACAAATTAAATTTGTGTCTATTCTTTTTTAAGGCCAGCTTAAAATTGCAGTGAAGCACTTGCTGAACCAAAAGTCATAATGTCACAACTTTTACGGCAGCATATTCAAGACCTACCACTTCAAGCATTATTCCCACTAACTACAGAAAAAAAGTCTAGCAGTGAGAGGACTACCGACCGAAGCGAAAACCTATATATAAAATATTAGTATTCCCTGGAAGACGTTGTCCTGCCACGGACCGCCTTACTGCTATATAAGAATTTTCGTGCTAATAGGGGATTTCGGACTATCCTACATGTAGGATGGATTTGACAGGTCGGACGGACATGTAGGATGTGCGAAAGCTTATACTGCAGCCCGTCCTACATGTAGGATGAAATCAAAGTTTTAAAAGTTCCGCTCTGATCTTGTTCTTCTCTGTGCGTCCTTGTTTGTAGATTTCCTTGGTAATTGTTGTTGGCGCAGTTAGCCGGAAATTTTTTGTAGACGTTGTGAATTCTAATCGTGTAGCTACAGTCGGCATATGAATTATATATATATATATATATATATATATATATATATAGGCTTTATTTGTAGCTACAGCCAGCATATGACATCGAACTAATTTAGAAAACAGTTTATACCAATGAATTAAAGAGCATATATAATATTGGTAAATTTATTTATTTTTAGTAAAAGTGTTACCGTATCGGAAATACATACATATATACTATATATGTACTATATATGTATGTATTTCCGATACGGTAACACTTTTACTAAAAATAAATAAATTTACCAATATTATATATACTCTTTAATTCATTGGTATAAACTGTTTTCTAAATTAGTTCGATGTCATATGCTGGCTGTAGCTACAAATAAAGCCTACAAAAAATTAAAGTCTACTGTACAACAATAACTACTTAGCAAATTTACAACAACAACTCAAAGAGAATTACAAGATCCCAGCGGTTGCGCAGCGTTAGAAGGGATGAACCGAAATGGCGGCGTAAAATATACAGCACTTTGCATGCTATATTTTCTGTTTGCCTGCTAGCAAGCACTTAGCACTTGCTTGTGCTACTGGTGATGGCACTTAGAGGATGTTGGCTAGCAACAAATTTTGCACTGCACTTGCTGGTGGTGGCACTTGGAGGACGCTCGCCAACAAAGAAAGCCAATTTAACTTTTCTGCACTTGCTGATGTTGGAGACCGTTGGCCCTCACACACAAACTCAAGCACTTTCGTTTATTTTTTTCATTAATTTGTTATTTTTTAAGTTTTTTAAGTTAACAATATTACAAGTTTACGAAATATGTTGCAAGTACAAGCTCTCGAATTAAATATGTCGCAAATTGATAAAATGCAAATAAAATAAAATATTTGCGCTAAAACACGACCGAAATGTGAAACGTCAAAATTTGCAATTGTTAAAATTTCATCGTCCATTTGACACTGCAAAAGAGACAAATTTATTTCAACACACACAAATTTTATTCAACCGTATATTTTCTATCCTACCACGACTGAAAATTTTCCTTTTGACACACACCCTTTATGAAAAAATTTATTAATAAAACAATGATAGTTGGTAACTCTGAAAATAAAATGGCGCAGTGGTGAAAATAAAAAGCCACTGACAAATACAACAAGTGTGAAAATTGTCAAACTTTGTTTGACGATATGTAATAATATAAGAGCATGAATGTAATTATTTGAATGTTCAACATATTCCTTTATCACAACTTAGAGATTAAAATGTTAAAATACTCAATCCATACATTATTTTTTTTTGTTTGCAAACGAAGTTCCAGCAGAAAAAAAGCAGAAAAAGAAGAAGATCGATCCAGTTTTAAATCTCACCATGAATAGCAGCTGTTTGAGTAAAAGCAAATTTTTCAAAAATGTTGACAAATACAACAAATGAAGAAATTGCCAAACTTTAAAGGCATATATATACCAATATAAACCGAATTAATAATAAGTTTTCGTTTCAAACATCTTATTGCAACCTAACTTAAGTATTTATATACTAACAAACAGATTATATGCATTAATTTCAGGAGTTGCCAAGTGATTTCTTTGTGAGCTTGCGGCCGATTAAGAACAAGAGTGACGATCACTGTTGATTTTTTTATGTTGGTGATTTCCTCGGAAAAATACGATGACGCAAACCAATGATTTACCCTCTACCAAAATCGTTCAACGCGCCTAAAGAAGTTTTCACTTCAAAAAACTAAACATAAATGTACAGATTACACAAGACAACATGTAAGTTTATTATTACCATTACATTAATTAAAGCCGACTATATTTGTCTAATCTTCAAAGATCAAGGCTATGAAAACATTGTTGCAAAATGAAAGAGTAGAAAGAAACCTGCATAAATTACTTGCAACAGAAATCACCCTAGCTTACAACGTAGATGGTGTAAACGGAAAAAATGCTTAAAAAGTTTGGATAATTTCTACAGAAATGGATAAGCAACTAATGGATAAAAAAATAACAGGAATGTTTGAGATTTGATTTGATTAATCTTGTACCATTAGAAATACAAAACACTAATCAGTTCCACTCAAAAATTAAACCAATTTGTGTTTGCTTACATGTTATGTCTAAATGCACTCACTAAAATATAAGCTCATCTATTTTAAATTTAAATTTTAATAAATGTTAATTCTTTTCAAGCAAACAACTTTGTAAATTATAATATTTTTAGCGTTTCTCAATAAAAAAAGAAAAAATTTGGTTTCTAAAACAAAAATTAAACTGCGAATTACTTAGTTCATTAGCACTATTGAAGGAAGTGGTCCCAAAGTACTGGCAATATAGCTATATCGTTGGACTAGTTAAGTAGTTGGTACCGACGCATTAGTGAACTAGTTAGGGAATGGCAGTTGAAAAGCACTAGAAAAGTAGTTGGCTCCAACGAACTACTGAAGTTGTTAGTCCTGAGGCACTAGTGAAGTGGCTGGAAAATAGTAGTTGAAAAGGTAGCAATTAACCCCTCCCTATGAAATTTCCACGTAAAATTCGCCAGTTGAATACATAAAAAGCCTAGGAGCTAGTGAAATCACTAGTATAGCACTAGTGCCAAAAACTGCTGGGTTCTTCTTCTGTCGAATTTTTCCAAACACTTCTGGCCAACAAATGGTTGTGTGCCATTCAGAATTGACCGTCTTACTTTGCTCTAACACCCTGTAGCCACATTAATGCCAAAGACACAGATAACCATTTGCCTCGAAGTGTTTTTTTCACGAACCACTTTTGTTGGATTTTGCTCATCTTGAAAGAAACATACTGTTTGGTATTTCATTTCGGGCTTATATGCATATATGCATGATTCGTCACCTGTCAAGATGTTATACACAGCAGTTGATGCACTGCGTTTGCATTTTTTTAACATTTCCTTGCACTAATTGACGCGGGATCCAACACGAATCAATGATCATGTAATATCTTATTGATGCTTTTTCTCTATCAGTTCACGCACAGTACCGATGTTTGTTGGCAATCAATTTTGGACCTTCACGGAATTCGTCTTGGAGAGAGCGTCGACAACGTTTGATTTCGTGTTAAGGATTAAGTTTATCGATGCATTCTTATCTTGATAGTCCAAAATCTATGAAAAATAATCGCACGAAAATGTTCACGGCCCGTGTGAATAAGAAAGTATTGATAATACGTCTTACCGTTCTAAGCACGTTTATGCTTGAAAACGTTAGACTTTCCAATGGGAATGTCGGTTTACACTTGGCGATAGTCATTGTTGCCTAGGCCAGAAATATATATAAATAGCAACATAGGCAAGGCGTATCAAACGCGCTAGGCAATAGCTAGCTACCTATAAAAAGTATCAGCTAATTTTCAAACTGTACGAGAGGTAATTTAAAATTGCTTTACTAGGAAACAGCTTAAGAAGCAAACCATTTTAATCTTTGATTTCAATCAATACATATATAAGTAATCAATATTCCACACAAGTCGCTGGCAGCAGCAACATATGGACATTACATTTTTGGCCTTCTCAAAACGCCGTACTGTCTCATTTCTTACGAAATCTTTTATTTGGAAGTAATTTCTTTCGAACTGTTGATGATTGGTCATCACAGAATACTTATTTATTCTGAAAGTCTTACAGACAACGTGCTGCTTTGGGATGAGAACAAATTTTTAGACGTACAATTTTATGGGATTTCCTCGAATTTCAAAATATAATGAAATAATTGCATGCATTCGAATACATATACTATAACTAAATAAACACTTAAATGTTGATGTTCAGACAATAAATATGTGTGTATGCTTTATTTTGCATGGTTCTTAAGAATTTTCTTTTTTTTTTAAATTAGAACAAAACAAACATGACGTCAAACAGCATCCTCAACTAAGTTAATTTAGTTTATGCTTGTTTTTATGATATGGGTATTTGCAGCAAGTTTGCTTTACATATTAATCTTTACGGTTGGCAAGACTTAAACTTTGTCAATAAGTGGTAAAATTATCAGAAAGCAACAACACTATGAAGTGAATTTAATGACTACTAAATAAATCAGTTGAACGTAAAGAATAGACCTACAAGGTTTCGTTTTTGGGTAACTAGGAAAACTTAATGAAGACTGTCCATCACGTCAGAATTTCGAAATATTTTAGGTATAACATATACCCTAGAGCAGCGTTTCTTAATCTGGGGTCCGCGAGAATATATATAGGGGTCCTATGGCTAATCTATGGACATTTGAATTAATAATTTTTTATTAATTAATGATCATAACAGAAATTTTTAGGAAAATTATTGAGGATTTTCTATTCTGTAGGCCTCTGCCTTCGCATACTGGTGAAGCAATATTTGAAGTATTAAACAAATTTATGTCCACTCATGAAATACCGTGGGATAAATGTGTGGCAGTTAGTACCGACGGTGCTCGGGCTATGACCGGTACACGAACAGAACTTCAGGCGCGCGTGAAGAAGATGAATCCATCTATTATCTGGCATCACTCTTGCATTCATAGAGAGGCATTAGCTGCTTAGAATATGCCAGAAAAATTAAAAACAGTTTTGGACGACATAGTGCAGGTCGTGAATTTTATTAAAGCCAGGCCTCTAAATTCCCGTATTTTCGGTATGATATGTGAAGAAATGGGCAGCATTCACATTCAGTTGTTATTCCATGCTGAGGTGCGTTGGTTGTCTCGTAGCAAAGTCGTGTCGCGTGTTTTGAGAGATGAGATCAGAATGTTTTTTTTGTAATTCTATTGGCAGCGTCAATAAACATGCTTATCATTTCAATAACTTTGAATGGCTTACAATGGTGGCATATTTGGCTGATATCTATAGTGTCCTGAACGAGCTGAACTTAAGTCTACAAGGAAGAGATAACAACATCTTCCAAGTTAAAGACAAAATAGAAGCTATGATAAAAAACTTGACCTTTGGACTAATCGTACAATTAAAGAAAACTATAATCATTTTCCTACACTGGTAACGTTTTCGGAATCCTCTGGTGGAGAAATGTTGCCAACGCAAGTAAAAGATAAAAGATTAAAAACCTCCGCGGTTTGACGTCTTCTTTTCGGGATTATTTCCTAGAACCCGACAGAAATAAAAATTGGGTAGCAGACCCTTTCAACCCAGATGTTTTAGATATAATCGGCTTGACAACGGTACAGGAAAATCAATTAATAGAAATATCATGTGATTCAGCTTTAAAACGTAATTTGAGAGAATCGTCTTTATCAAGTTTTTGGGTAAATTTAAAAAATGTTTATAAAGAAATATCAGAAGAAGCACTAAAATATTTACTGCTTTTCTTGTCCACATACCTCTGTGAAAAGGCATTCTCTGCTCTTGTATACACCAAAAACAAATACAGAAACAGATTACAATTGGAATCAGATTTGAGATTACATTTAAGTAAAAACATCAACCCAACTATTACTAATTTAGTTTAAAATCACATTAATAGAGAATTTTTAATTTTTATAAAAATGTAATTTTTTTTTCAGTACTAAAATAATTTGCCCAAATTTATTCCTGTGTTTTTATCAAGGACCCCTTGAACTTGTGCGTGATTTTCTAGGGGTCCGCGGAGTGAAAAAGGTTTAGAAACGCTGCCCTAGAGATATAATCATATTTTACACACATTGTTGGTATTCTACGTCGGATCGACGTAGTCCAGTTTTAATTCTTAAAACTCTATAAACTTAAAATTGATAGTATTAGATCTTTATAAAAATAAAAGCAAATAAATTTTAATGTTTTTTGTTATGTTTATTTAATTTTTATTCAAATATTTTAAAGAACTCATTTTGGAGCTTAAATGCATTTAGTTAAATAATATAATTTTATTTAAAATAGAAATAAACAAATATTCTTCATGAAATTGATTACATTTGCTTTTTAAATAGTTTTAATCAGTGTCGACCACGTAGTACTCTCACGAGGGAAGTGACACTTCGTGCTCTCACACACACGATCGGTTAATCACAAGTACTCTGCCCGCAAGCTCAGTCAGTGTATGTCTGACAGTCAAGCAAACAGTTTTATAGTGCGTTTTGGATCTCATTACTTCAAAAAATGAAAATGGGAGCATGAAAAGGAAGCCCTGTTTGTGTTTGTTGGCTCGCGTTTGGTCGACACTGGTTGAAACTCATTAAATAAAACAAAAAAATTATAAAATATATGGACCAATCCTAACGTTTCGGACATCACATTCGCATACATTTTTTCATAAATTTCGCGAATTTTATTAACAGTTTTTTTATTAAGAGGTATCTGGTTAAATAGCTCTTCGTGAGTATAATCTATAATAATTATAACATCCTGAAATTTACTGGCGTTTACAATAAATTACTTATTTTTTTCATGCAATAGTCGATCGCACCTTGAAAGTCTGCAGGGACGAAAAAATTGCAAATTAAATAAGTTTAAAAAAAAGGCCAACATTATCTCAAATATTGTATTTTTAAAGTCACAGTTAACAATTTTATTTGTTCGGACGTCACACAATTTTCCATTGTAGTTTAATTGGGTAATTAAGTTATTAGGTAGTTAAGTAATTATGAAAATTAGTAATAAAAAAACAAATTTCATATATTGTCCTTTCTTTGCCTTAACCATTTTTTCATTATCTTCAGCTAATGTCTTCCATTTTTACTAAAACAAAAAAGTTTACGAAACATTTACTAAACATTTACGAAAAAGAAAAACTACATTTGTGTAATAGTGCCGGCGATTTGACCATCATGATAAATGAGTTTATTATAAATTTCTTAAATTAATAAAATTAAAATTTTTCTTTTAGATAATATCATAAAATAATACGTTTTTAATGAGTTTTCTTTTTTTGGTCACGGTTTACTTTTCTGTGGATTAGCAATGTGAAATGCAAAGTTCAACTTTGTGCTCTCCACATATATTGGAATCACATGTCTTTGTCCTTCGTTGTCTTGTATGAGGACAATATCATGGTATAAGCAGACAAGGTAATGTTAAGGCTGAATGTGCTCATAATTGGCCAACACTATCAAATAGCTCTTAAAATTGCTCAAATATCGTAGTTTTGTCACACGCCCATACCATATGAAAAACAGTTGAGTGTAAAAAGGGTATCAAGTTCACGCCTTTTTTGCATAAAACGACAGTAAAGTTCTTCGTATCGATGTGAAATTTAGCAGGACGTAAGTTTAGGATAATATAATCATTATCTGCTATTCATGCAAAAGGGGCGTGAAAAGCTCACACGCCCTTTTTACACCCAATGCATCAAATTTCAATTACTCAAATGTATCACCGAACGACCTGGAATAATGGTAGTTATAGTGTTCTGTAAGGTTTATATTAAAATAAGAAAAAAAATGATTTAAGAAAAAGGAACTAACTATGAAAATAAAATATGATATGATTTTTAAATGTATGCATAATAACTAAATTTTTCAGGTAATAAGGAAGCTAGAAAGGAATTATCTTCGACTGAATCGAAGTTAAAATACCCGTATTTTTAATTATTTTAAATCTTGAATGTTGTATTATTTTCATGATGCCACTTTTATTGGTAGCTGTTTTTAAATATTTAACATTTGAAACTCAGTTATTTTTATTTATTAAAGCTTTCGTGTACAACATCAAGTTTAAGCATTATTTTTTTTTTTTAATTTAAAAAGCTATTATGATTACGTAATTATGTATTTTCAGTTTTTTTAAATTTCAAACATCAAGTGTATCGAGTGGATAGCGGAATGGAAAGAGATTTTACCGTTTTGGAAAACTCACTTTGTATGGGAGGTAGAAGTGATTTCTATTCGACTTTTACAAAGTTCATAAGTGCAAATTTGAAGTAACTAGATTAATTTTTGTGAGATTTAAAGAGATTTTACCGTTTTGGTAGCCTCAGTTTGTATGGGAGGTAGCTGTGGTTTCCATTCGATTTTTCAAATTACATATTTACAATACATATTAATTACAAAAAAGCTTATGTGCAAAATTTGCAGTCATTAGATAAATTTTTGCGGAATTGAAAGAGATTTTACCGTTTTGGTAAACTCACTTTGTATGGGAGATAGACGTGAATCTTATTCGACTTTTACAAATTTCATACGTGCAAAATTTGAAGTCACTTGATTAATTTTTGTGAGATTTAAAGAGATTTTACCGTTTTGGTAACCTCACTTTGTATGGGAGGTAGCCGTGGTTTTTATTCGATTTTTCTAAATTTCATATTTAAAAATTATCTTAATTGTTAAAGCTAATCTGCAAAATTGGAAGTCATTAGATTAATTTTTGCGGAATGGAAAGAGATTTTACCGTTTTGTAAAACTCACTTTATATGGGAGGTAGAAGTGATTTCTATTCGACTTTTACAAAGTTCATAAGTGCAAAAACTAGATTAATTTTTGTGAGATTTAAAGAGATTTTACCGTTTTGGTAGCCTCAGTTTGTATGGGAGGTAGCCGTGGTTTCCATTAGATTTTTCCAAATTACATATTTACAGTACATATTAATTATAAAAAAGCTTATGTGCAAAATTTGCAGTCATTAGATACATTTTTGCGGAATTGAAAGAGATTTACCGTTTTGGTAAACTCACTTGGTATGGGAGATAGACGTGATTCTTATTCGACATTTACAAATTTCATACGTGCAAAATTTGAAGTCACGATTAATTTTTGAAGTGAAGATTAATTTTTGTGAGATTTAAAGAGATTTTACCGTTTTGGTAACCGCACTTTGTATGGGAGGTAGCCGTGGTTTTCATTCGATTTTTCTAAATTTCATATTTAAGAAACATATTAATTGTTAAAGCTAATCTGCAAAAATTGAAGTCATTAGATTAATTTTTGCGGAATTGAAAGAGATTTTACCGTTTTGGTAAACTCACTTTGTATGGGAGGTAGACGTGATTTCTAGTTGACTTTTACAAAGTTCATAAGTGCAAAATTTGAAGTCACTAGATTATTTTTTGTGAGATTTAAAGAGATTTTTACCGTTTTGGTAGCCTCAGTTTGTATGGGGGGGTAGCCGTGGTTTCCATTCAATTTTTCCAAATTTCATATTTGCAATACATATTAGTTATTAAAGTTTATGTGTAAAATTTGAAGTGATTAGATCAATTTTTGTGGAATTTTATCGTTTTGATTAAGTCACTTTGTATGGGAGGCAGACTTGGTTTCCATCTTTGGTTAAGTCACTTTGTATGGGAGGTAGGCGTGGTTTTCATCCGATTTCATTTTCTAACTTGACCTCCATTTTTGAATAAAAAGCTTAGGTATTGAATTTCGATACGATAACTATAAAATTGCGGCCATTATTGTGATCACAGACAGACAGACGGACAGACGGACAGACGGACATGGTTAAATCGACTTAGGAGGTGATGCTGATCAAGAATATTTATACTTTTCTACACCGGTCACGCCTCCTTATCGGCGTTACAAACGGGGTGACAAAAGTTAATATGCCCCTTAGGGAGCGTCCATTAATTACGTGGGGCTTTTAGGGTGGGCGGGGGGTTAAGCCGAATCTCACTCACTCTCAAGAGGTGGAGAGAGGGCTCTCACAAAGATGACGTCATTTTTTATCCGCAAGAAACAGTGTAGAATTATGAGATAACTGGTTAAATTGAGTAAAACGTGTTTCTCTATTAAAATATGACTAAATTTTACACAATATTTATATTTACATTTAATATTTATATTAATAAATCCACTACAATGAAGCATAAACTAACATATTTACACTGAAAACACGCATTTTGAACAATCTCACGTGAGATTAGAGAGGGGGAGGGGGTCGAGCCAAATCTCACGATATCTCACTAGGGGGGAGGGGGTCAAAAAATCGCAACAATCACCTCACGTAATTAATGGACGCTCCCTTACGCATTTTTATATGCGTGGGTGTATAAAAATTGTTGACGTTTATAAAAAACTTAACCCCAGATACGAACTCTGCTACCATAAATTAGGTGAAAAACACATGCCCCATTATTATTTCGTTTTTATTTGAACGGTATTAGGAGTGGCCATGGATAAATACCAACAATTTTTGTTATTGATTATTATTCGGCTAATCTTAATTGGCTTCTAATTTTTATGGTTATATAACGTGTTAATGAATTTTGATAAGTTTTTTTTAATTTTTGACCAGTGTGCGATGGTTCATGCCTATTCGATAGATGGCACTGTTGTCAAGCTAACTAATATTTACACAACATGACATATAAAACTTTACCGATATTTATGGAAGACAGGAAGGCGTAGTCCAACGTCTGCCAGGTCATCTAGTAATTTTATAAAATATCGGGGAATTTCGTGAACAAAAGCGCGGCAAGGCAAGATATGAGTTGGCAACCCTGTTCCTAACCCAAATCTTCATCGTTACTACAACTTCAAGAATTATATTAGCTCTTACAGTTCTGGATTGACTTTTGTTGCAAGCAGTGATAAAGTTAGTTATTGAATTTCAATTTAAAATGTTCAGGGATGACGGTGTCAGAACGGTGAATAGCTTCAACATTTTGGGATCAGTGGTAATCCAAGCTGAATGGAGTAAATTTGAACACCTAAAGCTTAAAGAATGTTCACAAGGCCGCGTTCATAGTAAACGCTTTTTGCTGAGCCGAGCTGAACTGAAACTAAAAAACGCATTGGGGAAAAAGAGATGCATCAGCAAAAGGCGCTCACTATGAACGCGGCCTAAGTCCTTGGAGAACATTTAGTGCTCAACAATAAATAAAAAAAAAAATAATGGAAAATTTTAATATTTCTATTTTTCTAGCATATAATAAATATTTCAGGTGTTTTCAAAATTGTGCTGAAAACGGAAATATATTTAGAAAAGTGCGCAAATATTTTGCTTTAACTAAACTTAAAAATATTTTTGTTTTTTTAAGTTTTTGTTTTTGTTATACAACAATTTACCTGACTTATTGCACGTAAGTAGATGTAGAAAAGCTTTTCGAACAATATTGCTCGAAAGTGCCAGTAATGAATAATAAAGACCGCCATTTTAAACATAGTTGATTCATTTGCTTACCATCTCAAAATTAATAACAATAAATAAACTTTTCCTTGAATTAAAGAAATCACAGGTTAATCTTTATTTGTTTTTTCTATAAACAAAAGATTGCTGGCCAATTTTAGCGTATTTTTAGCTATCAGTGTGTGGCTTTTTTTCATTAACCCAATGAAAGACGTACAACAAGTTTTCGGTTATTGTTTACATGCGATTTGGCTTTAAAATCAAACAATTTCAGTACGAAAAGTAAAAACAATTCGATTCGATAAACATTTTTAAATTTTAATGCAAGCAGCTATTAACGATTGATTAAATGTGAAAATTAAAATTTTAGTACCAATGAGGAGTACGTCTATGCAATTTTACATCTATAATACATGTATGTATATCAAGGTTTGCTATAAATAATTTTACAGTTAAATTTTCAATGCAAAAGGTCTGTTTGTTCGTATAAAGTTTCTAGAAAATGACCAAATAATTTTCGATAAAATGCCAGGTGTTGAACAGCGGATCGTAAAATTTTTATTTTTTTTCGGAATAGAGAGTGAAATGATTAATATTTGGATCTTTGTTGGCGTATTTGTTACTACAAAAACGTTTTTTAAATAAAACACCAGATGCGTCGTTGGAGACACGAGAGAAACCAAGCTTTGTAGCAGTTTCATAGATTTGATAATTTAATGATTTTTTTTTAATAATAGTTTTTAAATTTTACACTTTAATATAAACACCAGTAATTTATTACATTTTAGTATAATTTTATTTTATTACATGTTACATTAGTTTTTAATTATTTTTGTAAATGTTTTCAATTATTATTATGGAAATTTATTAATAAAATTATTAGTTTATGGTATGGGCATTTCCACAGAAAAGTCTACTGTGAGCAAACAAATTAAAACTTATTAAAAACTTATTCGTTGATGATATTATCTAAGAGAAAAAATTTAATCTTAATAATTTAAGCAATTTCTACATTAATTCACTAACCATGATGATCGATCGAGGCAAGGAAAGAACAATATAATAAATTTGTTTTTTAATAACTTAATTACATAATTACTTAACTACTTAATAACTTGATTACCCAATTTAACTACAATGTAAATTTCAGTACCGTAACGCCAGTAACGTAACGCCAGATTAAAAAGCCTAATAAAAAAAACCAGAGAAGATTTTGAAATTTGATTACTTGGAAAATAAATTATCCTTGGAAAATATTATTTTAAATCCTTCTAAAAAAGTTGTGTACATAAAGTCTTGAATTTTGTAGCCCAAGTCAAAAATCACTTCCGTTTTTGTAACGTAACGCAAAAACATATTTTTGCATATATCTTTAAATTTTAAGGATCGATTGTTGTCGTTGTTTTTACTTAATAAAGTGCTGCTTAATTATTACGCAAATATAAAAAAATTTTAAAAATTTAACATTTTCATGATTTTTTTTAATATTTCTTCGTACAAATCGTCTGTAACGCCAGTTTGGAAATGCCCATATTTAATATAACAATGCCATCGATATACAGTGGCTCACAGCTTATTTCTTGTAGGTACTGCGTCAAACTTCAAAATGATTTAACTTGTTTAATAATACCGGCAATGAAAAAGTTTTAAAGACATTTTTTGCTAGTAACTATCATTGGCGTAGCAAGCGGGGGCAAGGGGGGCAGTTGCCCCCTACTTTTTTAGCTAGATAAACAATTTAACAAGAAAAGTTAATCAAAATTTCAGTTTTTTTACAACGATAATATTTTTGTATTATATATTTTCCTCTTCTTTCTCTCTTCTTCATGTTTCATGTGAAGAAATTTCGGTGAACTTTTTTGCACCACCATTTGTACTGAAAGATGAAATTCGCTTCCAGCGCGCTTGGTAACTATGTATATATTTATAGCGGAACTTAAATTTCTTTACATACAAGTGTACCTATTAAAAAGATTAATAAAGAAAAACTTTAAAAAGTAGCATAACTGAACAACACAGCTTGTTTTGTGCACTGCACTGTATCTTAAAACAGGGTCATATATACGTAGTTACATTCTGTAAAAAACAAGTTGCGTCATTTTTTTCACTATTACTTCATGTCAAAATAATCTATGATTTCCTTGAGAAAAAAAAGAGAGATATAAAGTACAAAATAGATTTTGTTGTTTACTCAGAATGCTTACTAAAAATCAAAACTTATGTGCAGAATTTTAAGTCCATTTATTAATTTTTGTGGGATTTTAAGAGATTTTACAGTTTTGAGTAACTGAGTCCCAAGTCACTTTGTATGAGAGGTAGACGTGGTTTTCAATCGATTTGGTTGAATTTCATACTTAAAGCGGATATTAAGCTCATATCAAAGCTCATATGCCAAATTTCAAGTCCATATATTAGGTTTAGTGGAATTTAAAGAGATTTTACCGTTTTGATAAAATCACTTTGCATAGGAGGTAGGCGTGGTTTTTCATCGGATTTGGTTCATTTGCGATCTTGATCTTTATATTTTAGATACAAGCTTGAATACCACATTTAATCTCGATAACTTCAAAATTACGGCTGTAATCGTGTCGACAGACAGACAGACAGTTTTTTCTTATTTGGACCCATTCTAACTAAAAAAAAATCAAAAGTTCCGTGTATCCATTTTCAGGGTTCAATACCCCACTGTGCGACGGATTGGAAGTTTATAGAGTAAAAATATGACAAAAAATTTATTGGATTTGTACACATTACTTTTAATTAGAACACATGTGTGGCTAAATTATTTTAATAAAACTTCCTTTTAGGATTTTTTACCGATTTTCGTTGTCCCAATGCCCACTACAATATTTACTTTTGTTGTGTTACTTACATCAGACCGCTTGACTCTTAACATGACTACATAAAGTTGACCATGACTAAATACTGGCTCTTTTAGAAAAACTCCTAATATTTTTGCGGATAGTACGTTAAGGGTGTTTTTTTAGCTGCATGAGAAGTTTCGATGGTTGTTGTCTGTGGTTTGACAGTTGAAAATGTCAAACTGTGTTGACGTTTCTGTTTAGTAAGGTTTGGCAATTTATCACGAATCGCTAAGACAACGCCAGAACAACGATTTCAAATTGTGGAAATTTACTTTGCAAAAAATAAATCTGTTCGCGAAGTTCATAGAGCACTTCGTCCATTTTACGGTCAACATAATCGGTTCAATTCTCGATTCAAAACCATCAACAAGACAGAAATGTGCGTTCCGAAGAGAATATTGCTGATGTAGCGCGAAGTGTTGAAGATGACGCCGAAATGTCGATTCGTCGCCGTTCTCAACTTGTTAGTCTTTGTCCTTCGACTACATGGAAAATTTTACGTACGCATCTTGGCTTACGTGCCTATAAAATACAGCTCGTGTAAGAATTAAAGCCAAATGACCATCGTTTACGTCATCAATAATTTTTGCTGATTGGGCTAATTTTAAACTTTATTTACAGAAGTGGTCCTGTTAACTGGCCCCCTTGTTCGTGCGACTTAACGCCTCTCGATTACTTTTTATGGGGCTTTGTTAAGTCATTGCTTAATGCCGGCAAGCTAGCAACTCTTGAAGCATTGGAAGCCAATATGCAAGCCATTATTGATGTCATTCGGCCAAATTTAATGGAAAAAGTAGTGAAAAATTTGACTGATTAAATGGACTATGTAACTCGGACTATGCCATTAAAATTATCTACTAGATTATAATAATAAAAAATTCATTCCAATAATATTTCTGTCTTGCACCATTATTTAAAGTTTTCATGCAACTAAAAAAAACACCCTTTATGTGTCGTAAAAGCATTGTAATAATGGCAAAAAATAATTACAGTTTGAGCAAAATTAGGTGCGGAGCATCATGCTTGCCTTTTTGAAAGTATGTGCATACTTTCAGGCTGAACATTTTTGAGGACAGCATATGTTGTAAAAGCACTGTAATAATGGCAAAAAATAATTACAGTTTGAGAAAAATTAGGTGCGGAGCATCATGCTTGCCTTTTTGAAAGTATGTGAATACTTTCAGGCTGAACATTTTTGAGGACAGCATATGTTGTAAAAGCACTGTAATAATGGCAAAAAATAGTCACAGTTTGAGCACCGACATTTATTAAGATTGTGATCTGGTGCAACATAGCAACATACTTAATATTGAATACACCAACTTACGCCACAAAGGGTTTAGGATCAGTGGGTAGAGTGTAGAACTATCAATCGAAGGGGCGTGAGTTCAATTCTCACAGCGTACAAAGAAATATTTTTAATATTATATTTTATTGTTGTAAATAGACAGAAAACGATGATGGAAAAAAGTGGTGTTTATAATATTGAGGGTTGGAATTAGTTTTAAAGGTTTTCTAAGAGATGGCGTAACTATCAATAGATCAATAGACCTGTGACTATATTCATTTCAAAGCACATTGTCTAAGCTTCATTTTTCAGTATGTGTCATTCCACTGAAGTGTAAACAACATATATTTTTTTCTCTGTGAACATGTCGACTTTCGTTCCAACAAAACGCAATTTGCGGGAAGGTTTACTTTTGTGCTTCCATTTGAAGAAAAAAGCGGTTGAAGCACAACGCACGCTTACTGAGGCTTACGGGAACTATGCTCCATCGATTTCTACTTGTGAGTACTGGTTCCGTCGGTTTAAAAGTGGTGATTTTGATACGGAAGACAAAGAGCGTCCGGGCCAGCCGAAAAAGTTTGAAGATGAGGAATTGGAGGCTTTGCTCGATGAAGACCCGTGTCAAACCCTTCAAGAATTGTCAGAATCATTGGGAGTCGACTTATCAACGGTCGGCAAACGCTTGAAGGCCATGGGAATGATTCAAAAGCAAGGAAATTGGGTGCCGTACCAGTTGAAGCCGAGAGACGTTGAACGGCGATTTTGCATGTGCGAACAACTGCTTCAACGGCATAAAAGGAAGATTTTTTTGCATCGTATTGTCACCGGCGATGAAAAGTGGATCCATTACGATAATCCTAAGCGAAAAAAATCGTGGGGACCACCCGGCCATGCATCAACATCGAGGGCCAAGCCGAATATTCATGGCGCCAAGCTTATGCTGTGTATTTGGTGGGATCAGACGGGTGTCGTGTACTATGAGCTGCTAAAACCTAACGAAACCATGACTGGGGAACGCTACCAACAACAGTTGATGCAATTGAGCCGAGCATTAAAGGTTAAACGGCCGGAATATGCCAAAAGATACGACAAAGTGGTTTTTCAACATGACAACGCACGGCCACATGTTGCAAGAACCGTCAAGGAAACGTTGGAGGCGCTGAATTGGGATGTGCTACCCCACCCGCCTTATAGCCCAGACATAGCCCCTTCCGACTACCACCTATTCAGATCGATGACGCATGGCTTGGCTGAGCAGCGCTTCACTTCTTACGAGGATACCAAAAAATGGGTCGATTCGTGGATTGCCTCAAAAGACGAATCGTTCTTCCGGCGCGGAATCCATATGCTGCCAGAAAGATGGGAAAATGTTGTAGCTAACGATGGACAATACTTTGAATAATATACATTGTACCGTTGTTTCTAAATAAATGCTCAAAAACCGAAAAAAAACCTTTAAAATTAATTCCAACCCCCAATATTAAATCCAAGCAAATCACAAAACGAGGCGTAAAAAGCTTCGTTTCAAAAATACATGGTCAGCATGCGGTTGCTAGTTTTTAGTTTTATAAAAGCAGGAAATTCACATTTTTTTTTTTTATTGAACCAACGCCCAAATGTGTTGATTTGAAAGATGGCTGATAGTTAGTTGGAGGACGGATAAAAAGTGATCAAGTGAAACTTTTTGTGTAGAATGTTTTTAGTGTGTCAGAAATCAATATTTACAATTGTTATACCTAGAAAAATATTACCTGTAAATTCACATTCAGGAGTGTTGTGGAAACCGATACAGAATTGAAACAGAATCGGTTTTGAAAACAATATCGATTTCAAATGATGTCATGAAACGGACTCGGTTTTGTTCTTTTTGAAGTAAGGCAAAATCGATTTCGAACATAAGCAAAACCGACAATTGAAACAGCTGTTTTGGCAGCGAATAGAAAAACTTTATATCGTATGTTTATGTTCAGTTATTTAGTTTGCATTTACCCATATATGAATATATGCCTTAATTTTTCATGCAGATTCCTTGACCAATACCAACTAAATAAAAAAGCGTTTGTTATGGTGCTTGATTCAACAAGTGGTTTGTCTTGTTTGGTAAAGCCCGTGACCAGTTCCTGGTGGTTCTGCATGAAATTAGTAGAAATTGCAATTTGGGCTGCGTTCTTTTGTGTTCCCCTAATAAAAAATAAAAATAAATATTGTACAAATATGCAGAAAATCGCATTACCTTTCAATTGATACCAATATTGACAAAAAAGTCGACTTAATTCGATTATGAGCTTCGATTAAGCGATTTTTTAATCGCGCTGAAAATAATCGAGAACAAAATCGATGAAGGATTTAATATTTTCACAACCCATCACTAATGCTTTATGTAACAGTTTTTCAAAATTGAAATAAAATTAAAAGGCAACTGTTTTTTAGAGGCAAATATAAAATTTTCAAATTTTTATTTAAAAAAAAAATTGACTATATTTATTGCTACCCTGCAGTGTAAGACTAGTCAGCATTAAAACATGAGTAGTATTTATACTAGTCAAAACAAACTAGTTTATATTTTGTCACGATTTACTAGTTACAAAAGTAGTTTAAGCCCAACTAGTTTTTGTCAAGTCACATTAAACCAGTTGTAAAACTAGCCAAAATCAAACTATACTACATATTATCAAAATCAACCAGTTCCAAAACCAGTTGGAGCTGGGTACCCCATTGGAACAAACTAATAATAAACAAATTAAAACATATAAAAACTAATTTAAAAACATGTAGTTGATAAATTATCTTGAATTATATTAATGCGACATATACTCTCATTTTTAAATGTTTTTATTGCAACTTTGTAGTAGATTAGAACTTAGTTTATATATACCATAAACATGGTATTTCATCAAATAGCTTTAACTTTAGCCTTTAGCTAATATTTTGTTGTAAAAATATATGTTCTTTGAACCTATGAACTATTGAAAAAATATGAACCTATGAACTAGTTTTAATTCGATAATTACTGTATTGGTTAAAAACTAGTTACAACCCAACTAGAATTTTACTTTACATAAAAAATGAGTTGTTAACTAGTTAAAACCTTATCTATAGTAAAACAATTGTCTTTTCCAATGACATCACCACGTAAAAAATACCAGTCGGTTCTATGAGAATAGGACATAAATCGAACTAGTTGTTGGATATTTCCAACTAGTTGTTGACTGGTATAAATCTAGTTGATTACACTGCAGGGTAATTACTCTCGGAGTTGCGTGGTCAAGAGTTTAAGTTGATCTTAAATTAAAGCAGAGATGAAGGAAGTAGTTCGGATTTAAACGTATTTTTTGTCGATCGGTGATTGTAATTTGCGTGATTTTATTTTATTTGATTAGTAGAAGGTAAAACTTTATGTTGGTATAGTTATTTAAAAATGTTTAATCAGGTAAAATTAATGCTGATACATATAAATGTTTTACGTCAACATAAAAATAGCTTCAAATGATTTTCGTAGCATCAGAGCTAAAGGAAAGAGCTATGAAATTTTCGACGAAAAACTTTCTAAATGTATAAAATGTGCACTAATTTGTATTCAGTTAGCGGAAGTTATATATTTATGTATAAGTTTGAATGTGCGTTACAATTAGTAGTACGTTTTCAAGTACTTATATCTTTTTCACAAGCATCTAATCTGTATGCTTAAAATTTTAAGCAAAAAAAAAAAATTTAAATTCACGTGTTGCGCTGATGCCAACAAAGTCTGCAAAACGTACGGACTACGCTGACTACAGCTGATGGCTGTCGGCGCAAAAAGAAAAATTATAGTGCTATGTGTTGTTATGCAAGCAAAGCGTCGACAAAAAACAAAAATTAAAAAAAATAAGGGCCCAATGTCAATGATGCCATTGCTTTATTTATAAATTCATTCATTGAAGATATTTTCAAGTCAAACATCTCCAAAGAAGCTGCAGAATGTGCCGACATCAACTACTTTGCTGAGAGTCTGCATTTTAAATCTCGTTATTTTAAAATTGGTTACAGCCAATAGCCTTACTTAACCCTATCTTTACTCCTAGGGTTAGTATGGTACACTGGGGTTCTGCAAAAAAGAACCCACAAAGTTTTTTCGGCCCTGGCGTTGCGACTGTAATACTACTGATAAGATAGAAACGTGTTTTTGCATTAGGATGAAAAATTGTCTAGTGAAAATTTGTGAACAAAAAATCGTAGTCCTATTTTAGAAGTGTAACAGCAGATGTTTAAAAGAGCACTGGCGTGGTTAGCGTCACCCACGTATTTTGAAGCACATTGAATAAAGTTCGTAGGATGATTTAGAAGGATTCATAATAATTAACAAATCCATTTAATTTTTAGAACATTTTATTTTTTTAATTCATTGTCACTAGACAATTTTCTCGCCAATGCAAAAATGATGAGCTATCTATAGATTATACCTACTACGAGCTTATTAAGTGACTAGTATAAACACCCGTCCTACGACGGGTCTTCTGCACACTTTCTTTTTGGAGCCATTTGCCGAAAGTACTTTTTTGTCTTCTTAAAGCTTGAGAACACTTGATTTTTGCAGAATACAAATATACTACTTCAATAAACACTTTAAGTATTGAAGTTGTGTTGACAAATTAACAACCTCATATATGCAATAACTCAGGTGTCGTTACGCGGCATATACAATTATATATTTTGGTACAATAAATCACAAGAATTTGATTAAATTCGTCATCACTTATTTATAAAAGGAGTAGTTAGATCAAAAACGTACTATTGTAAAAACTAAATTATTAAATAACCCTTTTTAGTCATTGATAAATATCAAATTAATTATCTGTGCATACTTTCAGGCTGAACATTTTTGAGAATAGCATGTCTTGTAACAGTACCGTACTGTCAAAAAATAATTACAGCATGCTTGCCTTTTATGAATACTTTGCATACTTTCAGGCTGCACATTTTTGAAAACAGTTTGAGCGATATTGGGCACGGAGCAGCGTGCTTGTCTTTTATATTTTAAGATGTGTGAACCTTAACTTAAATAAACTGAATGATTTTGATTTTCTTGAGTTAAATCTCAAAAACGACACTTTTTCCGACGCCTTTTTCTTAGAATAGATGTTGCTATTTGATTGCGTCTCTTACAACAAGAAAATATAATATTAAAAATATTTCTATGTACACCGCACATTGGTTCCGAATCGAAAGCAGACGCGCAAAACCTCAAGGAGCCTAATTTGCATAAAAGTGTAATCATCATATAGGTCATTGGTGTCGCTGATGACGAATTTGAAGTCAAAAAGTTGAAATTCAAAATGGTGGCCATAAACATGCCAACTTTTATAATAACTATATTATGCTTTTAAAATTTGGTGCCCCGCAAGTTTTTGAGGACGCTGATCACGAATCTTTAGTCAAAAAATCAGAATAGAGCCCATGACCTTACTTTTGTAATACCATAGTTTTTATAACTTATTTAATGGTCCACAATATTAAAAACATAACGGAAGGACATATAATTTTTTAAATATTTTTATTATAAACTAGCTGATATACCTGGCGTTGCTCGAGAGTCATTTATGTAAATATTTTAATATACACTTCTCGATTAAATGTTTTTTAAATTCTGGAATAATGAAAAACATGTGGAATTTTAAGTTTGAATTTAGAAAGGTAATTGAACGGACTTTAATCCAAAAAAGTTTTGGAACATTTTGGTTTTTCCCTTGCGGTGAGCTAATTGAATTCAATTTTTATTTTAGGGGTACGAAAAACATATTTTAAAAATTCAAAATAATTTAAATAGTTATTACCTTTTCAACAATATAAAAATTATGGTGGGACTCAATGGGTTCTTGAGATATGGCCATTTTAACATATAAACAAAAATTTCTATTAAAAAATATATTGAACTTTCTAATAAAAAAATTTCAATGAAATATATTTAAAACAGCAAAGATATTTGCATCGAAAGTCAAATTTTTGAATTTCATATAATTTTTTTTTTTCATTCTTAGCTATCGATGTTTTATGAAAAAGTCGTTTTACTACAAATTATTGCACTAAAATATATACAGAGTCAGCCAAACGTGTGTGGTTAAATTTAAAGAAACTTGTGGTAGACATCATTCGGCTATTCACCGCAAGGCGTATAGTTTGTACACACACTATTTACTAATGCGGCGCCATCTATCTGTGAATTTAAGACAGAGATCAAAACCAATGAAATAGTTGTGCTAAACAGATGCGCATTTGTTTTATTCTATCGCTATTTAGCAGAAACTGAGTACATGAAAATATTAACTTTTACAACATTCTATTCACGGTCATATTTTTGATGAAATAGTGATATATATACAAAATTTAAAGTACTATTGATAAAGAACTGAGTGACAACGCTGACACAATAGTGAGAGGAAATAGAGCCATCACAGCAAAACAAATCACGGCAAAAAACTAAGTAGATTACTGAAAGGAAGATTTTCAAAATGTTTGTAATTACTTTAGACATACAACTGTATTCTTGGAGATAAATGAGGGCGTTCAAATTATATAGGAAATTTTAAAACAAAACTGAGTTTTATTAATAGTCTGGCATAAAAAAATATATTTTTAGCCATAATTTTTGATTGGAAAGAGATATTGGGGTAAGTTTTTTACATAAATTATTTTGAGACTTGACTTTTTTGTGAAAAATATAAAAACAACATTTTGGAAAAAATAAATTTCGCGAAAAAAATCAAAGGGGGTACGTCGTTGTTTTGATGACAAAAACAGTAAATTAATTTTTTCGCTTAGCTGTAAGAATTTTTGCAAATAAATGCTATGTCGTATGAAAGAAAATTTGAATGAAATATATTTATGAACAGCGTAGATATTTGCATCGAAAGTTCAAACTTTGATTTTCATGTCGTTCTCATTTTTGGGTAACGCTGTTTTATAAAATAGACGTTGTACTTAAAATTTCTACAGTTTTTAAGATATGTATGGTGAGTTTTTTTATGTCAAAATAACATAAATTTAAAAAAACTCCTACAGTAAAAAGTATTATAATAAAAAAATTACCGTTAGTTGAAAAATTTCGAAAGGGGCGTGGCAAAAACTAAGTTAAGCAAAAACAATTTAATCTAGGAAACACTTACTAGATTTGTATAAAGATCAAAACAAGAAACAAACAAACAAACAAATAGAAAATTAGTTTTATTACTATAGATTATTCTTCTAGTAATATTTAATTGTTGTTACGGAATTTTTTTGCAAATTTACGCGATGCTTCGAGGACCTCTTCAGTGGAAGCATGCTATTTTTTGCCACAGAGGAACCGCGAATGAGAATTTTGTGGATACTAGGTGGCATGTGGAACCATCCATATAATGATATGTATAAATTAGCTGTATCCACACAGTCAGTATCGATAAAATTCTGCAACATTTATGTTTCGGCTTCTTGAAATGCTAGTGGTAATGCTACTTTTTTCCCATTTATATTGCATACTAATGGTAATGCAATTTTTTTTTTCATTACCATTACATGTCAATGGTCATAATCATCATATGTTAATGGTAATGTCATTTTTTTCCATATTTATAGTAATGGAATTTGGATTTGCATTACCACTAAGCGCATTGTGTTAATGATATTTTTAATTCATTGTAAATTCAATGCATTATGCCCATCTATGCCCAAAACAAATAAATAAAGATAAAAATAAATAGTTTTAAAAAAAATTTGTTTTCGTTACCATTTTAGTTTTTCTCATAACATATTGTGGGTGGCACATGGTGGCACTCAACTTCTTTTTTATTAGTGCTATAAGATATCCCACCAAGGAACCAATACCTTTTTATCGCGGAAAACTGGGGCGATTACTTTTGGTTTTTCCACTTTAATTGAACCAAATTTTTAAAAAAATTCAAATTTTCAATGATTTTTTTTTTAAATATGAGGCATGAATATTATTTTTAGTTTTTGTTTTCTTCTTATTACTTTTACCTAATACAAAACATATTAAACATATCAAATTACTTAGGTATACAAATTAAACAACAAATGTTTGCATTTGGTTAAAAATTTTACTATTTTTTTCTGTTAATTTTTTGTCAAATATTCAGGCGTCATAAATCAATAAAAAAATTAAAAAGCAAAAAGTTTGCAATGCAGTTTTTTATTTATGTATCTTTAATAGGTATTTTAAGTAAAAATTTGTCTTCAGACATATTTAAAAACTAGGTTATGGCCGTCTTTTTCATGTTTGGGACCAATGTGCGCCTCGAGTATCGAACTCCTACCCCTTCGATTATAGTACTACACGCTACCCATCAATCCAAAACCACGGAAACCGATTAATTCAGTATTAAGTATTAACTGAAGCTTTGTTGCAGCTAATCACAATAATTTAGTCATAGGATTGTGTATTGGCTTTTCTACATATCCTACATATTTAGCAGCTATAAAAAGAATGAAAGTAGCAAAATATAACAAAAGTGTTGCTTCTATAGGATGATTTTTTTGCTATTTGTGTTTTGTTACTTGTTTTGTTTTGTGACGCGTGATTTGTAACATGTGACAAAGCCAAAAATGCTCAGTAAGGTGTGCCATTTCACCCTGAATAGAGTAACAAACGAACAGCACTTGCAAATTATTGAATTGAATAATCAAAATTCATGCTCTGTGATAAATGTGTTTCGCATATTACGTCCATTTTATGGTTGTCAAAATCGACCAACCGAACAGGCTTTTCAAGCTATTGTGACCAAATTTCGCAACAGTTATCCTTTATTGGACATTAACTCACCAACTCATAAGTTGGATGAAAATCCACTTTTTTATCGAAAAATTATCTTTGGTGACGAAGCTCATTTTTGACTCAATGGGTACGTCAACAAACAAAAATGCAGTTTTTTCATTGCACCGTTTTTTTTTTTAAAAATAATGAAAATTGCAACGTTACAGGCGATGGAGCAATGTACCGTGCGATGATTACCTGTGTTTTTGCCCAAAATGGAAGAATTGGACTTGGTTGGCATGTGTTTCAACAAGATGCCACACCGCACGCGATACCATGGACCTATTCAGAGATGAGTTTGCTGAACAATTAATCTCACGTTTTTGAGCAGCCAATTGGTCGCCAAGATCATGCGATTCGATCCCACTACACTTTTTTGTGGGGCTATGTGAAGTCTCTCGCGTACAAGGGCAACACCTGCCACTGGTGAGATACCGGCCGAAATGCTGGAAAAAGAATGCAAAAATCGGAGCTTAAGGGTGGACCACCTCAGGCGTAGCCGCGGGCAACATTTACACGAAATAATCTTTAAGAAGGAAATGGCAGGTATTGATGTATCGCTCCAAATAAATAGTTCATTTACTATTGCAAATTAACTGTTTTTCTTTCAATTTTCAAAAACCAAACGCTTAAAAAATCAGCCTTTACTTACTACACTTTGTCATCAGCATCGTTAAGTAGGTGTTTTTTTGTTGATGTGAATGCGTTTGTGTTGTTGTTGGTACATGTTTTTTTTTGTTTTTGCATAGCGCGAAGGAAAAATTAACAATTGACTGTTAACAAAAGTGCGTTGACAAATGCGTTTTCTAAGAGACAGAAAAAAAGATGACATCAATTGAATCGGTGATTTCAAAAAAGCATAAGTTAATTTTTTTTTGCACATACTTTTTTTTTGTTGAAAACGCTTCCTTAAAGGTATACCCATAATCTGGGTAAAGTCCACACACTTCTATGAGCTCCTTCCTCTTTAAGCAATACCTCGTAATCTCCGTTTATTGCTAAAACAACATAAGTCATGTGACTTTAGTGGTTTTTGCATGGAACCTTTGTTAAAGTGCGAGCACGCCACTATTGAAAAACGCAAACGAAAATAGTTTGAAAACTTGATCGTATCTACGTTAAGTAGAATATTTCAATTTAGTTTCGAAATTAAAAAAAAATCTAGTTTAACATTTACAGTTAAAGAACTAAAAACTAAAGATAATAAGGGTTCTCTTCTAAGCATGTAACTGACCCGTAAACATTTTAAGCCTTGTGAACTTACATGCGCGTAAACTATCTGTCAAAATTTGTATGGGCGTGAGTTTACATCATTTCCGAGCCTATTTTGTAGTGTAAACTAGCATGAAAATCTACGTGTGTGAATGAGGGTTGTCTTTGGCGCTAATCATTACATATTTAAAGCAGTTGAAGTAAATATGAACACGTTTTATTTATTTTTCTATGTTAATGAAGGTTTTTAAAAGGTTTACAATTTAAAAAAGTCATAATATTGTCGCAGTCACAGCCGCCATTTTGTCGACATTTACGCTATTTACACTTTATCGCTCATAAAAAGTTTAAATGTTACACATGTTTACATGCTTAGATGAGATCCCTTAATAATAATAATCGTAAATAATAAGCAATAAAAACTGTGATGACTACGATTGTTTTGGTTCAATTATACTACCCCAATACACTCAGTTCGTACGCCTGAATATTTTTTTAATATAAACACTTTCAACTTTTATTTATATTAAAAAATATTTTTTTTGATAAAACAAAATTTGTTGTATTCTTAAAGCTTGAAATGTCATTTCTAAGGCAGCGTTCATAGTGGAATCTTTGGCTGAAGCTGATTCATAAAGCAGCTTTGTCGAGCTTTTTTTGATCATAGTGAACGCTTATTCAACGCTTCACAAAGTAGCTTCTTGTACTTACTGGTGTTTATAATGCGCGTTTTTTTCTTGTGTGAGCAAGCGAGATGAAGATATAAGTTTATACACAAAGCATTTTTAGCAAAACCTCTCATATCTGCAAAAAAACTAAAAACGCGGCCTTGGAAATGAAATTTGAAGCTTTAAGAATACAACAATCTTTGTTTGATCAAAAACATTGATTTCTTGGGAGCGGTCCGAAAGGTCAAAATCTTGAAACAACCAAAATCTTGAAAAAAAAATCTAGAAAACACAAAATATGCATAGATTTTGAAAAAAATCTTGAAAAAATCTTGAAATTTTAAGACATGTATAATTTAATGTATAATTTCGAGAAAAAAACGGAAAAGTGTCTAATTTCGAAAACAAGAATGTTAAATTTTGGCAAAAATATAAACTTTTTAAATATTTATGGTCTCACACTCATCCAGACAAACGACGAGGATGTGGTGGTTTTTTGGAACCTAAGAAATATGTGGAAAAGAAATCATAAATTATTAATTTTGAATCCATATTTTTAAAATTTGACATTTATTTGCAAAATTTGTCACTTTTCGAAATTTGGAACACGTTCAAAATTAAATATGATATTTTTTTGCAAAACTTGTACCTTTCGAAATTTGAGACTTATTCAAAATTTGATAATTTTTTTCGAATTTTGGCACTTATTTCGAATTTTTCACTTTTTCGATATTTGACATTTTTTATATATGAAACTTTTTGAAATTATTGGACAATTTGACATTTATTTCAAAATTTTACAATTTCTGTGACTTGACAATTATTAATTATTTTGATTATTTTCGAAATTTGACATAGTTCAAAAAATTTGATTCTAAAGAATACATTCTATGCACAGGTTTATCAAGATTTCTTAATTGAAAATTTGACACTATTTCGAGAAATTTCTAATTAGTATACCACTTGTCCTATTTCTTGCTAAAACAACATAAGTCAAGAACAGTTTTTCAGGTTTTTCTTTTCATTATTATTATTAATAAACTGAGAAGATTATTCGATATTTTAATTTTTTACAACTCAAATACTAAATTAAGCATAAAAAAGTCCTATAAAACTCTTTTTTTTTGTGCATGAAACAGTTTTTATATATTCCTGAAAAACTCCAATTGTGTTACTTATGAGGTTTTTGAAATGACCGATTCAACTAATATGGAATACATTAACGCAGGCATGACATCGGTAAGGTATCTTAAATGCTTGTTAAATTTGTTTCGTGTGTGTTCTTAATTATTTAATGGGTTTTTTTCTAGAAAATGAAAAAATTCTTTATTTTCCGATGAAAATATAATCCAATGTACTGAAGTGAATATAAACGTGTGTTTATTTTAATTAGCTTTATGCTATTTTAAATTGTTGAATTTTTTAAATTATTTTTGGTGCATGCTTTAAAATTTACCATTTGATTTCTTACACTCTGGTGATGCAAATTGCCAAAAATTAAATCTTTCTAGGACATAAACACACCTAACAGAAGCGAGTTGAACTGCAGGCGTGAGCGTAAGTAAGTCCAGTGCAGCGTTTATGTTACATTTTGACAGTGTAGCGCCCTAGGGTTAAGAGCGAATCGTACGTCAACTTAAACAAGTGATTTAAAAAGTGACTCAACGACACATAAAAATTTAAAAAAGAAAAATTATCAAAAAAAAAAACAATATAAGATGAAACATAAAATATCGTAACCTCATGTTAATTAAAACGAAGATATGTTTTAACGACTGACCTTCACCTAAATCAAAGCCACATATAAAATCAATAGTTTAAAATGCGTAGCTAAGGAGTCTTTAACAACAAAAACAATAACATAATAACATAGACAACGCACACGTGTTTTCGTATTAATAAATAAAAACTTTCAAAAGTTAAATATTTTCTTCTCAAAACCATTGAACGCTTTTGTGAAAACTTTGTAGATACTCATTTTTTTAAAAAAAGAACAAAATGTTTTCTATTGTTGTTATATAGAACGTGCTACTCGACAATTGAACCAGGAAGTGTTTCTTCTTATAGCCACCAACCGACGTTGTTAATTTAATTGAGAAACATTTGTTAGTCTGTCATTCAGTCGATATAAAAGTGGTTCTTTATTTGTATAAAATTTTGCACAAGCTCTTAATTGAAACGGATATGAATTACCAAAAACCAAGTACTAAACATGTTAAATTATTCTACCTTCATGGTTAGTTGAGCACACAGATAATGTGGTAGAAGGTTTTATTTTCGGTGTAGTTGCCATAACTATTTTCTTTAACTGCGATCAAGACGCCAAATATTGAAGTTGATAAAACATGAATAATTAGTGCAGATGCTTAACACGAATACATTTATGTCTCTGTTAAAACAGCTTCAAGTTTTTATTGGTACAACTGGTATATTTCAATGCCAGTGGTTTTTTTTTTTTTGTTTTTAAAGTTAAACTAAGCTACCAACCTTGTTAGGGTACTCAAATGTAAAAGCGATATACATATATGACTAAATAAATGAATATTTTAATAAGTCAGCAATTAATAACTATTTTTTAAAAAGTGGCGGCCATGACATATTGGTTAATATGTGGACCGTATGCCTAAGAACCGCGGTTCACTCGGGTTCAAATCTCATCTGGCACAGAATGTTTTTCAATTGAAGTCAACATTTCTGTTCGGTCGTTACCTCTGCGCACACCATGTCAAGGGTTGAAATGACCAATTCGTTTTTTATATTCTAAACATTTGGCAACAAATTTTTCGGTGATACTCAGCTACTTCTACGTAATGCTTAAGAGAAGCAATCACTGCCGTCCTATCAAATTAGATGTTAATGTATGGGTTTACATCCAGTATTATTATAAGGAATAGATTTCGAATATATGAAGAATCAATCATCACTTTGTAATGACCACTACACTTCCGACTATATTACATTTCCTATAGCCCTTTCAATACCGGCATTCTAAAAACTTGTTAGCATTGATTACATTTTTCATCACTGGTTAATTATGATATGGAAATAGGAAAATGTATCCAAGTTTTGAGATATCAGCCAAAGGACACTTAAAACAGGACCCGCACATATCTACGGGTTGGTACTGAAACGAGCAAAAAAAAAGAGTAAATGGCTAGTTCTCTTTTCTTATTCTTAATATTTTCTTAATTCTTAAATTTAATCTCCTTTTAAATTCACCTATTTTTATAATTTTACTTATTTTTTTTATTCACAAAAAACCTACTTACGATACGCACGTGGCTGCTGCTCCGACATGACGTCTTTTTGAGATAAATATTAACGCGACACTGAAAAAGAAATAAGAAACAAGTGCACACAACCAACAATAGAAAATAGTTCGAATAACGGAAAATAACTGAAGTGTAGGAAACAAACGATCATACATGTGAAAGCCAAACACCTGAACATACTAACTAAGGAACAAACTAACATTGTTTTTCAAAAAAAAGTAATTGAAAAACTTATTTAAAAACAAGTAAGGAGTGGCGTCATTAGAAATTATAGCATTGAATGAGAAATAAATTGTAAAAAAACATAAACATTTTTTTAATGTTGTTTTAAAATATGGCGTTTTGGGATCAAGACTAATAAAATGGGTCAGCAATCGAAGGGCATAAGTCATGTTTCATTAAAACATGGCAGTCCCTTGAGAATGAAGACTATAATAAAAACAAAAAACCATAAATTCTACTGTACAGAATTCATATCACAAATTAATCAAAGCCAAAAAGATGAATTGAAGTTCTGTATCATTTCAGCATCTGAATGATTCTGTGATGGCAGAAGAGAAAAATAGAAGGTGAAAGTCGGAAGAGTTGACTTTATATGAGGGGGGTTGAGTCCTTTTCGCAGAATTTCAAAATCTTGAAAAAAAATCTTGAAATCAAAATATTGAAAAAAAATCTCAAGAACCAAATATTGAAACGAAAGTCTTGAAAAAAACTTGAAACCCAAAATCTTGAAAAACCTTCGGATAGAATGTATTCTTTAATCCGCGCGCGCTAATTAAAGAATACGGGAGCGGTCCGAATGCTTGAAGGTCAAAATCTTGAAACAACTAAAATCTTGAAAAATATATTCTTGAAAAAGAAAATCTTGAAAACGAAATCTTAAAAAAAACTTGAAATAAAAAAATCTAGAAAACACAATATATGCATAAATCTTGAAAAAATCTTGAAATTTTAAGAAATGTTGTTCTTTCGAATAAAATGTATAATTTCGAGAAAAAAAAAAACGAAAAAGTGTCTAATTTCGAAAACAAAAATGTCAAATTTTGGCAAAATTATAAATTGTTTAAATATTTATGGTCCCACACTTAGCGTCATCCAGACAACGACGGAGGGACGAGGACTTATTTAAAATAAAATATGATATTTTTTGCAAAACTTGTACAATTCGAAATTTGACACTTATTCGCAATTTGACAATTTTTTCGAATTTTGGTACTCATTATAAATTTTACACTTTTTTCAATATTTGACACTTTTTGAAATTTGAACACTTTTGAAATAATTGGACAATTTCGAAATTGGACACTTTTCGAAACAGTGTCAAATTTTCAATTAAGAAATCTTGAAAAACCTATCTGCCTGCCTGTCTGAATCGGCGTTTACTCTGTTTGCAACCTAACACTTTCTAAATACTTTTTGACAGCGATAAGGTGCATATTTTTGGCTGATTTGGTGTTAAGGCAATGTAAGAGAGTCAGGTTAACGGTAATCTGCAATAAAACCGGTTTTGCAAAAGTTGGCTTTTGCAACGTTATTCGCGGCTGTGCTTCAATTGTTGAACTTGATTAGTCAGCAGTACAAACTTTCTGTTTTCCTAAAATTTGGGACCCGGTAATGTTCCTGATCTAATTTTTTCAAGGGTTTCATCGCCCATAATAATGCACTAAAAATTATCTTGAAGCAAACGGTCGTATAATTTCCGAATCCTTCTTTTCCCCACTTTCACTTGTCTTTCACTTTTTTGGGTACTTTTTGTTTTGTGTACGTTCTAACGTTATGTCTTTGCTTCACTATTTGGATTATGGTAGCACTGGTTTTTGCTTTTTTTGCCAAATCTCATACAGACATTGAATAATTGTTGTTTATTAAAGTAAGTTACTTAAAATCAGGTTTCGGACTTCTTGGAAATTTTTTCTTTCACTTTTTGGCAGATATTTGAGAGAACAGGTATCTTCGTACTTTATTTTATTATATTTGACACTATCAACACTAGCTTTAAACCTTTTGACTAGCTTTCTGTAAAAAATTTATTTTTCAGTGCAATAACTGTGCTCAATTTTCTTGCGCACGTGCTCTTCGATTCGAGGCATCGCAAAAACTTAGATAGGAATGGAAGAAGAATAAAAAACAATAAAAGTACAATTGATTATACTTTCTAACGGTGCTTACCGCATTGCAATCAAACCTCTACACTGCGAGAAATATTGAATTGAATTGAATTGAAAATCACAACAAAAATGTCCAGCTGGAAACAAAATAAATTTGGCAACCATGCACATGCAAATAAGAAGTTGTAATATTTTATTATCATTCATAAATTTGCAATATTTCTTCAGATATTTAAATAAGAAGAAACAGGCAAGCACGCAGCCAAAATGATCCAAATATAGAAAACAAAATGTAAACAAACTTGCACTTTTGAAGGGGTATAAAATAAATGTCCCATCAAAATAGCCTGTTCTGTCGATGGATGGCTAATATTAGCGAGCAAAAAATAACGAGCGACGAGTGAAAACTCTTATAGATAAATAGTCGTTGGTTTGTTCTGGAACACATAAGTGAAGTTTGTTTGCGCATTTATTTGAATTTTGGTTGCGTTTCCAAGTATTTGATAAAAAATGGATAGAGTTTTATGTGAAAGAAGGCAGCGAGATGAACTAGAAATGGATTTTGATTTGGAAAGCGAAGCGGGCGAATCTCCGTGCAATAGTGACGATGATTTTGCATTATCAGACGAGGAGAATGATGCAAGTGAAGTTAGCGTGCATTCGGATGAAGACGACATTGAGCCACTTGAGCAAAATTTAGCACAAGAAAATGCAGCAAATCCTGAAAATAAATATTTTTCAAAAAATAAGAAAATTGAATATTCATCGCAACCATTTGAAATAAATCGAAGAAATTCATTTTGACTTGCAGAAAATTTCACTTCAGGTAAAAACCTACCCTCTTTGTTATGGGCTCATGTTCATTATATGTTTCATTGTTGTTATAATTCAGGTCCAAAAGCATAAGCAGCTGCTACTATAGTTGATGTTTCGTCTGCATTTCACTTGTTTCTTGAATCGGTTGAGAATATTATTTTGAACATGACGAATTTATATGGTGTGCGAAAGTACAAAGACGATTGGGAAAAACATTGATTTGGACACTCTGCACGCATACTTTGGATTGTTGCTGCTTTCTGGTGTGTATCGGTCATACGGTGAATGTGTCACTAAACTGTGGAATGACGAAACTGGTCGGCCAATATTTAGAGCAACAATGTCTTTGAAAATGTTCAAGCGTATCCATGGTTGCATTCGATTTGATGACCGCAAATTGGCACTGATTCGAAATGTAGACGATAAATGGAATCATAATTTGAAAGTTATATACACACCAGGAAAAAACATTACCGTAGATGAACAGTTAGTTCCGTATCGTGGGCGATGTCCGTTTCGTCAGTATATTCCATCCAAGCCGGCGAAACATGGCATCAAAATTTGGGTGCTATGTGACTCAAAAAGCTGGTATGCATACAACACACAAATTTATGTTAGTCGGAATCGTAATGCCACTCCTGAACGTAATCTCGGACGGCGTGTTGTTTTGGATTTGGTGGAAGGACTTTCTGACAGAAATGTAACGTGTAACAACTTTTTCACTTCGTATGAATCGGCAGAAGATTTACATAAGAATCGCATGACTATTTTGGGAACAATAAGGAAAAATAGGACTGAAATTCCTTCAGTTCTACTCGACATGCATCAAAAGCCAATTTATCATACAGAAGTTGTATATGAACATAAATTGCAAGCAGTTATGTTGTCATATGTTCCTCGCCGGTACCGATTTGAGACATTGCTCAGTACATACCACAATGTTGTCAGCATAAATGAGAATAGTGAAAAGAAGAAACTTAACATCATTGAAGACTACAACAAAACCAAGAGTGGAGTTGATACTATGGATCAAATGGTGGCTACGTACACATGCAAACGAAAAGTCAATCGGTGGCCAATGGTAGTATTTTGTAACATGCTTGATGTTAGTGCGTTGAATGCATTCGTGACGTTCATTGCATTGTTCCCGAATTGGAAAAATTCTAAAACGAACCATAATATTCGTCTTCGCCTTTTTATCGAGGAGCTTGGATTGAATCTCGTTGAAAAACAGATCACTAAACGAAAAAACAACCTCAAAGTAATGATGCTTCCAGTGTTATTCAAAGAATTCGGGAGATTCGCCATTTATCAAGTACATTAAAACGAGGTCGATGCTACATCTGCACATATAAAAATAACAAAAATCTTTTTGCTAGACGCTGCGAAAAGTGTAGAAATTTCATTTGTGCTGAACATAATTTCAATTTATGCGAAAAATGTACAAATAATTGACAAAAGTTAAAAATTCAATTTTTTTTCTAATATACAGGGTTGTCCATATTCGAAGCGCCCATTTTATTTTTAAATAAATCAAAGAAACCACAATTTTTTGTCTGTTCGTCATGAATATCATTTAATTGGGTTCAAGTAGATTTGCTTACATTATTTCTTGAATATGATATCTCGTAAATGGTCGCCATTGGCCTCTACGACATATTGTGCCCGTTTTGCAGCATTTTCCATGGTTTTCTTCAACATTTCGATGGGAATGGCGGTTATTTCTTGACGGATGTTAGTTTTCAGCTCTTCTAGGGTCTTTGGCTTGTTGACGTAAACCTTTGATTTCAAATAACCCCACAAAAATAAGTCTGGAGGCGTTAAATCTGGTGATCTTGGCGGCCAATCGAAATCACCATTTTTTGACAGTAACTCTGTGGCCATTATCATCTTCGAAAAAGAACGGCCCAATGAGCATTTTAGCACAAACGCCGCACCAAACAGTGACTTTTGCATCGTGAAGAGGTACCTCTTGAATCTCTTGTGGATTTTCAGTGGCATAAATACGGCAATTTTGTTTGTTTACCGTTCCGTTCAACTGAAAATGAGCTTCATCGCTCATTTTTTGAAAGCACGTTGAGTTTTCACTATTGACTTGTTTTGTTGAATGTAAATTTCAACAATTTTAGAGCGTTCGCGTGGCGTGTACTGTCCCATTGTAAACATTTGCTTGGAATGACGCTTCAAACGCGGTATGTCATTAGTCGATTTGGCATCACTGCGGAAAGTTACAGTGTTGCCAGATGGGCGCTTCGAATATGGACAACCCTGTATGTAACATTCTAGTTAATTTCATTCTAAATCTACCTTTATGAAGTTCAAATTTATTAATATGATAGTACAAAATGTAATAAACATAAAAAAATCACAAAACATAAATGGTTGTTAATTTTTTTTAGCTTTTTTACAATTAAAAATATATGTGTATGCGTGCGCATACAATGGGACCGATTAGATGTATTTCTCGAGGGACCGATGAGGGTTGAAAAAATTCATGCGTGAAAAAGATTTTCATTAAACTAGCAGCGACAGAAGGGTATTTGGAGACCGTCCGAACGGCCACTACAGCGATGGGATCCATAAACTGAAGAACCATTGGAACAAGTGTATTGAGCTTCTGCGAGAATAAACTGAATAATAAAATGCATTTCAAGCCATAAAAGGATTTTTTTTTTTATTTCTACTCTAGAAACTTATACAACAACCTTGCATAACATTGTTCAGCACTAAAATGCACTAAGAACACATTTTTTCTTGTGTTCAAAAAAATGTTTGTCAGGCCCATTTCGCCCCAGCAATGTTTATGCAAAATTATTAACTAGCTACCGCTACATTTTACTTATTTTTTAAATTATTGAGTGACTAATTCATTAGACGGTTAAAGCAAGAATTGGAGAATAAAAAAAAGAAGCTGTAAGCCAAGCAGCGAAAGCTTTTAACCTTTCCACTGCTCAAACGGCTGCCAAGCGACACCCTGCGCAAGTTAGAGTGGGTTACACCAGCAATTTGAACGAAATCAAATAAACAAAAAAGATAAGGTTTTTCTCTTCATAGAAGCTTCTCAAGTGTGTACGCCATTCAGAGTTGGCAAGAACCTGTACATCCGTTTAAGCCATTTGTGTGCCACACATAGACTTGAAGTATACTTAACAACTCAATTAGGGAAGCACTGTAGAAGCCGTCAATGGGGGCTGCTTTTATTTCGATATTTTTTTTTTAAACAACAAAAGTAAGAGTAATGTTTTTGTTTAAGCTTAGAAATAAAGTCCTTGAGTTTAAGGGTTTTCCTCTGGCAAAACTGTTATTCAAGTTAAATAACAAGATTTTTACTTGTGTTAACATCGTCAAGGTTAGGGTTAAAACAGAAATCAACACAAGAACTGTGACCACAAAAATTATTTGAAAATTTGACTTTATTTGAAACGTCATACAACACAAACAGGTATGTATAAAGACTTGCTTAGACAGCTAGACGCTAGTTGGAATTCTGCCAGTTGTCTAAGCTATAGAATTTTATTGTCGATGCTGGCTGACTTAACCGCAAGTAAACCAAGAAATTTAATATACAAATAGATAGATACATAGTTGAATGCATGGATGACTCAGCTAAATAGTTACTTGGTTAAGTTCGTGCTTAAGCCAGGCCATTAAACTGCTAGCGGTCGCCAAATGTTGTAAGCTGAGCGCTACACAAGATCACATAATCGTCAACATATCGACATACAAAATATGCATAGAAGTTTTTCGATGACCGCCGCTGGCAGCGTTTCAAATGTACATACATCTGTTTAAGCGATGTGCGACTGAGTTATATTGGATTATTATTTTTTATTTTTAAATTGTAGTTTTGTTGTTTTTTGCTGCGAATATTTTGGTTTTGTGGTAGCGAAGATGGGCGCATGCGCAAACGCACGCACAACTTAACCAAAATAGGCCTTCATTTGGTTATTAACTGTGTGCATATGCGTGTGTGTGTTTGCAGTGCCATTAAATGTTGTACTTAACCAGTAGGTTGAACTAGTTTAAGACATTTACTTTATACAGCAGCAAGCAAAGTTTATTTGTATGTGTATATGATTGTTGCAAGTAAAAAAAAACGCAGCACAACGTTATACAACAACCATAAATTTAAGACAGTTTTGTTAAATATTGTAATATCCGATACATACGTATGTTTTACGTAGTTAAAGATGTAATGTAGTGAAGTGGGTTGCCGTGGTCTAGCGTTGTTATTTTGTCATAGTTGTTGTAACCATTTTGTCAACTCCCAAACATACATATCTAACGCAATGCAATGCAATAAAAGGTTAGGCCTGGGAGTCAGTATAAATATTTGTCCAATGCAGAAGCTCAAGTTAAACAAACACTTAAGCTGGAGATCAACACAGTTGACTACTGTACAATACACAGATGCATGTAAATAGATTCTTGCTCTTTAAGGTGTAAATCTTCTTGTAAAGTCTAACATAAAAAATGGTTTTGTACTACATGAGTTAATATTTAGGAAAAAGAATAAGAAGACGAATAAGAACAAAAAACCAGAAAACCAAAACAAACAATAAAACCAGTTTAACTCGAAAGATATTGGATTTACAAAATAGTGTAGCATCTCGCGAAACACATCTTTCTTTTTATTTCTTATTTTATAAATGTACAGTAGAATTGCGGAAAAGTTAACTCACGCAAAAGTTAATCGCTTGGTTAGGTTAACTGAATTTCAGCTTTCTAAAAAGTTGACTTTTCTGAGCGTATGAATTTTTGAAAACCAACCCTTTGCTTGGCAACACAAGCAAGTGCACTGCTCTTATTTTGTTTACTGGTATTCTGCGAATTTTTTCTATTTTGAGCTGCGAAAATATATATTCATATATATATTCATATAAAAACATATATTCATCTTCATTGTTTAGTGACTGTGAACTTTAAACCAGCCGGTACAAAGTAAGTCCAAGTTTATTTTTTGTAATGATGACAGATATTGAATATTTTAGTGAGAGAGAGAGGGTTTATTCTAATTCATATGGAAATGGAATTGCCAGACAAAAAAAACCCCAAATGAGGTGGTTGTGTGAGATGGGAAATAATTTCAGTTACCGCACTTTCTCTTAGATTCATATTCTACACCAGTGTCGGGCAGCTTTGCACACCTATACTTTCTCATCTTGAGTATGTATTATTGAGCGCTTTAAAGTTCACACTCAAAGCAAAGTAGTGCTAAAGCGCTTTTTGCAGAAATCTTACTAGGCATTATAGGATAGTTTTTTTTGGTTGGATTTGTATTGCGTAATTTTTTGTAAAATTAATAAGTAGTCACGGAATGTCAAAAGGAAATAGGCCGACAGAGGGATAATGTGAAATACAGATAAGCAGACGGAAATGTAAATGTAAACTGACAGCATAAGATGCTTTCACTATACGTACTTGGAACTCATAACTTTATGATATATGTGGGCATGCCGCTTTTAAATAATTAATTAATTTCTCCATCGCATGCCCCACAACTACCTTTTATTGGCCTTGCAAATTATCGTTATGCCTTGTTATGCATAATTTTTTAATTTTACTTCTTTGATGCCGCGCCATGCCGTTATTTTCTAAAAGTATAAAATTTTTTCATACATACTTCCAAAAATTTTGCATACATACAATTTTATACAGTGTAATCTTACGTTATATCTGTGTCGATGCACAATAACAGCTTAAGTCTTATTTCAAAGTTTGCAGAAATCTTGCTTCAAAGTTTTCAATCGCCATATAAGTTATATGAAAGGGTCTTTTGTTTTTGTGTCATATCTTTGGCTAAGGTCATGCTAGAAGTTCTAGATTTTGTGTGTTCATAATGATATATACGTGGAATACAACTATATCAATAACTCAGTTCTGTCCTAAGTCGACTTAAGCTATTATTGCTTATCGACACAGATATAATATAATATATTCAAGGAACACGCAAGCGCAGATCATATCTGCTTGACATTCGCTTGAACACTGAAGCTTTGTTCGTTCTGTAGGTGAGATGAATACATATTTTACTGCACAAATACAATCTCAAGTGTGCAAAGCTGCCCGACACTGTTTAACACATTAATTCACCCATTAGGACATTAATTCCTATTAGGACCCAATAGGACTTACACTAGTCATCCAGACTCTTGTAATTTGCTTAATTACTGGATTTTTATTTCATTCTTTTATATATTCTTGGAGGAATACTTGTTCTAAATACCCAATTGCGAAATGCCTGGTAAAATGGGTAAGTTGGGTAGAAATGGGTAAATACCTGGGTATTTACCAAAAAGGAAATAACCTGGGTATTTACCAAATCAACTTGTGAAAGGCATAATGCGGATTCCAAATGAAAGATGCATATTCTAGTATAGACCTAACAAAACAAACAGAATTAAACAATGACTTTAAGGTATGAGTGTCAGAGAATTCTGAACTATTTCTACGGATGAACACAAGTAAAGAGTAGGCTTTAGGGATTATATAGTTATCGTTATATAGGGACTTAAAGTTCACTGCACTTGACCGGGAAAACTTTGCACTTTAATATAAATATAAATCAAAATAATTCACAGGCAAGAATAATATGTAACAGATTACGCCACGCGCATGCCTGCCTACGTCATGAAAGACATTTTATTTATTTATTTATTTACTTGATTGCTAAACCTTAACAGGTTTTATAGCAAATTTAAAATTATAAAATAAGATATTTAATACAATTCAAAAATATAAAGTATGATTTTGATTGAAATCATGTATTATTAACAAACATTGGCGTCGGAAGCGGGGGGGAAGAGGGCAGTTGCCCCCCCCCACTTTTTTAGCAAGATAAAAAATTTAAAAGGAAAACTTCAAAAGTTATTCAAAATATCAGTTTTTTTTACAACAATAATATTTTTGTATTATATATTTTCCTCTTCTTTCTCTCTTCTTCATAAGCATGCTTGCGGATAACCATTTTCTTTCTCTGTGTTTGCAAAAAGATAGAACAAAATGTAGAGTTTCTACTGCAAACCCACCACTTCAGTTTAAAAGCACCCTTAAGTATGTAGCTTAATGCTTGTTAATATTGCAACTCTGGTAAGAAAAAATTTGACATGTTCTTAGGGGCTTTCTATATTGGACGACATGTTGTACGATAAGTTAGATGGAAAACTACCAAAAAGTAGTTTACTGACTATTTGATTGAGCGTTCGAACGATCCAACTTTTAAAGCAACATCATTAATTGCAAGCTCTCAAGCAGAACACATCCGGCTAATAGCTAAGCAACTTTTAGATGCCCTAACAATTGAGCAGTAATTTTACATAGTTGTAAATACAATATTGTACAATCGGCAGAAAAAACCAAAAATTTCTACTATCGTTTTAGCTTACGCATGGTACTACATGTTGTACAATCTGCCATGTTGGTCCAATGTTTTGGACCATGCGAAAGCCCCTACTGTGAATTAGCTGATGAAAATCCACCTCGACGCTTTGAAGAAACATCAAATCCGGTTCCTTCAGTACAGTTGCCATTATATGATCGGCTACGAAAATATTATTTCGAAATTTTAGATCTTCTCTCAAATGAGATAACGGCTAGATTCGATCAAACAGGTTGATATTTTACTTTTTTTTATTTTTGCAAGTTTACACCAGTTTCACTCAACCGACTCACTTTGATTTAACATTCGGTGAGTCGGTTGAGTGAAGCTAGTGTAAACTGGCACTTTGTAAATCTTATTGTACATTTAAACAGATCTTGACACTCTGGAATCGTTGGGAAATTTTGTAATCGAAGCCTTCAACGGAAAAGTGCCTTCTGAACAAAATCTAAAAACAAAACTTGATCTTTATGCAGATGACTTTTTTGCAGATGAAATTGCTGAAGCAATTGCCTGGCCAAACACCTTGAAATTGTAGTTGCATTGTATCCCAATTTGCGAAAAATTCGGTTACTGTAAAAAAACTATTAAATGAAGTTGAAAAACTTATTGCTTTGCTTTTGACTGTGCCTGCATCAGCAGCTTCATCTGAGCGTTCTTTTAGTGCACTAAGACGACTTAAAACGTATCTTCGAGCAACTATGAAACAGAAACGACTCACTCATGCGGCACTTATACACATTCACAAAGATAAAACCAAAGAATTGAATTCGATGGAGGTGGTGAAAGAGTTTGTTTCTCGCAAGGAAACATTTTGGAATAATTTAAATTGATATAACTTTTTGTACCTTATTGCATTTAAACCATGTAAAGATATACCTAGTCTTGCTTTATAAAAGCAACCATTATTTCTTATATTTTCATATTACCATATGAAAGATCCTTTAAAGAATGATCTTTAATATCGAAATTGGAAGAACTTTTAAAAATAATGAAATTTTAATATTTTTTATATATTTGTATATTTTTTATTTTAAACTAAAATAAAAAATTTGTGTATTCACATTCATGTTTCTTTAAAGAAATTTTGGTGAACTTTTTTTTGCACCACTATTTGTACTGCCCCCCCCCCCATTTGTACTGCCCCCCCAGATGAAATTAGCTTCCGACGCGCTTGTTAACAAACTAAAAAGTTTTAATAAATTGCTTAAAGTATATAATTTTATTAAAGTATAAAAAATAACAAAGAAAAAAGTTAAGTCAAATCGAATGATATCAGACAGCAAAGCAGGGTTGCGTTTTCAAGACAAACAAGGTCAAGTTAGCAACAATTTTTGTATACGGCGGAGTCGTGTGACTAACAAGGTCTCATACCCAATAAAACACCACTCCAATAGGTATATAAATAATATATATCAATCTGTCTTCCTGAAGCCGGTGGGATCCTGGCTTGACAGGGTGGCTACTCGACAAACTAGGTCAACTTCACCAAACCAATTTTCATAAAATAAAGAAAACCAGTTGCGAACGCAGGCACCAAGACAAACTAGGCCTTATCGGCCACTCATATTAATATATTACAAATCGATCTAACGTAGTGTTTCAAGAGGTAAAAAGACACCAAGACACCACGGTACCGTCGACAAATGTAGTCACAATCATCATGAAGATAAGAGGCAATTGAAGATCCCAGGTTTAGGTCCATTCAGATTATTTAGATGTTTATACACCAAAATTATCCATTTTACGCTTAGGTCCATTTATCCATTTAGATTGTTATATTAATGATAATGTGTTTACTAATCACCAGATGCATCAGATATATGTTTGAAAGAACTTTACATAATCAACGTCGGTACTGCAGGTAATCTATAATTTTATGTTTGATTGAGTCCATGGATTCACTTAAGGATATAACATCACATACAAAATTAAAATAAACGCAAGCGCTTCTAAGAGGTTCATTTTGCAAATAATTAGTTCTACAAAAGTTCATGTGGAGTTACTCAAAAGATCTTCTAGGACGAAGAGGAATATTAAAATTTATTTTACTCAATAAATATGGACTGTTTACATAACCATGTAGAAGTTTTATAATCCAACAAGCATTTATCATAATTCTCCGATTAAGTTGTAACCGATATTCATGAGGTGGTAAGTGAAAATCAGTATTACAATAAATATAGCTTAAGCAAAACAAAAGAACTTGTTTCTGCACTGATTCAATGTCGTCTATGTAACAACCGTATCGTGGGCACCAAACAACTGAAGCGTATTCTAAGATAGGCCGCACTAGGGAAGTAAATAAGGTTTTCGTTATGAATGGATCATTAAACTCTTTTGCCCAACGTTTAATAAATCCTCAAGTACTATTTGCATTATTTATTATTTTATTTACATGAATATTAAAGCGTAGTTTAGGATCCATTGTAACATGTTGTCAATATCAGCTGTTTTCAATCATTGCAGGCCCGTTCGTTTATGTTTAGTTCATGATACAATAGTGTTAGGTAAAAATGTGTTTTGAATATAATAAAAAAGTGTTTGATAATTTCATTTCGAGTTTGTTCGGCGTGCGCATACGACTGCAATATTGCAGCATTGTTAAAGTATAACGTTCTATGAAGAAATTAAATGCATTACTGCAAGCGTCAAGCTAAATGATAGAAAAACTTGAATTTATTTGAGCGAAACTTAATAGATTACATGAGCGGTAAGTAAATTCTTTTAGTTTTAAATATAATTTTAGAATTTTTCTTCTTTTCCAAATCGGTTGTTCTACAAAACTATTTTAATGCGTATTGGCAAAGCATCGCAACAGAGTCGTATTGCGATGCATTGCATGAGCAATATTGCAGTACACCGAGCAAACCCCTCATTATAATTATTATAAGGGTATTCAGAGGTAGTCTTGTTACTGTGTTAGATTGCTGAAGTATTGATTATTTCAACAACACAACAACAAAATGCACGTCTTGTCACCTATCAACAACTCAACACCTCGACCCTATTGTTATGAGTGTTGGTATGGTGTTTACTTTTGTTGTTGTCAGTTTACAATCTCATTTTGACAGAAGTGTAGGTGTAGCAAAATAATTTAATGCGTGTATTCACACGTACATCAAAATTTCAACAATCTAACACCGTAACAAGACTACCTCTGAACACCCATTATGTAATTATATAAATAATTTAATTGCAAAGTGTTTCCACTCAAATTTTGGCATAGCAGTTGCCAACTGTTGACTCCGCTAAATACGACCAACGTGTATGAAAAATACTCTCTACTTTGTTTTTTTTTTTACATTTAATTATCGCAGCCCGTGAGAAAATAAGTAGCTGTCAAGGCTGCCTAACAACTATAGTATAACTAAACAAGGTAGTGTTAGGGCTGAATGTGCTCCATTTCATAGTTACCATAACAGTCAAACTCAGTCATTTTGCTATTTTTGATTTTGCATTGCATTCTCATTGGTTGCAGATTTAACAAAATATCAAAAAGCTTGCATTCATTGCCGATACAACAAAACTGATACGTCAAAAGTATTTAATGCTATTGCAAATAAGTTTGCACAAACAAAATATTCAGTTATTGCTTTTCATGATCTTTGTGAAACCATTTGTATCTAAAAATTGTGCTGTCAGCTTCTTCAAAAACCAATAGCTCAAAAACAAGTCAGTGCGTAAGAAAACAAGGTGAACGCAATTTTGAATTTTTTCTGTAAAAATCCAATATTTGAGTTGTCAAACCATACAAAATCCACTTTTCTGTCATTTTTACTCATTGACATGTTTGACAGCTTTAGCAAAAGATTGAGACGTCACTTTCACCGTGTTTTCTTACACCATGAACCAAACAGAACATAAACAAACAGAACTATAGCTGGGAGATAGTTCGCACAGGCCTGTATTTTATCTCCTTTTTTTACGGACAGAAAATCAATGAGAGAAGCAGAGAAACTATATTTTCCTATGTACGTCACTATAGACATAACGTCTTGCGCAGAACTGTGCAACTTTTTCCGCGTCTGAGTAATCTGTTGTATATAATTTTTGATTCACAGGTGAACATAATATGTAATACATAAGAGTGGTCCTTATATGGCTTTTTTGGAATTTCCAAGATGGATTGTTTTAGATCGGCTCCAAATGACGTCACTTTCACCGTGTTTTCTTACACCATGAACCAAACAGAACATAAACAAACAGAACTTTAGCTGGGAGATTGTTCGCACAGGCCTGTATTTTATCTCCTTTTTTTACGGACAGAAAATCAATGAGAGAAGCAGAGAAACTATATTTTCCCATGTACGTCACTATAGACATAACGTCTTGCGCAGAACTGTGCAACTTTTTCCGCGTCTGAGTAATCTGTTGTATATAATTTTTGATTCACAGGTGAACATAATATATAATACATAAGAGTGGTCCTTATATGGCTTTTTTTGGAATTTCCAAGATGGATTGTTTTAGATCGGCTCCAAATGTCAAAAAAAAATTTTCGAATTTTTTCAGATTTTTAAATTGACTCTCTAGTCACGTTGTACGTTGATCTTTCTGTATTCAAATTACGATTACGGCCAAACGGATACAGCTAGATAGATAAAATTTGGTACACACAATATTTAGAGTCATAGTCTGACGGGGGGAAAAAATAGGCACAATCGAATAATGATTTCTCCTATCTCCCATATAAGCATTTTTAAACATTGTATGGGAGGTAGGCGTTAACAATAATCACTTAGGCTCATTTTTCGTCCCAAACAGCTTAATTATATTTAAGTTATCTGTCCCAAATTTCATGCACCTAGCTTTATCCGTTTGACCGTAATCGTTATTTCAACATACTACAGAAAAACGGACGAACAGGGTGACTCAGGGCTCAACATATTCAATAAGCAGATGGTCAGGCAGAGGAACAAAAATAAGAATACGGCTTAAGTGACGCTGATCCTTCCCTGCGTTACAAACTTATGGACAAATCGAAAACACCCTGAGCCCTCAGTCATCCTGTTGGTAACTAATTTTTTTAAATTGAAGTCAGGCTGTAGCGAATGTTTAGTAAATGAATAGTGCACACAATTCAATCTTTAAAGTATTATTTCTTTTATTAGTATTAGTTCAAAGTATAACAGGAAGTCGATCATTCAAAATAAATATTGTTTCATGATCGTCTCTTTTTTGAAATCAGGAAATATTTTTCTGTATTCAGAGACAATTTGCAACACAAATATTTTTTGTTCTTCGTTTCGCGACAAAATATCGTTGTATTCCGAAAACAAATGAACTCCTCTTTCTGCAACGTCATTTACTACCTTTAAATTTTTTATAATATTTAAGCCTCGTTGATAATTTTTATTCTGATCCCAAAGAGCTGGATCTATCTTCAAAAACTGGTCATCAATCTCGAATCTGAGAAACAAATTTCTTGATTGAGGGGTTATAAAATAATCCATCTGTTTTTCACATAAACTGCTAATATCGTCCCCACTTATTTGTATACGTTTTGGATAGCAACTATCAATATCTTCTAAAGGACTCAATTTTAATACCATTTTTCTCTTAACTTCGAGCGGCAATGATTCGTCGAAGAACGAAATTGCAGCACATTCTGGATTCAAATACCATAAGTGATTGCAGAACTTCTGGAGGGTAACTGTTGAAACCTCTTCATCAATCAAACGATAATCATGCAGCTTTTTTAGAAAGCTGAGATCGAGATTTGGTGCTTTTGTAGTGACTGTGCAAGTGAACCAAGCCTTGACATAGAGCATTACGATGAAGAGTGATGTACTACGAATTGCCTCGATTTCGTCACTAGTCATTTCAAACTCAGATCGAAAAATAAATATTTTTAAGCAATATATTGCTTTTGCCATCCATCGGGCATGATGAAAAGCTCCGGGTTGGTGAAAATAAATATTATTTGGTTGAACTGAACCAAGAAAAATGAGAGTGAGATTAAGAAACTCTTTATAATCGGCTCTGGGTTGGAGATATTCTAATGAATCTTGTACAAATGATCTTAATTCTTCGATTCTCTCCAATGAAAGATGACGTAGAACTATTTCATCTTCTAATCCAGTTTGATACTTCGATTTATCAATATTTTTCCAAGAATTTCGGAACTTCAGGAAAAGTGGAACATTAGGTCCAGTCGTTGCAGGCATCTTCCTTTCAAATAAACATCGAAGAACTAATTCAAAAATATGATGCCTGCAGGGCAGGAAGAGAATATTTGTTCCCAGCAGTCGCTCTAAAAGAACGGCAGCACCATTTTTTATGCCTAAATTTGATGCAGTCGTATCGCAGCAAAGAGCTTTGACAGAATCTTGAAGACCCCAACTGTAAAGTACTTTATAAACTGCATTCGCTTGACTAACTCCTTTGCCATTTTCTGCCACGGGTACCCCAAGAAGCTTCTCAGTCCTACCATTTGAAACGATGACCGGTAATCTATCAAGCATTTCCATTTTGAGCGAATCGTAAAAAAGTTTTCCATCCCAATGGAGAACAAGGGCCTTTAGTTCAGTTTCCTTAAAAACTTTTTTGATTTGCGTTGCCTGTTCTTCGCGTATTTTCTGTCGTTGAATTTTAATGGATGACCTATTAAGAACAAGCGAATCCAGATCAACATCCAGTGCTTCTGCTATAGCACCAACAAGGTGAACAGCATCTCTGTCACTCACTTTACACTTATCAAGAGCTGCAATAACTTTAGGGTTACGGAAAATTTTAATGATTCCTCGAGTTTTTTTTTGGAGCCGATGGTCCTGCTTCACTATCGTTTTCTGAAGTAACTTCTGAGAAACTTCTGATGCTTCTCTGACTGAATGGTGGAAAAGACGAGTCCTCACTAGATGCTAGTTCTATTAAATCATCTGGAACGGACATAAGAATTTTTATATCAATGAAATTTTCATTCATAACACAGTCTCAACTTAGAAAAAAAAATTTATTTTAAAATTTAATTTACTTAGTTTAGATTTAGTTTTGTTTCATAACATAGAAAATTATCTTACCTAATGTTTGATCGATTTCCTTATTGCTCTTTTTTATCCTTCGATCAATTAGCTCTTTTTTTTGTTCTCTACACGATCGATTTGTTCATAATATCTCTCGATCTGAATAATAGAACCCACGGTACCATCTCTTCGCTGACTCATGAGAAAATCTTTGCTTCTTTTATCAATTGTTGTCGACTCTATAGCAGAATTGTCAGCAATATCAAATAAATTTTCAAGGTTAGCAGAAAACGTTTGTTCTTTCTCCAGATTATATGGTTTTCCTGCATTTTTATGTATGTTCGACCACTGTGAATGAAGGTCTAACAATTTGTCAATGCACCTTGCTTCATATTTAACAGGCAAACGAACTCTTTCCCAAAACACTTTCACTTGTTCTATGACAGACTTACAATTCACTCTTAATTTTTTCCGAGGATTTATAATCTTAATGTTATAAAACAACACTTGTAAAACTTGCCCGTTTGAAGGAAGTTGATCCCCATCAATCGAAGATTTAATATCGCCTATTAAAAATATGTTTTTAATCGTTTCTGAGCTTTATGCCATGATGTTATTTTACATAAATAGAAAAATTTAAAAACTCGTATGAATAAAACAAAAAGCTTATTTATTTTTATTAAGAAAAAAACGACTTGCCAACAGAGTGAAGGTTGGACTTAAAATAAATGTTTTCCATGTTGACGTCACAGTCCCGTTATATTTTTTTATCAGCGTCACTTTCTAAGTCGGCTAAGTCGTATTCGTATATTTGTTCCTCTGCCTGACCATCTGCTTATTGAATATGTTGAGCCCTGAGTCACCCTGTTCGTCCGTTTTTCTGTAGTATGTTGAAATAACGATTACGGTCAAACGGATAAAGCTAGGTGCATGAAATTTGGTACAGATAACTTAAATATAATTAAGCTGTTTGGGACGAAAAATGAGCCTAAGTGATTATTGTTAACGCCTACCTCCCATACAATGTTTAAAAATGCTTATATGGGAGATAGGAGCCCATTGTGCCCATTTTTTCCCCCAGTCAGACTATGACTCTAAATATTATCTGTACCAAATTTTATCTATCTAGCTGTATCCGTTTGGCCGTAATCGTAATTTGAACAGAATACAGAAAGATCAACGTACAGGGTGACTAGAGAGTCAATTTAAAAATCTGAAAAAATTCGAAAATTTTTTTTTTGACATTTGGAGCCGATCTAAAACAATCCATCATGATGTTGATTTTAAGGACCACTCTAGTAATACATACATCATTTTTAAATCTTATAAAAAAAAAGTAAGAAACATTAATTCAGTCCATAAGGTAAGAAAGCAATAGTTTGGACTTATTCATAATTAAGGTTTGGCTCAATCATATTTTGCAGATTTTTTGTTGCGAGGAGACCATTGAAAATACTTGCTCAACATTTTCTTTGTGTCCTGCAACAGCGAGCAAAAATTTTAATATTTTTAACAAGTTTATTTTCGCCTTTTTTAATTTAGTACTTTTAAAAAAATACCTCCATTTTTTACGCATTTAAAAAAAATGTCAGTTTTTAATGGTACACTTTTAATTTTTCCTACAATATTTTTAACCGGGACATTTTAAACTGTGCACCGGGACACCGATCTTAAAACCGGGACATGTCTGGGAAAACCGGGACGTATGGCAGCCCTAGAGTACGAAAGCAATTAGAAATATTTAAAGGCAGATCATTCAAACTACTCCATTGGTACAAGTTATCTAAGTCAGCTTGTAAGGAAATTACATCAGATAAGCAACTAACCCTACAAAATAGTTTGAGGTCATCAGCATAAAGTACAAATTTTATTTATATCATTAATGAATAAAATAAAAAATAAGGGATCAAGGATGCTATCTTGCGGTACACCCAAAGAAGCAAGAAACTTGTAAGAATTTACATTATTAGTTAAAACAAAGCAAGATCTTCCACTTAAATATATTTGATCCAGTCTCAAAAGTATGAATGAAATCCCATTTGACACGGCTTAGCAATTTAAAATTGTATGACAAACTTAGTCGAACGTCTTTGAAAAATCTGTATAAATTGCATCGATTTGAAAACCAAGTTCGAATGATGATGTACAGTTATTGGCAAATAACTCTAAGTTAGTTACAGTGGAACGTCCAGTTATGAAACCATGCTGTTCTGGGCAGAAACTACGTTTGACGAGAAAAAAAAATTATTTGTTATGATTCGCTCGAAAAGTTTAGAGATGGAAGAAAGTTTAGAAATGGGTTGATAGTTACTAATATCATTTCTGGATCCAGATTTGAGAATAGGAATTATATGAGCCATTTTCGAGCTATTTCAAAATATTCCAGAGGCTAAGGACGCATTAAAGATTTTACATAAAGGGGCTGACAAGGCGCGAGCACAGTTAAGTAAGACAATTGGGGAAAGCCCATCAATGTCAGCTTTAACAGAGTTTTTTTCTTGTCTAAGCAAAACAAAAACGTCCAATTCAGTAATCGTCAAAGAACCCGAATCCAAGAAGGAATCTACGTTTGTCAAAACTCTACTGTTGAAATTTAGAATGTCAACATAGTTGGAACTAAAAAAGTCAGCAAATAAGTTCACTGTTTCATTGATTGTAAAAGAAGAGACACCATTTACATGCACTTTAGTGGGAATAGTTGAGTCACACTTTTTAAATTGAAAAAAATTCCAAAAAGACTTAGGATTCGATTTGATATTAACCTCGAACACCAAGATATATTGTTTATGTAAGAATTTATTTATAAAATTGGAACTCTCTCATATAATGCATATATCTTGCTTTATGATCTGCATAGTTAGTGGATTTAAATAATTTTAGATGCTTATTACGAAGATTTTTTAATTTTTTGAGACCATTTATATACCACGGTAGCTTATGCGAATTTCTGATAAACTGTGGAATATTATCAAAACAAATTTGAGCTAAAAGGGTTTAAAGTACATTCAAGTTCAAAAATACAAACAAGTTGCGACATTTTTTCCATCAAATAAGGAATGAAGGCCAATTGACACCGAAACCAATATTTGATAAGTTTTCAAAATTGCACAATTTAAGGTTGAAAACACAGTTTTATTGGCGAGAGCATAAAAAGTCATAGAACTCAATTTTTAGGAAGAGAGGCATATGATGTGTATACCGGACGGACAGATTGGAAAGAAACACTCGGATCATTCGTAATTAATATTATTGTATAGAAAAAATAAATCCAAAATTCTACTTAAACTATTTAAATATGAATTGATTTATATTAGTGCAATACTCAGCAAACTATCAATAAAATACAATTCATGATTATGGTTAATAGCAATAGGTCATTTGCCGAATATCTGTAGATAGATTGCAAATTTGCCGAATAATAAAAAAAAATGGATGGGATTTATTGATAATAAGACTGATGTGGTCTTTAAAGTTTAGGCAAGGGTCTAATAGAATTTCAAGATCTTTATTTGAGGTAACTCTCTCAAGTTGACTTGAATTTATGGAATACGGACTAATTAATGGATATGATGATCTCCACAAAGCTAAACATTGACATTTGGAGATGTCAAGTTATACTTTATCCAATTCGCACCAGGTAAAGATTGAGTTGATGTCAGATTGAAATAAATTTACATCGGCACTGGGAATGACGTATGATCGTGGGCAGATTAAGGTGAAATACAGTGGCTCACAACGAAAGTCGGGCAGGCATTTCTTAGCACTTTCGCATTGGTTTCAGAAATGAAAATGTATGAAGAAAATTGCAATATATATTTTTTTTCAAAATGTTATTATTTTGGTGAACAAAATTAAACAAAAGCATAATTATTAATGAGAACATAACGGTGAAAAAAATTTGAATCTAAACAAACCTATAAAAACGAGCTCACATTGAAAGTCGGGCAAGTAAAGAAAAAATGCAAATTGTGGTCCTTAAACCGTTATTCGTGCTTTAAACTTTTTACTACTGTTGGAAAAACTTCAGTCAAACGCCAAACTTAAAAAAATAAACATTTCTGCAAAAGTGAATTAATCAACACTGGCAGAAAGGCAGCTCGTGATAGATCATTATTTGAAAGAAAAATCCGAGCGACAAATTTCACAAATCGTCTTAAAAAGTAAATCAACAGTGCACGATATAATCAAGCTTTATATACAAGATAAGAAAATATGCAATAAAATAACATACAGTTGCTAAAAATAAACTTAGCTCCAAAGATGAAAGGCATGTTTTAAGAGAAATAATAAAATACCCATTTTTATCTGCACCAAAACTAAAGGTCATGTTAAAACTCAATTTGAAAAAGAGTGGGCAGGCAGAAACAATTTGAAAAGTTTTGAGAAAAACATTGATTAAATGGAAGAGTAGCACGAAAAAAGCCACGTATTAGCAAGAAAAATATAAAAGAACTCCTCAATTTCGTGCGTGAGCAAATAACTAAAGACTTTTCATTCTGGAGCAGGGTTATAAGTTAACAGAATAAATTGGGATATTTAGCACTTTTTAATTATAAACATGTATTAAAGGTTTTGGTTACCGATGAGAGTTAATTTAATTTGTTTGGCTCAAATGGAAGGCGGAAACCGAATGGAGAATTTTACAATAAAAATTTTAAACATACGTTTAAGCATGGTAGAGGATCAGTCATGGTTTGGGACTGCGTCTGATTTTGGAAGGATTCATTTTATTACTAACTTAGTATAATGGACTTAAATATGTTACTTAAAATACTTACAGAAAATCTTGAGTTTTACTAAGACAATGACCTGAAAAATACGACGCTCTTGGTAAAGAATTGTGTACTTGACTATTTGTTCAAATGTCATAATAACAACCTCACAATGCCCAGACTAAAATGTTATAGAACATCTATGGGATGAACTTGAACCCAGAGTGCAGTATCAGAGATGGGCTACCAAAGATCTATTAAAAAGTATCCTAAATGAAGAGTGGAATCAGATTTGAGCTGATGTTTGTAAAAATTTGGTTGCACCCAAGCCACCAAATTTTTTTTTTGTAGAGGTAATCCCGGGATCCCGAAAATCTCTAGATTTTAGGCCTTGCAATCCCGGGATTGTCGGGACTAAGAAAAGTCCAGGATCCCGGAACCTCGGGATTGGATAGCCTAATGCTAGTTTTTATTAACTCTATTGCTATGCTCTATTGCTGAAATATTAGGGGGATATAAGACGATGACATATCGTTTTGTAAATTTGTTCCTCTCGTCAGTGCAGAAGTAGAAATAAGTTTTTCTGTTTCTAAAAACATTTTGCCAGACAATCGACGTTTTTTCAATTTTAAATAACTTAAAAATGTACCTTGTAAAATACTGTAACGCTATGTATAAAATTTATATAAAAAAATTTTTAAGTTTAGTTGCTTTATTTTTAAAGCTTTATTTTTTGTTTATTTTTTATGTAATTGTTTGCGTTTAATAGGTAATTTTTGTCAGTTTTTAAGTAATTTTTGTCATTTTTTTAGGTACTTTTTTGCAGTTTTTTAGGTCATCAAAATCCGAGCTCTGCTTATTAACTTGCAGGTGATGTCAAATCTGCTTTGCCATTAGGGACACACAAACTTTAAAAAGCGAGAACAATATGCTTATGGATCTGAAACCAGCCGGTATTATTGAAGCAGCTTTCCATTTTTCGGCGTAACATGAGCTTGAAAAGCAGTGGTTTGTAGCAGCGATGCCCACGAAAATTATTTAAAGAGTGCAAAAGCAACAACAAAAACAACAACAACAATGCAAGGAGGAATTACCAATAACACGAGTAATGGCCATATGTTTAATTTTTTTACTAGTCGATACATTCAAATATCCTTTTTTTATTTTTTGTGAAAAGTTCTTAATTTTTTTTTGCACTTACTTCTTATGTTTATTTTTTTTTTGTGAATTTTTTGTAATCTTATAATTATTTTTATTTGCTTTAACCTTAATTTCTTATATATTTTTATTATCTTAATGTTTAATATTAACTGAACTGTTATTATTAAGATTAAAATCTTTTGAAAACCTATAAGATATGCAGTTATTACGACGCTTGGGCCAACGTTGGCCAAATCTTCATAAAGCTTATTAGTTAAACGATCATTTACAAGTAGATTGACATTGAAGTCCTCACATAAAATTAAGTGATCATAATCAATTAAGCATTTAGTAAACGAATCAAAGTAAGGTTGCAGGTTACATTTACAAGAATACTTTAGTATTATTATCATAAACTTTTGCATTCAAAAACTCCACACCTGCATCTATAGATTTGTTTATTATCTTGCAGTTCAAGAAACACCTAAAATATATTGCAACCAGTCTCTACATAGATATCTTGCTCACCGCAAATTTGAGGTATTTCACAGCATTGCACTTTTCTACCTTATCGACGAATATTTTTGGACCAAAATGTCAGGAATAAGTCTGTAATAGCTATATTTTTGTGTTGTAAAAAAATGTTGGTCGAAAATAAAATAAAAGCTTTTAAGTTTTTCGAAAAGCTCCCGGAGGCCCTTAAGGGTATTTTTAATTTAGGAAAAGTTTAAAATTATGTTTCTTTTCTTAGTTATTAATTTTTTTAATTAGACTAGGCTAAGTGTCTAGAGGTATATCAAGGTCACGCAGTAACATTATCGGTATTGCAATCAAGTGTATTAGAATAGTGCATGGGAAAAAAAAGGAATTCACTTAACATCCCAGACACTTAACATTTGGCAATGACTGTTTTTAAAATGTTTCTAAGAATGCTAGTTTAAAGTTAAAAGCTTAACCATCTATTTTGGTCCTTGGAGCGTTCTTGTCCGACAGCAAGTTTAATATTAATATTATAACTAATATTTTTTTAAAGTTAGCATAGTTTTAATGCGACTATAATCAGTAAAATGAACAAAATAACCAAATTTTAGTCTTGTACGATCAAAAACTTCCGATATACAGAGTGCCCCAGACTTAGTGGCATGTTATGGTGGCGGTCATGGGCTCATCATGGTCATGCATTGTTGTTGTTTCAATGTAAATTAAAAATTTGAGAGCGAGAGCAAGAGTAAATTTTCACCACCACGGTCACCAAATGATTCGACAAAAATATGAAATCATGGGATCAAAACAGTGTTGCGTTGCACATCAATTTACGACAAAAAGTTGTAGTTTGTGATGGTAGGAAAAGTTTGTGGAGAGGAACGCTTAGTAACTTGATTTGACTGAGGTCAAGGCATAACACCTGCTTCAGATTTAATATCGCATGTTTCTACAGCTTCTGCAACATTAAGAACATCCTACACGAAAAGTTTCACTTGATTACTCCCGTCTTTCATTCTGTGGTATCACAACGGGACAGTAGTTTGGTCTAAATGGGCTGTTCTAAAGACCTGCCACCACCTAAGCTTAACCCTACGTTTTAATCCATAAGTAGCATATCTCTACAACGATTACTAAACTTAAGAGCTTTTTGAAAAGGAAATTTAATATGCTTTAAAATATAAGCACAAAGTTTTGCCATAAAGTCACTACCAAAAAAATTGTGAGCATCTACAATTAAAAATGCGTTTTCTGCAATGATTACTAAACTTAATAGCTTTTTGAAAAGGAAAATAAATATCCTTCAATATATCGTCGTTACAAAAGTGAACTTGCGAATCTGAAAAATTAAATTTTCCATTTCTAATGAAAATTCTATGTAAAATTAATAAAATAAGCACCAAGTTTTGCCATAAAGTCACTACTAAAAAAGTTATGAGCATATAAATTTAAAAAATCCGTTTCTTAGAAAATTTTCTTAAAATTTCTTAAAAATTTCAACTTTTAAGACAATTTTCTAAGAAAAAAAATCAAACATTTTATATTTTTTTTATGACGTTGTGTTTTTTCTTGGACAACTCTCTATACAGCCGCGATACATTGTTTTTTGTCAGAGCAGCTATTTATCATACAAAATATCGATTTTCCGATCTTACCACTTTTCCTCTCACTAAGGTTTTAAATTTAAGCACAGATACTTTGTTTATTTTGATTACTATAACTAGTAAAACAGTCAGATTTAACGGAATTTAAAAAAACAAATTTATTGGAAACTAGTATAAAAGCCTGTCCTACGACAAGTCCTCCACACACTTCCTTTTTGGAGCCATTTGCTGGAGGTAGTTAGATCAAAAACGTACTATTGTAAAAACCCAATATTGTCATTGATAAGTATCAAACACATTTTCTATGCATACTCTCAGGCTGAACATTTTTGAGAACAGTATGTCTTGTAATAGTAATTTACTGTCAAAAAATAATTACAGTTTGAGAAATAGTGTGTGCGGAGCAGCATGCTTGCCTTTTATGGATTAAGATGTGCATACTTTCAGGCTGAACAGTTTGAGAGCTATTGGGCACGGAGCAGCGTGCTTGTCTTTTGTATATGAAGATGCTATCAGATCATATTAAAGGAATGCTTTTCCCTGCGTGTAGGATTTGGGAATATAAGAACTTTCTGTGTCACTAAAATAATCACAAAGCGAAATAGCTTACTCTCTGTAGAGCTGAATTAAAAATTTTTTGACCAAATAGACTATATATTTTAATATACCCTATCTGATTCAGATGTCTTCAGAAAAACATTCATTGTATGTCTCGAGCAGTTTAAACGGCAGACTTCTTCATTTCTTCAAGCCAGAAACAGTGACCAAACATATAGAAAGCCTAAGCCTATGGCACTAAATAGGGGCTTAGTACAAACAATAAAGATTTTGTGGGTCGCAGTAGTCATGGACTGCTTTAAGTTAGGTAACTAGCTTACCATTCTTTAAACTTTAAAAATATGTTTTGCTTGACGAAGAAAAACACATCATATTTCGGTATTTTAAATGAACTTGTTTTCGACAACTTTTGTATTTTAATGCGTTCAGATTTTTTACGGTTTTATGTTTGTAATTTCAATTAGGTAAAAATATTATACATATCAAGAATATATTTATAAAAACAACTTTGAAGCACAAATTTATCTACGATATCATTTGTGTAAAGCTATTTGAGTAAATACATTTGCATCCAGGAGTCCATGCACACAAAGTTTAAGCGTGTGTAATTACCAAAAAAGCATAAAGATTAATTTAATCTTTCGATCATATTTTTTATTTTAAGGCACCTTTAAACAAAACCTTAACAATTTAAATCTATTATTTATGTTAAAATAAAAAAAAATTATTTTTTCTTCGCTCCAACAACTTTTTGGTGTAAATATGTAAAAAGCCAAACAAGTGCGATTTATTTGGCACTTATGCCATTTACGAATTCCACAATTAAATAATTGTGGTATTTCGAACGCAAGCAGTGCGACGACGACCATGACGACGTTCAATGAATGCGTAAAACAGGCTTCAAACACCACATGCAAGCAGCTATTTGTGTTTAAGATTTGAGCAGCAGGTGGAGAAAGTTACCGACTCTTGTTTTTGCTTTTAGCAAAGTTAGTTTTTTTTTTCAATTACTCATTTCTAGCAAAAAGCATTGAAGTGAGGCATATAAAGCATCAATCAGGGTAAATTTTATAATTATTAAAACGCTGGTACTACTTTTGATAAAAATACATAGTAAAGGTATGTAATCATATTGATGGCGAAGAGAAGAGAAGTAAGAAGAGAGAGAGACAGACAGAGAGAGGGCTGCAACAGAGCAAACAAGACCGAAACATAACAAGTGTAAAATTGCTCGAGATAAACGGATGCATGGTTAAAATATTTAATAAAAGAGTAACAACAGCAAAAATAACAACAATATTAAAGTAAGTTATAAATAAATAAATAATAAAATTAATTTCTGTGCTGCATGCATTGTTGTTGTTGTTGCTGTTACTGTTACTGTTATTGTCGTTGTCGTTATTGTCACTGCTGCTACCGCTGCTGATGGTTAACCGCTAAAATGTTACGAAATCGCAATGGTTGGAATTTGAATTCGAGTATCTTTCGCAATAAACTATTTTGTTGCTGTTGCTGTTGCTTTTGCTGCTGCTGATGTAGAAGCCAGTGATGTGATTTTTATTTCATTAAAAATCCCCAATATATGTGTAAAAACTCTACTTTGTCCCACTCCATTCATCAAAAAAGTTCATTGCGTTCCACAAAAAATTCACAAAAATTGGCGAAAGGGTAAAATGCCCTCTAATCAATATTCTAACGTGGAGATCAAACTTTTTTTATAGTGAACTAAAGACGGAATGAGCCAATTCAGATAGTTTTGAACATTGGTCAGAAATTTTGCCTTAGATACTTTTTGGTCAAGATCATTGAAAAACCAGTTGCCTAAGTGAAAAAAGCGTTTTTTAGCCAGCGCTAGGCAAGTGCGGAGGAAATGTACTTTGGATTCTTGTTCCTTCTTCTCGTCTTTACAGCTTCTGCAGAAGTCGTTGTGGGGTATGTTCAATCTCTGAGCGTGTCTGCCAACCCTGTAAGGATCCCTACCATAGTACTGATTTGGCCTCTACTGAGAGAAATGAGTTCTTTTGAACGCTTAAGGGTAAGAATGGGCCAGATTTGGCGCGTTATGTTCCACGTGTTACCTGCTGACCATCTGTTGTTGGTTACATTGCAGGATAGCTCATATGTAAGGAGTTTGCATGTAGTGAGAGGAATACCAAGGCTTGCTTTATCTGTAGATAATTGTTTGGTAGTAACTGTACGAGCGAGTTCATCTGCTTTGCAGTTGCCTAGAAATCTCATTTAGAGATCTGCGGCAGTTGAGAACTGTTTAAGATGTTATTTCAACAGTTTCTAGGGCTTTCAAAGCGACTTGACTATCAGATAGTATGCAAACATCCATGTAAGATATCTCATTTAACTGGAGCCAAGCTAACGCTTCATGTATAGCAGCGATTTCAGCTTGGAATACACTGCAATGATCATTGAGCCTAAAGGCTATATTAATATTTAATGCTTCGTAGTAGACTCCTCCACCTACTTTGCCATTTAATTTTGATCTATCGGTAAAGATCTCGATGGCATTTTTGTGTGAAAGGTTTTCTAGTTACTCATCATCTCGAGAGGAAATGGATACATCGAACTTCCTTTCAAAGGATAGTTTTTGTGTGATGTAGTCGCTGGACCTAGGTATAGGAGGGAGAAATTTTCTAATGCAAGAATGTTCTGGTGTACCTTTTTTCTACTGGGAGGTAGCTTCTAGGCTGTATTGGCTGTATGGCTGCATTAGCGGCCATCTGTTCAGCTAGGATACCAAGTGATGTAAGGTGGAGCATTATTTCTAATGCGTCTGTCGGAGTGGTTCTTAGTGCTGCACTGATGCACAGTTCAGCTGATCTTTGAACTTTACGGAGAAAGTAAATGTGAGTCTGTTTTTCGAGTACATGCCACCAGACAATAGCACAAATTAAAAGGAGTTTGACCGAAATTTTTTTCCAATTGCCGTATGTTCTCAAGAAACTTTACATGGCAGTTTTTACTTCCTGCATTTTGTCATTGTTAATTGAAGAAGCATTATGTCTAAGCTAGGAATTAAACCCGGCCTAACGCGGTTCCTTAGCTTACGGATCATGCACTCTACCCAGTTGGCTACGGCCGCCACACAATAACTAACTATACTTTATTCTAATATTACCTAATAATGAAGTGGTACGTTAGGTTAAGGTGGCGGCAGGTCATTAAACCGGCCCAATTAGACTTAAACCGGCCAAGTGAGACTTTTTATGTAGGATGTTCTTAATGCCTTGTGATATTGAATCTGAAGCAAGTGTTTACTATTCCTTGAACTCAGTCGAGTTAAGTTATGAAGCATTCTTTCCACAAACTTTTCTTCCAAAACCAACTACAACTTTTTCTCGTAAATTAATGTGTTTGCCATTTTGTGTAAAGCCATTTTGATTAGGAATAAGGAAAACAAAGTTAAAGCGTAGGACCATGGCCCGGCCAAGATCCAAATCCGGGACCCATGGGAGTAAAGCGCGCTACCACTAGACTATTTATTAATTTATTATTATTAACAAAAAGTATCAGTACAGCTAGAACTAAGTTCTTTGATAGCACAACATAAATACATTCAATATAATATAAGTATAATAACAACTGTTTTATGAATTAACGTAACTAAAGATACAATACATATTTGAATAATTTTGTATAATAGCAAATGAAATATAATAGTACATTAAAGTATAAACAGAATTTTTAATTAGAAATTATGAATTTAATAGATTTCAAAAAGTTTGGACAGAAAAAGAAAGAATGAAGAAATTTAGTTGAACGAAAAATAACTAAAAATAGATTGCCTAAAGAATGTCTTCCTGATACCTCTCTCAGCCTAAGAGGCAGAACATTCCACAATCTGATGGCTTTAATGAAAAATAAGTGTGAGGAGTTAAATGAAGTATGCTTGGAACTAAGAGAACATTTTACTTCTTCTAGAAAAGCTAAAATGTAGTTTATCATACAAGTAGGACGGTGTTTTTGAATATATCAGCTTATGCAAATAAATACAGTTTCTGGCATCAAGGTAATTTGGTAAATCACACCCAAGTATGGCAATTCTGTAACAAGATAAGTGGCCAAACTTACGCAGCCCATCAACATAGCGCATAGCATAATTAAAAGCGTCTTGTAGTTTTAAATGAGAGGATGAGTCGAGCATACAATACACTGCACTAACTCAGCGTAAGTTATCACAGGTAGTACCAACTGTATTACCAACTTACGTCTAATATTGGCAGGAGTGAGTCACACTAGCGGACATTCTTAAATTACGCAAGACATAATACACTTTTTTGACTACACTATTAATGTGATCAGAACACTACAGAGAAAAATTTTTATAAAAGCCCAGATTTAAAACTTTCGACACTAATTTAAGCTTGATTGTCCCAATATATAAGTCAGGTATATCATCAACACACGTTATATGAGCTGTTCAGAGAGCAAGTGGCGTAAGTCCATTTTTGGTAGTTTTGAGAAAATTTAACATTTAGAAAAATTCTTATAATAAATTCCAAGTATAAAGAACTCAGTTTTGCTTATAAGCTAGGTCAAGAGCATAAATGGAGCTATCCATATCGTACAAAATAAACTAAATAGTACATAAAAATGATGCAGAATATTGCATATTAATAATAACATGTGGAATTGCGCCATTGAAAATTTTTTTAAATTTCTCGTTTCCGCTGTAGACAGCTAATAGGAGATATTTTTCAAGAACTTTTTGATGAGGAATGGCAGCATTTTTACCTAGAAGTTGGACAAAACCACTCTTTAGCGATTATCTCCATTATTAAGGGAGATATAAAATGGATGGACTTACGCCACTTGTCCTCTGAAAATTTTTTAAAATTCCTCTTTTCCGCTGTAAAAATATAATGGACAATATATTTAAGAATTTTTTGATGAGGAATGACAGCATTTTTACCTACAAGTTGGACAAAACCACCCCTTAGCGATTATCTCCATTATTAAGGGAGATATAAAATGAATGGACTTACGCCACTTGTCCTCTGAAAATTTTTATAATTCCTCCTTTGCGCTGTAAAAAAGTAATGGAAAATATTTTTAAGAATTTTTCGATGAGGAATGACAGCATTTTTACATAGAAGTTGGACAAAACTACCCATTAGCCATTATCTTCATTATTAAGGGAGATATAAAATGAATGGACTTACGCCACTTGACCTCTGAAAATTTTTCCGCTGTAAAAATGTAATGGAAAATATTTTTAAGAATTTTTACATAGAAGTTGGACAAAATAATCCCTTAGCGATTATCTTAATTATAAAGGGAGTTTTGATATATACCTTTTCGAAAATTTACCATTGCTCCAAATAACGATAACGATAAAAAAATATAGCGATAACGATGAAAACTTATATTTGTAAAGATTTTTGATTAAATTTTTTAATATATTAATAAATATTACATATTATTACATTCATACTAAATAGAAACAATTGTGTTTAATTTCAACTGTGAAACTTTAATAAGAATAAATGCATTCTGTTCTCTTCAATTATTCAGAAAATCACAAAGGGATGTTTTAATCGCACTTCTTGAAACTAAATTCTGTCAATCCTTTCCAAAAAATTCTGAAAAAATATTTTCCATTACATTTTTACAGCGGAAAAGAGGAATTTTAAAAAACTTTTCAGAGGACAAGTGGCGTAAGTCCATTCATTTTATATCTCCCTTAATAATGAAGATAATCGCTAATGGGAAGTTTTGTCCAATTTTTATGTAAAAATGCTGTCATTCCTCATCAAAAAATTCTTAAAAATATTTTCCATTGCATTTTTACAGCGGAAAGGAGAAATTTTACAAAATTTTCAGAGGATAAGAGGCGTAAGCCCATTCATTTTATATCTCCCTTAATAATGGAGATAATCGCTAAAGGGTGGTTTTGTCCAACTTCTAGGTAAAAATGCTGCAATTCCTCATCAAAAAATTCTTGAAAAAATCTCCTATTAGATTCCTACAGCGGAAACGAGAAATTTAAAATAGTTTTCAGTGGCGCAATTCCAAATGTTTTTACTAATATGCAATATTCTGCATCGTTTTTGTGTATTATTTAGTTTATTTTTTACGATATGGATAGCTCCAATTATGCTCTTGACCAAGCTTGTAAGCAAAACTGAGTTCTTCATACTTGGAATTCATCTTAAGAATTTTTCTAAATGTTCGATTTTCTCAAAACTACCAAAAATGGACTTACGCTACTTGTGCTCTGAAAAAATAATGGTATTTGTCAGAGCCATAACAAAGTATTGCATTTTGTTCAGAGATAACGTAAGCCAGGAGTTTCTAGCCCGTACTCATAAATAGGTTAAATTTTTCTCTTTACTTGTTCGTACTTAACTCAATTTCCTTAAAAAATGGACTTACGCCACTTGTGCTCTGAACAGCTCATATGTACAGGGTTGCCAATATTCGAAGCGCCCATTTTATTTTTAAATAAATCAAAGAAACCACAATTTTTTGTCTGTTCGTCATGAATATCATTTAATTGGGTTCAAGTAGATTTGCTTACATTATTTCTTGAATATGATATCTCGTAAATGGTCGCCATTGGCCTCTACGACATATTGTGCCCGTTTTGCAGCATTTTCCATGGTTTTCTTCAACATTTCGATGGGAATGGCGGTTATTTCTTGACGGATGTTAGTTTTCAGCTCTTCTAGGGTCTTTGGCTTGTTGACGTAAACCTTTGATTTCAAATAACCCCACAAAAAGAAGTCTGGAGGCGTTAAATCTGGTGATCTTGGCGGCCAATCGAAATCACCATTTTTTGACATCAAACGGCCAGGGAACAATTGCTTCAAAAAATCGATTGTAGTGCGGCTTGTGTGTGGTGGCGCACCGTCTTGTTGAAACCAGTACTGCCTGATACGCTTTCGACGAACGATTGGCATGAAAAAATTGCTTATCATATCGCGATAACGCTCCTGATTGACAGTAACTCTGTGGCCATTATCATCTTAGAAAAAGAACGGCCCAATGAGCATTTTAGCACAAACGCCGCACCAAACAGTGACTTTTGCATCGTGAAGAGGTACCTCTTGAATCTCTTGTGGATTTTCAGTGGCATAAATACGGCAATTTTGTTTGTTTACCGTTCCGTTCAACTGAAAATGAGCTTCATCGCTCATTTTTTGAAAGCACGTTGAGTTTTCACTATTGACTTGTTTTGTTGAATGTAAATTTCAACAATTTTAGAGCGTTCGCGTGGCGTGTACTGTTCCATTGTAAACATTTGCTTGGAATGACGCTTCAAACGCGGTATGTCATTAGTCGATTTGGCATCACTGTGGAAAGTTACAGTGTTGCCAGATGGGCGCTTCGAATATTGGCAACCCTGTATGTCTACATATTGGTAGAACGTACGATTTGGCAGCATTCAATTGAAGACTATTGATTTTGGCCCACTCACTGATGTTATTTAGATCTTCATTCATTCTGCTGACTATCGAGGCCGCCATGTGAAGTGATAAGAGAGATGTCCCAGTACTAAATTTCCGCCATCATTTGGATATTTGGACGATATGTTTATATGACGAAAATTTAAAATAGCTTTTATTTAGATGACGACTGTTTGTTCTTCGTAAGTTTATTTATTTATTTATTTATTTATTTATTTATTTATTTATTTATTTATTTATTTATTTATTTATTTATTTATTTATTTATCTATTTATTTATTTATTTATTTATTTATTTATTTATTTATTTATTTATTTATTTATTTATTTATTTATTTATTTATTTATTTATTTATTTATTTATTTATTTATTTATTTATTTATTTATTTATTTATTTATTTATTTATTTATTTATTTATTTATTTATTTATTTATTTATTTATTTATTTATTTATTTATTTATTTATTTGTTTATTTATTTATTTATTTATTTATTTATTTATTTATTTATTTATTTATTTATTTATTTAATTTATTTATTTATTTATTTATTTACTTATTTATTTATTTGTTTGTTTATTTATTTATTTATTTATTTAGCATTCTACAGTTTTTGGCGATTTCACCGCCGCCTTCTGCAAACCACCAAAGGAAGGATTAAGCCGAACTTATAGCCAGTTTTGCTGCTAAAATTTTACATTTATTCGATTGCATTTTGGCTAAGAAAATGCTGCTGAAACTCATTGAGCTTTATTTTAGTGTACATTTTAAACATTATCCCAATAAAGCAGCCGCATTCAAGTGCCACTTGTTCAAAGTTGCTTTCATTCGTTGATCATTCGGCTTTCATACGAGAAAAATTCGTGCCCAAAAACCACATAGTGTCCGGCATTGCAACCACTACCAACGATGTTCGCCGAATTGCTTTTTGTTTGTACATACACACATCTTCGTGTATTGTCATTTTTTGCGATTGCAAAATCGTTTTTCAACCAGTCCAAAAGTAAATATTGTGTATATATTGGGAAAATTTATGTTTGATTTTGTGTCACGTAATCTACAGTTCGGTACCAGTCGAATATTTTTTATAGAAATTCTCCTTCTTAAAACAGGTGATGTGTGATGTATTTCACATATTGTGAAAACTTTCATATAACACGTAGAAGATCCGCACAAAAAGAAGAGGAAAAAACGTTCGGCATTGTTTCGTAAGTTTTGTTTTCTTTACATTGTGATACGATTACGTTCTCAGATGAGCGTAGAAAGATTAAAACAACGATTCTATTTTTGTTTTCAGTTTGCCGTTCACATTGCTCTCTCTTCTGAGCGAGGGAACTGGTGGCTAATTCAATAGGAAAGTAAAAGTGATGCCAAATTTTTATGAAAATCATATGTTTAAAAGCACAAAGAATGTATACGAAAAGGTCGAATTTCAACCACTGGCGAATTCTAGTTGTTATAATCACATATGTAATTGGTCTGAATTTTGGTGCAGTTCTCATTTGGTCAATGTGCATTTTTGAGAATAGCTAGTATTGCTTTTCGAAAGTAGTCAATTTAAGACGTTTTTGGGGTTTTTTGAGTTTTAGTACTACGCACACGAAATATACCAAAACAACCATAATCTTAGATATTACAGTTAATTGAATGGTTAGTTTCAGTTTTGAAGTTGTTTTCTTTTGCGATCGTTATTCAATGCATCTTATATTTTTTTCTGAGAATTAGGTTATGTAACAGTAATCATTTATTCCAATTTTAAGACACTAGCTTTAACATGTGCCAAGACTTTTTTAAAAATTTCGATGTTAAATGCCACCTTTACACTATGTGTACAATGTACACCGATGTTAACATGTTTTGAAAGTTTAAACTCAATGGGACGGTTAGTTTCGGAGTAATTCCGCTTTTCGTTTTGGTGTTGTATGGAAGTTGCCACGCCCTCTTACGGCGTTACGGACGATTTGTACGAAGAAAAATAAAAAAAGGAATGAAAATGTCTTCCTTTTAGAAAGGCTTTTTCATATTTTTGTAGTAATTAAGTAGCACTATATTAAGTAAAAACAATGACAACAATCGACCCTAAGGATATAAAGATATAAGCAAAAATATGTAATTATGTAATTAAAAAATAAATTTAATATATTGTCCTTGCCTTGGCTTAACTATTTTTTCATTATCTTTAGCTAATGCATTAATTTTTACTAAATGTTTTTGCTAAACAGTTTTAATAAATGTCACCGTTTTCCCACTTTTAAGGCTTCAGCTTTAATAAGTGGCAAGATATCGTGGAAAGGGACCCAATAATAACTTTTATTACTACTAAAACATCTCATACTTGAAACATATTTACCACTGAAATTTTAGCTCAATCGGCCTAGTAGCTTTCAAGTCTATAGATGACAGACAAACAGACAACAATAGCTTCCCTCCAGTACTGGAAATCAATCATGACTTTCAGAGGTCATGATTTCATGCATGAATGGTAGTGAATTCTAGTACCCGAGGTTATGCAGCAGGTAATGCAAATGCATTTCTTTAATTTTTTTCTTCTTCCGCATAAATTCGAAAAAGTAAATTATGTGAAAAGAAGAGGTACAGTGTGTACAAGTTGTATTAGCTTGTGGTTACATAACTAATGAAGTAGCTATTGAATGGTAAAGAGTAATGTAATCAGTACCGGCAATGGCATCTCCGCATCAAATTCATGATTGGAAGGAATAGCCGTAACCAGTAGTGATTACCGATAGCTAATGAACTCACTCATTCGTCTCTGGTCTCTGGTTATCCGTTCTGGAGGGATTTAGTTATATATAAAGTTCGTTTGTATTTAAACTTTATAAAAATCAAGTTTTGTTGGAATGTCCGGTATAGACTCCGAAACTACGACCGACTAAACTCAAATTTTGGCAGTAAGTATGTTTCGATTACGAGACTGTTTTAGAACAATGAAAGGTTGTACTGGATAATAGGGCGTGGCACCTACCACACAACGCAACAAATCGTGTTGTTAACTGCTCTGTAGTTACGTTTTTTCATTTTGGGAACAAGATTAAAATGCATTTAACCGAACAGATTCTGGTTTGGCCCTTAGGGGTAAAAAATCCCGCAAAAAGGGGGCGAAGTCCATCAAAATTACATCACTGACTGAAGCCAGTTTAACTTTAAGTGGATTTTTGATTCATTGTTGTGTCTGCATTTATTTTTCCATTCTTTTTTGTTTTTGTTGTTGTGAAGCTTGAAATTAAATAATAAAAAAGTGCACTTATAATGTATCGAGGTTGTGTCGAAACGATCAAACGGGATAAACAACTAAAAGGAAAAGTGTTCCATGTGGAAGCCAGGAAGTGGCGCGTGTGTGTACAAGGCGTTTGCACTTGAAAACGGAACAAGCAGCAGGAATGATGTAGTACATTTTCACTTTTTTAATGGCACATCATTTTCAAAATATGTGCTTCACATGTAACTATATGTATGTGCAAATGTATTTATGTGTGTGTATATAATAAAAAAATCGAGCCAGACATATGCAATGAGATGTTATTTCAGATGAGATGTAGACGTAATCGAGATAGAGTTACACCTCTAAAAACTCGCGAGTGAAGATTGGTATTAATTTGAAAGCAAGAAATTGAGTCCAACATGGAGCTGCATTTAAAATGACACAAGTATTGATGATCCGCAAATTCGGATGTTATCCAAAAACTTAATAAATCTATTAAGAAGAATGCAGTTTTTTAATAACTTTTGCCTTGTCATGATACAACTATGTAATTCGTAAAACAAAGCTTATTTTTAAAAGGTGAAGAATATGTAAGCAGATGCTCAAAATTCTGAAATCACTTATCAAACTTACTTGATCTATACTTTTGCGGAAAACTTTTGCCGAATTAACCCATTTAAAACCATGTTTTAACCCATTGATGACCAAATTTTTTGTTATAAATTCTTACGCAAAACCTATTAGACTATACTCTAAAAACTGATTGAAAAATCTCTACAATAACTGTTGTGAAATATCACGATATTTACTGGCGATTTTCAAAAAAGATCACGCTATGCAGCTGGTTTTCAATTCTGTCTAAAATTCAGGGTTTTTTCCAAAATATGTATATTTTTTCTACTTTTCACGCTATTTCAGCTATTTCAGCACAGAAAGTTCTAAAAACGATCCAGTAGCGATATTTTACGCTATTGGAGCGGGTGTTACGCTTGACCTAAAATAAAAACCTTTGCTTTACTGTCATATGATTTCGAAGAGTTTATTCGAGCAAGTGTCAAATTATATTAAACTTAAACAGTAGATTGGCTTAATTATTCAAGCCTACTGAATATGAAAAAAGCATCGTCTTCTGCTGTGTGATTGACTCTATACAGAGTTGTCATTATTGTTGCTGCTTTCTTCTTCTTACTCGTGAGACTTCACGCATTTCTAGAATTTTTTATAAGCGAAGACAAGATTGAAAGAGGTAATTTTAGAAGAGAGTGCGAGAGCAATAATTGTAGGATAAAATTTGTACGCATTTCTAGCGTGAAATATTTTGAATTTGGCTCTAAGGGATTTATAGACAATAAATGAAGGCAATCAGTTGCCAGCAACTATTGTAGTTAATTCTCGTGAATTTTTGTTAGAGTGTAAATTATTTCACTTTAATGTGAAAGTCTTAGAAGTTGATATTAATTGATCTAAATATTTTTGATTTTGATTAGATTTATTAATGAAAAATAAGTAAGTTTAGGTTATAAAATAGATAACAAATTTACATTTCAATATAAAACATATTGGGCTTTACCAATAGTCGATTTAATGCCTAATCTAAATTTAGTGTGAGCTTTTCTGGCATAATTTCTATAGAATTTGTTGTCAGCCTAAATTTAAAGTTGACAATAAAATGACTATTGGCCCATTATTTTTCTAGTTATTTAAAGTAAATAAAGTAAATAAGTAGTGAAAAATAATAATAACTTAGTGTATAAAATATAATAATAATAGGTTCCACTAACTAAAATGCTTAAGCAAAGAAAGGTCTCTGGTTTGTGATTACTTGCAATAAGCGTGAGCAATTAATCAGAGGATCTGAGGATCTGAGGATCTGAATAACGTATTCAAAGCGTCTTCCTAATTTTCAACGCGGCTTGTTTTCCTGCTATAATTCAGTCTAAAGTTTTTAAAGTCCTTGTTGGAACATTCTAACGTCTCCTCACTCACTCAATTTTAATACGTTCTTTAACAAGAAAAGCAACGGTAAACAAAATCTGGTTGGCGGCAGTCAAAAAATCTTAGTTGTCGAGCAACTAATTTATTTTTATTATGAAATAAATTTTATATATATCCTACATATCCTACATTTGTATTCACTACTTTTGTGAAATCACACATGTATACTGTAATTATATTCATATATTGTAAAACACAGAATTAAGCAAAAATTTTTAAATATCTTTATTTTAATACAGCTTGAGTGGGTTAATGCTGAAAACAATTCGCTCTTTTCAATTGTTATAAATAACCATATACTTTTTTATGCATTATTCATCATAAGAAAATTAACAATTAAAGTTCAAAATAAAACAGAATTAAATTAAGCAGGAAGTATACGTTTTTGTGTTTACTTAAAATCAAAGTAAAAAATTACTTTGAAAATTACATTGCAAAAAAATAGAGGTCGTCTAAGTTTTTTGAAAACTTTCATTTTCTCAAAACACATAATGACAAAATAAATACCGTGGCAAAAGAAAAAACTTTATTTTTAGTATGCAAAAAAACAAAATTATGAAAGCTTTTGCCGTTTTTTTACAGTAAATACTTGAATTGCTCATTTGAATTTCTCAGTTGTGAAAAAATAATAAAGAAATGAAAATGTGTCATATTTGGACACGCATATCTTCCAGTAGAAAAATGCTAGAAAGCTTAAAAATTACTTTCAGACTTTTTAAAAATTGAATTTTAAGCACATTTGGCCCCAGTGTGCAATGGTGAATAGCAAAAACGGATGACACTCGAAAAATAAAAAAATGTTGCGACTTTTTTTAAAAGAGGATACAAAATTAAAAATTAGAAAAAAGTTGTGGTATTTTTAAACGGACCGCCATTGTTTTATAAAACCAAACTTCTGGTGAATATTGTTTATTTAAAAATTATTCTGTATTTAAAAATACTCAAACATATTATGTTTGCGTAATTCTTTTTACATTTGTTGATGAAAACCCATACGTAAAAATATTATGATCTGTCGCCTTTTCATAGAAAGCAACATACTGATTTTCACTTGCCTCAGCTGTTAAAATCTTAGTGACAGGGCTTATGTTAAGACATCAACCAACACATCCTTATCTAAATTTTTTGTGAACATGCTAGTTTTGGGAGATTTTTGAGCTCTTCTAAAAACATATCTGGTGGTGCGGGTTTTTTTTTGGCAGAGGGTGTACCAACATGTGGTGACTTTATAAAAAAATATAAGAAATTCAGTTCTCCAAATATTTTTTTTTAATTAAAACATAATTGTACAAGTGTGCTATTTCTGTGATAAACCAAAAACGTAACTGCGTATGCTTAGTTTATGTTAAAACTGAAAACATTTTTCCGTTTTTTGTTTATCTAAAACTTTGAATTTGAAATAAATTATGTACATTGAAAAATGCCAACCTATACCAAAACCAAAATGAGAAATAATCTGAAATTTATGAGATTCATAAGCTTTGCACTATCTGTGTTACTATCTATGGTAGTATTGAAACATGTGGTATAGTTAAATAAAAGTAAATTTCTATCTTAAAAAAGTAAGTTCTAGTTATATTTTTTTTTTCAAAAAATCTAGTTTCTAAAAAACCCAGTTTTATGTATAAGATACCTAATAAATGGTATACAACTTCTTATTTAAGTCGCCGAGATGGAGAAACATGTATAATAAGGTATATAGTTTTGTTCAGGCGTAAAAAAACTTTTGTCGACACTCATATTCTGAAGGCTGGATTTAAGAAGATTTTAGAAAATTTAGTATTAATTGAAGGAAATTCTGCACTTATGAGCAAAAGTCTTGAGTTGAATTTAAATCTAATTTCGAAGTTGTTTGGACGAAAAACCAACTTTTAGTAAGGATTATGATGCTATAATATCTAAGGCGATGCAGTGATGGCTTTCGTTATGAGTAACACAAAGGAGTTCTCAAATCTCTTTAATCTAAAGTTAATCTCCTTTTAATCTAAAACCTTCTCTTTGGTCCGATCAAGCTTGCACTATGAAGTAGGTTGCTGAATATAACGGTACAACTAAAAGTAAATAAATGTGTAACACAATTTGCTTTGTTAATGTGGATCTATTAAATTAAGTTAAATGAAGTATATAAAGCTATATAAAATAATATAAAATGGTTTTAATTTTTGCTATCAATATAAGGCTTATAAGTCAAAGAACAAATTATTTTTCATTTAAAGCTATACAAAATTAGACGTAGTACATCTATAAAAAATATTAGATATTGAAAGTCACACGAAGAATGAAAGTTTGAATGAATTAAGGTTGAATGAAATTTAATTATGAATTCTTTAACTAACTATTTCAAGACTGAAAAAAATTATAGAGTTTCATAAGGAGATCATTTTTAGTATGAAGAATTAATTCTAAAGTATTCAATAAAGTTACACTCAACAAGTTAAAAAACCAATTTGTCATTTCCAATGGAACAGTACATTAATATTTTTTATCATATCAAAAATATCATATGTTTACCATAAACATTCTGTCGCATTTTCTGTTGATATTGTTATTGAGATTTTAAAATTTTTTCTTAATCGAGATTTCAAATTTTACAAAACTCAATATCAGCCGACTGGTTAAAGTCTGGTTTTTCAATTAAATTTGTAATAAACAACTTTTAAAAATTATAACTTTAATTATGTTGATTTTATATGATTTAAATACAAATTTTAAATGTTTGATGCGCTCTAAAGATGCGCTTGCACGAGGCAAACACGGCCCGGGATCGATTCCCGCCGGCATCACAAAGATTTCTGATGAAGCCTTTAGCAGGGCCGAAATTGCAATAAAATCAGCTAGTGATGTATTCCTTTTCATATTGAAAAACGTTGTTTTTGTTGTTGTTTCTTTGGAAAGGTTCGTTAGAAAAATTAATTGTTCTAACCTTGAACTAAAGCTCAATTAACGATTTTAAGCTATCCAACAACTACAATTTGTGTTTAAAATCAAGTATGATTTTAACTATCAAACATTTAGAATTTGTATTTAAATCATATAAAATCAACATAATAAATGTCAGGGTCATTTGGAAGAAACTTTAGCTATAACTTGTTTCAATTTTAAAGGAAGTATTTAATAACTTATGGCTATTTCTCAAAAAAGAGCAGAAGAAGACAGCAAAAAATTGCAGAATTTGTTCGAGAAGAGAAAACACCATTAGAGCAAAAAAAAATTTTTTAAATTAAAACGTTTCAATATTAGATCGATGAACTAACTAAATGTAAAAATTTAAACAAAAACGTTTAAAAACCTTTGTATCGCAATTGCTCCATTTTTTTAAACATTTCAAATTCCGAACATTCATTCTCAAAGTTACGTTTTTAAAATTAACAATACTAATTTTGGGTTCTAATCGGGCTCAAGGTCAGTTTTTTAATGTTCAGCGCATTAAAGACGATGCTCCAGTGAAGAAAACATTCGATTCGGTACCCAGCGGCGGTCAACGCAGAAGAGGACGACCGCATCTTCGTTGGAAAAACCAAGTAGAGGACAACCTGACGAAGCTTGGAATTTCCAACTGGCGCCAGCAAGTGAAAGACAGAAATGGCTGGCGGAAATTCTTAGATGAGGCCAAGACCGACATACGTTTGTAGCGCCAACTAAGTAGTAATAAAAACAAATGACATTTTATTTTATATTTAAAAAGTGACCTTGAGACCGATTATAACCCAAAATCATAAATTAAGAGGTCGTAGAAATATCACATTATAATTAACAGTATTATAAGGATGTTTTTATTTATCTATTTAGAATTTGTTTTGGCGTGACAACGTTGTTTACTTCGTAGTTTCAAATTGATTGATTCTTTACTTAACGGGGCGTCTCGACAGGCAATAATTCATTGCTTTCCAGAAAAATTAAAAATGGCTGTTCAAACAAGAAAAAATACAGCTCATTGCTTTGCCAACCATGGCAATTCATGGCGAGCAATATTGCTTTCCATGTATTGCCAAGCAATGAGCTGTATTTTTTCTTGTTTGAACAGCCATTTTTAATTTTTCTCCAAAATTTTAAATGTGTATATCTATAAAAATCAAGTAGCGTGCAGAATAAATTTATAAAATAATAAATTTATATAATAAATGATAAAATTATATGTTGATTTCGTAACATGACAAAACCCACCCTTGAAATATTGCCATTGCTTGCAATGGAATTTGACAGATGGTAAGCAATGGATTATTGCCTGCCGAGACGCCGGGTAACGACAAAAATTTATGGCATATCTGGACTTGGAAGGCGACGCTTAAGCAAGAAAAATGCCAAATAAATGCAATAATTAATACTCCCCGCGTAGCATAGGTGCTACGGTAAAAATTATGGTGGTATGCCAGTAAAGGCTGTAAAGGCTTTTTCTATACTCTTCTGACATTGATAGACAACGCCGCTTCTATTTCGAAGATGCAAGAAGCGCACAGTGCAACGATCATAGCTGGACGATTAGAATTACGATAACTTCACAATTACGATGGCAGTAATCTTTAAAACAAAAAAACGAGTTTACAATTAAAGTAATCATTCATCGAATAACCGAAGATTACGATTACAGTTATCGTTTTTTTGACTTTTTCAAAATTGCGATTGCAGCAATCGTAATCTAAGATCGTTCGATGGACGATGGAAATTGCGATTAAACTAATCATAATCCTTGCCGCAATTAATTACACATGTAATCCTTATCGCCCAACTCTGATAACGATCCTATATAGTGGGCGGCCATAATTAGAAGGCGTTACCGTAGACTCACAAAAATTTCTGGATATACAGTTGCGGTCAAAATAATAGTAGCGCCCTTATATTCATACATGTTTCGATAAATAATACTAGTATACGAATTTCGGATCCGGTAAGTCCATTTTCATTCCTATATGTACTTTCAACACTCATTCCAACTCCGAACTCAGTTTCCTCCTATATTGTAAAACTTTCAAGATACAGGGTGTTTTACGGTTTTGGTACGTGTTTAGTATTATTGATCTAGAACCTAAACTACTCACCATAAAATAAAAAATTATATTTTGTATTCTAGAAAAAATATCAGATTTTTCATAAGTATATCAATCTATCAAGGCATATTTCCCCAAAAAAGCATCTCAGAGCAAGATGCTGAGATAGAGTTTTTTCATCATTTTATATTTTTAAAATTTATAATTTAAGTGTATTTACCAGGGCGGCGGAATCGGACCAAAAAATTTCGACTCCGACTTCTCAAAATATCGAAGCTCTGCCTAATTGAAAAAAAATTTTATTTTATTTTTTAATAGCAATTTTTAATAACACTGACACGAGTAATGTTTTCCGTCGGGTGTAATTATAAAATGGTCAAAAACTGCTGACTTTATCGAGCTTTTTTTGCCATTTTCTTAACCGTTAATACAATACAATGTTTAAATTCCGGTTTCAAGCTATCACTGACATTTCAGTCATGATAGCTTTAGTGTTTCATTTTTAATGCGTAGTCGATAATTTTACAGGCTGAACCAAATTAAAAAAAATACTGCTTTTATACTGTTTTAATCAAAATTTACAAAATTATGCGAAATATTTTTTATTTTTCATGATTGTTTTCGACTCAGACTACTTTGCACAAGAATTCCTACAGACTCAGACTCCGCAGCACTGGTATTTACTTTAATAAATAACGTCAACAATTTCTTTGTTATGACAGAACAAAGTTCCTTTGACAGAACCTCGAAAATTTACTAAAAAGATACTTCTACAAAAATTCAGTTTTTTTAAAGCTTTGCAGTTTTCAAGCTTATTTTTTCTGCAAAATGTTCTTCATACTTTTAGGAAAACATATAAAAAAATTAGAGACATACGTATATAATAGGGCATAAACTTTTTTTATCAAAATTTTGAGGGGCTGAAGAGGAATTCGAAAGTTCGTCAAAAAAAAATTTTGAGAATTTTTCAGATTTTTTGAAAAAGATTTAGAGGCCGCTCAAGGTCTTTTTACCCAAAAAAGTAGTTGTTCTTCAAATTAATACTTGTGCTTTCTACCCAGAATGAGTGCCAAACTAAAAAATATGTTCCAACGATCTTATTTAGAAAGAAAAATCTTCAAATTTTATTTTAAATGCATACATAAAAGACAAATGCAATTCCATGTTCATGTTTCCTATACAATTTGTACATAATTATATGTACAATTAATTAAGAAAATTCTTAAAAGTATGCATATGTAATGCATGCTTCTTTTACTACTATAAGTTATCTTTGGAAATCCCAACTGTCATGGTGTTGTGTGTCTTCACAAACACAAATTTTGGATTGCACTGCATTTATGTAGACATTCTCTCTTGACGTAGGTATATACTTTTTTCTGTATTTAAAAAAAAATTTAACTATGGCCGCTCTCGTTGCACTGTGCGGCGTTGTGTGGATTTTATTACTCGGTCGGTGAATGTAGGTTCTAGGGTACTATAGGATACAATTCAATTTGGATTAAAATAGTTAAAAGTGGTCGTGAATGTAGGTTCTAGAGTACTATAGAATACAATTCAATTTGGATTAAAATAGTTAAAAGTAGTCAGTGGTTTAACATGCACGGATCCACAGGGAGTGAAAAGAGGGAAATTCCCCCCAAAGATCTCAAATTTCAAAGATAAACAAAAATCAAATAGGACGTTCTAGGTTTAATCTAGCTGTGCGCAATCGCTTTAATGATTTCTAGTTGCGTTCCTAGCTGGCTGACATGATTTGGCGCTGCCTTTGTTACGTTGAATAATCATTATACCCTCTTCTTTTTTTTCGAACATTAAAAAAATATTGCTTTTTTGTCCAACTGAACGAAAAAATATGAATTCTGTAACAATGATGCTATTATAATTTGCATAACTGAACTAAGCTACTTAAGTATGTACAGAAGGCCGGAGCTATTTTGTATGAAAAAAGTAGCCTTGTACTGAACTGGCTCAGAGGGGATCGAAAGATACAATGCCATACATTAACGCACTAAAATCTTGCGTGAATAGAGCAAAAAAACAGGATATTTTTTAAACTATTTTTAAAAAATTTGTTATTAATAGAATAGAAAAGTATCAGTGTAATGATGTATAATAGAAACTTTCATCACGATTTGTTCCGATTATCCAACTGCGGAAGGTGATTTAAAGCAACATATTTTTGAAAATTAATTTTGTCGCAATAATAATGAGAATAGTCAATAAATATAAGGTTAGAAATAATCTATACAAAATTTGGTCTCGATATCTCAACATCTTCCTAATTCAAAATGTCCTTTAACATCATGTCATTTAATATGATTAAATATTGTAGTCTATTTCAATAGATTTATGATCGTTGATTCCGACTATCAACCAATTATATCTTTATTCGATGTTGAGATACATAATATTGAATAAAAAAGGCTGCCTTTAGGCATAATTGAATAATTGTAAAAAAAAGTTGTATTACGGTAAAATCCTTATATTTCAAAATGAAATTTTATAAATTTGCCATTTAAATTTATTTAATAAAAATGTTCCTATACTTTTTAAAATATTTAGTCGCTCTTTTTATGAATATTTTTGCAATTTAAAATAAATTCGTATTTGATTTTCAGGCAAACATCACGAATATCCTATTATCAGATGATTTAGCTCATACATTTAAAGATACTACGGTTTTGAATAATTATGAATAAGTATCTGGCACTTTAGCTAATAAACTCTGCTGATTTTAAGGAAATACTGGGGAAGACAGATGCAATCACATCGAAATAAAAACTGTAGTTTACATGTATGTTACAATATCCTTTGAATGAGCCCTAAGCCAAAACGATTCTATGCACTTTTGAAATTCGAATACCTATTTTGTTTACACGTATTTGCAACTGATCAGAAAAAATTCTGCGTTTTCTTTCTGAGGAAAAGTATAGTTTTCTTACTGCCGGTTTGACGTTGCTTCATATTCAATACGACAAAGCTCTGAATCCAAAGTAAAAAAAAGTAATGAAAGGTCGAAAAATTTCCAAAAATAGGAAACAATAGAATTTCACTATGAATGGAATAACACACCGTAAAATTTGTAGTATGATAAAAAAACAAAGCCTTAGCTTTAATTTTTGAAATAATTAATAAATATTATTTCAAATAACCCTATAGGAAAATCAACTAATTTAAAAAATAGTCTTTGGTCAACCACAACTGGTTATAATTCTGACTTTTTTTATAAAACAAACTCACATATTTTGTATGGCGATGTCCGCTTAATAAGTCAATTGACCATATATTGGTATAAATTGATGCATATATTTTCAACTACTTGAAAATTAGTTAATTTTAAATTTATTGATAGTTGGTTTAAAATTAATCAATTGAAAACTAGTGAATTTCACACTTATTGAAATCGAATTTAATAGCATAAAAGTTAAAAATTAGTATTAATCAAAGAGATAACTCCCAAAAAATGGAAACGATTCAACCGAATATTATTTCTTATCTATTTTTACTACTTTAACGCCAGCAAACGCTTTTAAAGCGATATTAAGGCCCCTATTATGTACGTATTATGTATGCGATGGTATGCGATGTTGACTCGCTTCAACTACATTTTTTTCATATAACGTATTGCATATATTTTAATTGAACCATGTAGTTTGCTACCATCTATTAAGAATTTTCAAACGACGTAGTTCAACTGAAATGTATGTAATAAGTTATACGAAAAAAAATTAGTTGAATCTAGTCAACTTAAGTTGAGTTGTAATACATAATAGGGGCCTAAGGTAAGTTACCCAAATAAGGCCAACCTAACGGTTTTTACCAGACAGTAGAGAAACGGGTTTTTTAAACTTATTTTTGCAATTTTGTATTTTTGTTTATTCAATTCTTTTTTCAAAAACATAAAAATAAAGCATGAAAAAGTAAAAAATATATCCAGCTCAGAAGTTTTTAAAAAGGTCTGATTTTTGCCATATTAGGACAACCATGTCTAAATAAGGCCCAACATATAACGGTTTTAGAAACATAACAAAACAGTCAGAAAATAATAAAATAAGAACACATATTGTTATTACAAATGTCGGTTTAAATTTATACTAAACATAAATGCTATTCATAGCTTTTTTTATAAAAACTTTTTCGAAAAAATATTTTTATTGCCAAAAGTTCATTTTGAAAATTAAAATAAAGTTACTCTGGATTTTTTAAGAAAATTTTGGTAATTTGCTGACCTTTATAGTTGAGGGCTTTCTTTTTCGTAGTTTTTTTCTGCCAGGTAGATTTAGGTGTGGACATGAGATCGGAAAAAGAAAGCCGGAAAGAAAAAATGTTTGGGCCTTTTTAGGCGCTCTAAATATAATTTCATTAATCAAGTTTTTCTCGAAATACACCACAGTTAGATTTGATCAATTAACCTTTTTGTTTTCGTTAAAATACCTCTCTTGATTTTTAATTCAAAGCTGGACATAGGCAACAGTTAATTCGTAGAATAACGGACTTTTACTGCTAGCACAATATTACATCAACCACGTTGTTGACGCTACCGCTGACTTCGTTCGACTGTCACTCGCTTCACAGATGCGCAATCGAAGTAATTTTTTTTTGCATCGTGATGCAGGTATGAACATGTTTAAACGTGCAAAAAATCATTTTGCAGGGAATGCAATAAATGTGCGTATTAGAAATCGGGCCTTATTAAGGCTTGGGCCTTATTTGGCGAAGAGACCTTATTAAATTCTACAAAAGAATAGTTTTTAATGGTTTTTAATGGTTTTCCGATATTAATTAATTTGATTTTAAATAATTTGAATTAAATATATGTTTTTGCTAAAAAACAAACAATGTTTAAGTCTTATTTTATTAAGGAATTATTATTTGACAAATTATTCAAATGTTTGTTCAAAATGTAAAAAATCAAAGAAGGTGTCGCCTTAAAATAATGAAAAGTAGTTCAACAACTAAATGCTTTTTAATTAGTTTTTCAATTACATGTTTTGAAAAACAAGTTATTGAATTACTTTGTTAGTTTGTTCCTATAGGGAAATTACAAATGAGTGCATGCATACACTTTAAAAGTGGTTTCTATTTTAAAATACAAAACTTTTTTACATTTTAATTAATGTTAAATGTGAAATTATATAAATTTCAATTACTAACTGGGGTTATATTAAAGTTGTTAGTACAGATATTTTCTGTTGTACAATTGCGACATGAAAATTGTCTGAATAGAATATATAAATTTCATTAAGTAACTATTATATATGCATATAGTAAATGTATATATTAATATAACGTTGATTATACTTGATTTTAAATACAAATTGTAGTTGTTGGATAGCTTAAAATCGTTTATTGAGCTTTAGGTCAAGGTTAGAACAATTAACTGTTCTAACGAACCTTTCCAAAGAAACAAAAACAACAACAACGTTTTTGAATATGAAAAGGAAAAAATCACTAGCTGAATTTATTGCAATTTCGGCCCTCTAAAGGCTTAATCAGAAAGCTTTCTGATACGCCGTGCAAGCGCGCACTAGCGCACTGCACCATAGAGGCGATGAGATAGAGTATAACTTTACAAAAATCATGGCTCAGTCGCTTAAAAAACTTCTTAAAACAATCAACTGACAGATATTTATTGAGTCACACAACATGTGTTTATACATCATGAAATTAAAAAAATGTTTAAAATTGTATTAAAGGCACTTAAGCAGTATTTAATTGTGGCTACTCAAGCAATTAAATGAAGTAGTTAACATATTATTCGTTATTTTAAATGTTGAATTGAGTTAAGTGTTTTTATTGATTCTACGGTTACAGTCAAATTAGCAGATTCCCTTTACGCACTTAAAATAATTGCTTTTCTTAATATAACATCAAGTTTCTAAGAGTAAACTGGAAAAGTTTTTGAATTAATTTTTTCGAATAATTTTTTTGTATTCCTAAGTCATTAATTTAAAGAGATTTGTTAAATAATATGTGACTTTGCTGTACCTTGAATTTAAGGAAACGACTTATATTAGATTTATTAAAAAAAAGCAATAACTTTTATGAAGAAATGTAGGTTAGGTTAGGTATATATTGTATTGACTTAACATTTAATTTTTTTTCCGAAAGTTTCTTTTAACAAAACAACCAATTTTTAGGATAAGTTATTTTATCAAATGATAAAGGATAAATAGAAAAATTAATTTTTTCCTAAAGGGAAAGAATACAAAATAGTATTTTAAAAAAATATGCAAAATAAATTTTCAGAAATTTTTCACCCCCCAAAATTTCTCTCTGGATCCGCCGATGGGTTTAAGCATGTTCGGATTAAGGATACAGTATCTTGAATTTTAAAATGTCTTGATTTGAGGTAGTATAAAATGTTTAAAATTTTTTTGTTGAAAAGTAAATTTTAAAGTAAAATTGCCTTTGCATCAGTTGCAAAGAGAAAATATATAAACTTGGGTTATCCTACTAGGATAAGGTTATCCGGATAACTTTTAATTTTTGCATCGTGTAAATGAAGTATGTATGGTTAAAAAAAACCAATAAATATTTGGTATATTAAGAGCCAAATTGTTCACTTCTGGATATTTTTAATCAGTAGAATTTGACTGGTTATCTCCGCCTAAAACTACAAAAATTTAAAAATTGCATAAGACATACATATTACTAAATTAACAAACTTGAACTTAGTAACATATAGATCAATTAGTAAGTAGTTGTTCCTTTTTGAAAATTTGAAAAAAACCTAGTAAAGAGCAAGGTTGGCAAAGAGTTATTTCATGCATAACTAGCACTCGTATTAAGCGAGCGAAAGGAGCGAAAGGAGGAGAATCAAAAACTATTTATTTCATTGACATTGACTGAGCAAAGTATGTTTGAGAATTGATGAAATTCTACCATGAAAAATAAAAAGTTATTATGGCCCTATATCCAATGCCAAGTGGTAGTGATTTCCAATGCCAGTTTGAAAACAAACTGTTTTCAAGCAAAGCATGGTAGCAACTTGCTTTCTAAAAAGAATCACATCTTAAATAATAAACTTTAAGACACGTTAAGAGACGTTGTTTCTAATCCTTTTTAGTTTGCTCCAATGGTATTCGAGTTCGCAGTTCAAGGTATAGACTTAAAGAAATTCTGGAAGTTTGATTTAATTTAGATCCACATACCTTTATATTTATTTGCTTATAATTCAGCTTTACGTTCCGTTGACTTTATTTTTCCTAACCAATTAACCTCTTTGGTAGCACTCAGTTCGAGCTCTCTTTTTCTTATACAAAATATGTTTTGATTATCTTCGTTTCCCAAACACTCAACTTTTTTATCGAATTTTTCTCGTAATAAAAACTTTTCCGCATAATTAATTATTTGTTTGATATTAATTATTATATAATTATTAAATGCACATGAAATTCATTATTTCTTGATAAAATTTCTTTTATGTTGCTGCAAATTTAGTTATTTTCTTTTTGTACTCTTAAATTGTTTGCTACAGATGCAATATTTTATCCATTAACAAATATTCTTAATTTTTTGCACTTTACGAAACACATGCGAGTATTCTGCTATTTTAATATAACTTTATTTTTATCCTTTTTTTCTTAAAATTTTTATGAATTTCACCAGGATGTTTTTTTAGAGAATCACTTCCAATCAGCACAGCTGTTACGTATAAACTGTCAGTGGCAGATATATTTTTCTATCAATATAACTCACGGTTGAATGCAATAAAAAAGTGTATGCTAGTACTTTTTGCTTTCAATTTAGTACTTTTTTCGTACGAAGATTCAAATCGATTCAACTCAATTCGTTTTGTCTTACCAGCCAGTTACACATTCAAGTTTCTGTTCAAGTTTCCTTTCAAGTTGCTACATACTCATACATTTTAACTATAATTATACTAAAAAAGTGTGAGTGTGTTGCAAATGTACTTTATGTATGTACTTTAGTTTTTATAATGTGTCAATATGTTTATTTAGTTTTAAGGCTACTTTTTTAATGTATTTTTTATATAGAGTCACTTCTCGCAGAAAAATTTAAGTGCCGGGAGCAGGCACATTTTCTATTCTAACTTAAAGATACATTGCCATCTTCACCTTGTTACTTAAACTGGTTGCGTTTTACTTTGAAATGTATATTAGAATAATACAAACGCAGTTCTAAATTTTTTTTAATAATGTTTACTAATTTGAAACAAATGTTATCTTCTCTTTGTAACTTGAATGAAAAAGACTCAATAAAATTACTTACTTACTTACTTGAGCAGAAATTTCAATGTGTAAGTGCAGAGTTAGACCTATGCATAAATCATATTTCAAATTGTCTTAAACATTTCAAAGCGATTCAATCAGAGCTTGAACACATTGGACTGCAAAAGTGCGTCAAATATCAAATTATTTGTACATACTTTTCTTATGGAGGTGAATGTGGTGAAAATGTTGCAACGACAATGCATGATTGCAACAAAGTTTCTTTCGTTGGTATAGAAATATTTCTAATTTGACGATCAACAAAAGAGCAAATATAAAGGTTTAGGTATGCGTAAATGAAACAATCGCTGCAGTCGAATTTTTTTAAATACTGAAGAGCATTACCTTTCATGGTTTTAGAAACTTTTAAGGCAGCTGTGATTTGTCGACATGATCTTCCATCTTGGTGCATCTGAATAATGATTTTTCGAGTGCTGACGTCACAAGATTTATTTTTGCCTATTGTAAACTACCAAAAATAACTCTAATAATAACTTGAAACTATAAATGTATATCAAATCACCTTTTTTATTTTATAAGATTATTAAGGGTTGGGTACGATAAATAAAAAAAAAATGTTGAAACTAAAAATACTGAATAAAATGCCGAAAAAATTTAGAAAACAAAAAACGTCAAAAAACAAAATGTTGAAAAAATAAATGTCGAAATTTAAAAAGTCGAATTAAATATGATATATAATGTGTTATCATTATTCACATTTAATTCGACTGTATTATTTTATAATATGTAGTTTTAAGAAATATCGTACCAGATGCAAGAATTTAAATTTGAGAAAAAATATTTCGTACAAGGGCAATCCATTTTAACGACTTCTTTTATTAAATATATGTAGGCAAGACTTTTTATTTCTTATGTTGTATTTGTTTTATTTCTTTGTGTTAAATGAAAACATTACATCTATTACTACTTCTTCTAAATTTCTTTTACCGCTTTTAACTATGTTAAATTTGTTATAATAGAGCTAGTTTTTTATCACTAAGAATACTGAAACAAAAAGGTTAATTTGTTTTGTTTATCTTAATATATGTTCTAATTTTATTTATTTATTTATTTTTATTCATTCAGTTTTAACACAAAAGCCTTATTTGCCAATTATAATATTACAAGTCATCTCAATGTTCAAGTAAAACTTAATAACAAAACATGCATGCACCTAAGATGTTCGATTTCCCTATGACATATATAAACACATGAGACAACTGTTACCAGTAACCATAAGTTCATTAAGATAAAGCAGAAGTCCACTGAAAAATAAATGAAAGATTAAAGACAAAAAAGTTATTAGATATTAATTTCAAAGTGTTCGAAAAGGTTGCTCTTAAGCGTTCAAGGTTTCGAAAAAGTACGCATTTAATTGGGCAGCCTGGTCCAACAAGGAGCTGTGCGAACTAGAAAAGATCGTTCAAATGTCGATGATGAGATTCTAGGAATTAATATTTGTGTGTTTCTAGTGGAACGACTCAAGGTAAATTTCTGAAACAAGTATGACGAAACATTAGTTTTTATAAGTTTATAAAAACTCAATAGTATTCTTACATTTATAAAAGTACGGCATGACAATTTCAGAAACTAAGTAACGTATGTAGATATGTGACGTCTACGAACTCCTTACACGAAACGGACAATTTTGTTCACAATTACTTAAATTTTTCGTATATTATAAGAAAAGGTTCGTATATTATAAGGTAACAGTAAATAACAGTTGTAAATAACAGAATGTCATCAGCAAAGATGAACGGTTTACATGCACACAAGTCTAATACACTTACAATATCATTTATAAATAGCATGAAAAGCAACGTACCCAGCATGGAGCCTTGTGGCACACCAGATATAATGTCAAGCAAACTAGACTCATGACCACTATGAGAAAAGAATTGCTTACGATTTGACAGATATGATAACATAAGTCTACAGGCCGTATTTGAGAATTTGAATTGAAGCTTGAGTTTTTCTATTAATTTTAAGATGTTAATTCTATTAAATGCTTTTGACATATCAAGAGACACCAAAATACTAATTTTATTTATATTAACGTTTTCTCTAATAGAGTCTGTTAAGCCAAGAAGTAGGATTGAAGTCGAGTAACGATTTCGAAAGCCAGATTGACTGTCGTCAATCAGAGAAAGACGGTCAGTTTATATTCTATTACTTGTTTTTTAATTATATTTTCAACAACTTTGGATAGCGCAGGCAATATACTAATTGGTCTGAAATTTTCCATCGACCTTGAAACAGAATTTTTCGGAATAGGTACAACCCTTGCCACCTTCCAAGCATTTGGAAACTTTGAGGTGGTAAGAATGTTATTAATGACAAATAATATATGATTTTGAATGTATGGAAGAATTAATTTTATGAATTTTATTGGAATATTATCATTTCCGATAGCATTTGATTTAACACTCAAAATAGCTTCCAAAAGATCATCCTCGGAAATATTTTTAAAGAAAAAATTGTCTTCACCATCTTCAAATGTTTCAAAATCAAACTGGAAGACATTATTTGCAGTTTGATTATTTATAAAAAACTGATTAAACGAATCGACATCGAATCCTTCGTTAGAATTGTTAGAGTTAAGGTAGCGACTGTTGCGCAGTTTATTCTACATTTGCCTCGAGTTTAGCCCTTCAAAATATCGTGAACCAGAAAGATTCTTTTTTTTACAAATAGTCAACTTAATACAATTGCGATATCTGCAAAAAGTTTTCCAATTGCTATCAGATCTATTTTGCAGGTAAGCTTTAAAAGCAAGATCACGCAAGGATTTCGCAAATAAAATCTCTCTACAATTTAACTGACTATCATTCCTATAGTTGATTTTATATTTAGTGATAGGGACAAATGAGACAGTTTCAGTTAAACAAGAGTTTAATAAACTAAGGACCGCTTTCTCAATGTCCGGTTAATTACTAATCAGAACTTTAACCAGCAGTTAGCAAAAAATCTCTTTCTTAATGTTCGGTTAAGACTTAACTGTCAGTTAAGTGCTGATTAAGTTAACGAGAAGTTGTGGTTCTGGTTAGCTGTTAATCGAAGGAGCAGCTGACAAGATTACAAAATTACAAAAAACCGACGGTTGCTTTACTAGCACTTGGTGAAATTAAAATTATTTTTTTAGCTATTATATGGTAAGCTAACTCCTGGTTAAGAGCTTGACTAACCGGACATTGATAAAGCGGCCCCTAAGCTGTCTATCGATATCGCTAGTAGAATACATTTCGCTAAGATTAATTTCACTCATAAATGCGTTCAAAATTTCGAAGTTAACTCGGGTTACTTATCAAAAAATAATCAATAAGAGATGTTGAATTATGGTGCACATCATAGTGGGTTGGAAGCGAATTGAGAATACAAGATAAGTTGCAGCGAAGACACAAAGAACGTAAACTTATTGATTTTGCCATATCAAACACGTTATGATTAAAGTCACCAACTATAATAACGTTGGAATATCTCACAAATAAGTCACTTAAAGAATTTTCAAAGGTGACAATATCACCGCGTGGTAGATAAACAACACCAAGTAGAATTTTTTGTGAATTCTGATATCTTTCAATAAACAGAGACTCGCAGACACCATATTCAGTAGACATGAAAACAACTTTAAACTTAATCTTTTTAGAAACATATGGACATACACCACCACCTCTAACATTTGGACGATCATTTCTACATAGAGCATAACTAGGAATATTAACTGCCTTATTAGAAATATATGGTTTGAGCCAAGTCTCAGAAAGGCCAAGAACATCCAGAAAACAACCACTTAGAACACTTTTTATTTCATCTAAATTAGATGACGGGGAGGACGGTTTGAGACTCTGACAATTTACGTTACCAACATTAAGATTTCCTCCATGTTTATTGAGCTAAGAGTAAAGTTCAGAATTGTCACTGGTAATGGGTCCCAAATTCAAATTAGGTAACACCATGTTTATATAATAAGAAAGAAAATCGACATAAATAGGCGCAATACATTAAACCTAATCTAAATTTTAAATGACGTGGATATATACATATAATTACGATAACTAATATATATATTTCAAAATTTATGAATAATAAATATTTTACAAAATTCATGGATTTAAAGAAATTTTGAATCGTATCTTCAAGTGGTCGATCAAAAAATAAGTTTAAAAAAGTAATGAGTAATAATGAAAAAATGTGACTACAGTTAAAAATTCAATTAATACCATCTGGATTCAAAGAAGCGTTTTCATTAGAAGCTCTATCCGGAACAGCAAATGCGGCAACAGGATCAGAAGGCATTAACATTGTTGTAACTTCCAGTAAAGCTAAGCACAGTGCAGCAATAACAACAAGCAAAGCCAACTTGGTTCTAAATGTTTTTAATGATTATTTACATAAAAAAAAATTGTGGAAATTAGACACTTTTTAGTTAAACCAATGAAAATTAGGTTTATTTAGCTTTATTTAACCGAAAAGTTGATTTTAAATAGTTAAGTACTCAAAAATTTTACTAAAATTGACCGACGACTGAAACTTGCGTGCTACTCGAACATAGCGTTGCCAACTTTTTCCAATTTCTACTGAATTTGATGTTATTTTTATATAACCAGCAACGAAACTAGTAAAATATATCATTTAACTTCAAGTTCCATTGTTTTATTTGAAATGTATCATTTTCGATATTTTTTTGATCTTTTTAATTTTTTCGGCACATTTCATTTCGATCAAAAATGTCTTCGGTGTAACGATACGTTTTATTTTTCGACATTTTATGTTTCGAAATTCCCGACGTATCGTACGAATCCTTATTAAAAATTTTATTTTGTCGCTTTCCCTAATATGTTGCACGAGCTACTTTTAACAAAATTTCAAATGGCTTCACTGCTAAAGAATAACGGTAAAAAATTATGCCTATTTGGTGTTTTCCAAAGTACCAGAGTTGTATTTTCTAAAAAGTATTTACTACGAATTTTGTTGCGTTTTAAAAATTGTATGCATTGCTGTACATATCAAAAACCACTGTCCCTAATTAGTTGCAAGTAGCTTTACTAAAAAAAGATTTATTTAAAATCATCCGGCCTCCGAAAAACTCAAAAACAGTATTAAATGGTTTTATCCAGAAATTTAATTTTTTGCTTTTTATCAGTTTCTCGTTTAAAGAAAATTCTCTACTTGGGTCAAGGAAGGTATTCTCACTTTAAGAAAATAAGAAAACATTTTTAAGACAGTTTTTCTTAATGACATCCTGTTATAATTTGTCAATACTTGAAATATGATATATAGTGAATTTTATGCATCCAAATTTACCAAACACGCCATTTTGCGTAAAGCTACAATTAAAAATTGTGCAACTGTCTAAAATATTAGTGTTCTCACGAAATTTATTAAATACTAAATTAAAAGTGCTCTTCTACTATAGTCTTAAACTTGAGCAGTTGTGCACTTGGGCACATTGCAAATTTTGACAGCTTTGAAAAAAGTGATAGTGGCATGCTCACAAAAAGCAACCTGCACAACTGCAAAAGTCCTCAACTGTACAAGCAAGTTCACTGAATCGTGAATACCCCTAGTAAAAAATTTAAAAAAATTCTCCGTATGGGAGCAGACCTTATTTTGGTATTTTTTTTGCTACACTTTTTTGCATTCCTGTTGGGATTATTTAACTGTCATAAATTTTCTAAAATAAATGTCAAAAACAGCTGACAGCATAACCTTAAATTTAGATGTGCTTTTTGTTAAGTTAGCAATATTTACTGAAAACTTAAAGCTAAAATTAACAAATATAGTCATGTTAAAAGTTGTATGTTTAACTCAATTACACTTACTTAAAAGCACGATTTCATTGCAACAACAAGTGCGGGTAAATTAAATCAAAATTGCTTTAATCATTACATTACAGCTGATAAATATGTGGCCCGCTTTTCCATTTACAGAACACTTTCGTACTTAAGCGAAAATATGATCCGCTGTTAACCAAAATAAATGCAAAACCAAGAAAATTACGTGCTAAACACTACATTTACGAGTTAGTCGAAGACACTCTGGTTAAGAAACGCCCCAATATAGATGTAGTACTGACCACTTTTGTAGAGGGTATTGGTGACAAAGGTGATGTAGTTTCTCTAAAGCCTAATTTTGCTTACAACAAATTGTTACTACCGGGCTTGGCGGTTTACAAAACTGATGATAATATTGCTAAGTACACTAAATCGGAGACTGCAAAGACCGAGGAAGTGCATAGTTCTCCTTTCGCACAGAGAGTAAGTAAAAAGTTATTTGTTTAAATCCAATTGTATTATCTTTACCATCAGACAGTAAACATGCTGTCACGCTTGACGCTGGCAGTCGTCATGAACAAAGATGAACCTTGGTTAATTGAGCCATGGCACATTAAAGCATCACTGCGCAAAGCAGGGTACATTTGCAAAGAAGAATGCATAACATTGCCTAAAGAAAAGATTGAAGGACCCGACCTAACGAAACAAAACAAAGAGTTCTACTGCACCATAACAGTAAATAATTTAGAAAAGGCACAATTGAAATGTCGCATCCATCACTGGAGCACAGATCCAAGCGAAAGGTTACCATATGTAGCTGAACATTGGAACATCCCATCTGAGCCTTTATTTGGCAGCGCAGATCCAACTGTAACTTCCTCAACTTTAACCTCAAATTAACAACAGTAATTTTGGTGTGAGATCTAAAATATTAAAAAAATTTGTTCAGATTTTTAAGAAACAAACTTTAACAAATCGTTTTTTACTAATTGAAATAATTGGGTTCTAGTTCGTTGAAGGGTTTTTCTTCGTTCAAAACCAATAACTGCCATCAACTGTAATAAAAAGAATTGTTGAATGCGAGTGCATTAGAAGTTCTTACACTTAAATCTTTGGTTTTTGTACTCGTACTCCTTTATACCCAGGTCTGGATTACACCTGGTAGTTAGGGTGGCCACCTTTTTGAAATTAAAATACAAAAATATAACTTCTCAAATGATAACTTAAGGCACACAATTTCAATTTCGATTTTTAACGTCCATCTCTACCAAATGCATTATAAAAATAATCCACTGATAAAATGACTCATCCATTCCAAAATATTAAGAACCCAATCTCCAAATTTTTTTAGAAAAAATTTTTTTTTTGACTAAACAGTATTTAATGGCATTTTCTTTTCTCGAAAAAATTCTGCATTTTTTCTGCCTTATTTGAGAATTCTGCGCTTTTTGTGTTCTTTTCTCAAAAATATGTTGACCTCTAAAATTAAATTGTGTTCTTTTCTCGAAAATTTGACCTGAAAAGTATAAAAAATGCAGAATTTTTGCACTCTCAATATCAACGGTTTCAGAGTTCTGCCCTCAAATGCTACCAACTGAAGAAACAAAAAAGTGACATGTTAAGAAAATATTGAACATTGTATTGACATTTTATTAAAGAGTGAGCTTACAAAAATTTATTATAAGTAAACATAAAATGGCTGATATTAACGAAATAGCCACATCAGTGGTATGTTTAATTAAAAATGAATTGCTGGATTGCTAATTTCGCGGAAGATTTCTGCAATTTATTTGATGTTTCTCGATATAGCAGGGCAGCCAACACAACATTGAAAAAGAAGTTGCATTTTAATGTTCTTTTCTCGACTAAGAACAGGTCAACATTTTTTGAGTTCAGGTCAAAATTTAAAAAAATTCTGCACCCTCAGAGGGCAGAATTTTTTGGCGAGAAAAGAAAACGCCATAAGTATGGCTAAGGATTTAAAGATGTAAGCAAAAATATGCACCGCCAGCACATTACAAAAAGCAGAAGGTATTTTTGACTTGGATTACAAAACCCTCTGAATTGGCAAAATTTTTTTGTATACAACTTTTTTAGAAGAATTGGAAGTAATATACATAATATATATAATTATATATATGATATAATATATAATTCTTCACTCGGAATCAAAAAAGAGAGTTTTCGGTTTTAAGATAAAGCTTAAGACAATTTTGAAGATTTAAGTACAAATTTTTTGATAAACCGTTGATGAACAAATTTGCATCAAACATTTTCTTGAGCTTTGTCTAAAAAATGAAAACTCCCTTTTTCGATTATTCTGAAATACTATTCCCGATAGGGCTGATAAGTTTATTTTCCAAGTGATCAAATTTAAACATCTTTTTTTTATATATTATTTTTCGACCTTTGTTGTTATAATAATTATGATTTTTGTTGGGCTCCAGGTCAATTATAAAATAAAAAATTTTAAATGTTTTTTATTAATTTTTTTATTTTAAATCCAATATTTGAACCTCCGTCGGAGATCATCTTCAGGGAAAAAAACTAAAAACCAAAAAGTTTGACAAAATGTTTATAAACAAAACATTTCACATTACTCACAATTTTAAAACACATATACAGACGCTACATTGAGAAACAAAGAGATGACAATAGTTGAAGAACTGACGCTGCCAACAGTAGAGGTGTTAAATTTATTGTTTTTCGTGTTTTAATGTTTATAAATGTTTTTATATATATATATATTTTAAATTGTGAGTAATGTGAAATGTTTTGTTTATAAAAATTTTGCCAAACTTTTTGGTTTTTAGTTTTTTCCCTGAAGATGATCTCCGACGGAGGTCGAAATATTGGATTTAAAATAAAAAAATTAATAAAAAACATTTAAAGTTTTAAAGATTTTGTCTTCGATTGTTTCGGTAATAGTTTTTTGTGATTCTCACAACTTGCCGGTTCCAATCCAGCAACATTACCTTTTCAATATGGGAATGTGTTGCTGTTCATACCATATCTCGGCGCATTAAAATCATCCTTACAACAGGGTTTTTATGCCTTTAAAGCATGCACAGAAATTTGGTGTAAGAGCTAAAATTTGTAACCGCTTTGCTGAAGATTCGTGCCAATGAATACTGATTTTCGCATTTGTTAAATCTTGTTTAATTCAATTTCGTTTCGAATTTAATTTTATATTTTTTATAATAATGCCAATATTTAAAAAAATTTATTTTATAAATTAGCTACATGAAACAATAATTGGCCGGTCTCCCCCTTAAATAAAATCCAGGCTACGCCAATGCCTGGAATCACTTCTTATTTGAGACAGTAGCACAAAGAAATGCATTTCTGGATTAATTTATACGTTACGATGCATGATTTCTTTGGTAGAAGATCTCTTCCAAGATCCAAATGTAAGGTTTGTGATGCTTGGAAGGTTAAATCAGGACTTCATTGAAAATAACTGCGCCGTGCTTAGATCGCAACTAGGCAATAATACCGAACCATCCGTGAGAGAAGTCCAGTACCTTTTCGCAAGAATATTGCCAAAGAAGTTCCTAACACATAAGTTTCATGCTTGCAATTAGAATTGTGAGAACGATAATAATCTTATGCTGGAATGGAACTTCAAACCATCCGAATCGATAGAAGATTCATTCATCTTCTATGGACTCGTCCGATCACTATGAGGAAACGATAGCAGAAGAATTAGAGGAAACTTCTGAGCCCACTTCCTTAAGCCCCTTGGAAAGAAATGTATGGGTTAAGGGAAAAATTCGATTATAGAATTAAGTGCGAAAAATGCCAAGATCGAAAAGTTTTCTTTTGACCCAGAATCTTTTTTTGGCATTAAAAACTACAGTAACAGTCGGCTTTTCTTGAAACCGTCTGACGAATTCTTTGATATTTGTGCACAACACTTTTCGATATACAAGGGTATATTCGATAAAAGTTGTCACGAATCCAATTTAAAAAAGCGTATCATAAAGACCTGTATTACACACTCAAATCTTACAACTCCAGAGCGGTTTGATGAAAATGGGAGTTGCTTTGAGCACAGTAAATCATTCTAGATTTTGTTACAACCGCTTTAATTCGAAAGAATTCGAAATCTAGCGTCCAAGGAGCTTAAAACAAAACCTTTCGATCCAGAGAAAAGCAAGATCAGGCCAATGCAAAGGCTTCTAAATTCATAAGTAGTCGTTTGTCCGGCTGAAAGTCTATCCGTTAATTTGTCGTTTTGGATTTTTTAAAATAATCCGTCTGTCAGTTCGTCCGTTTGTCCATTTCTCTTTTTGTCTGTCAGTCTGCTGTCGGTCCGAAGTCCATAAGTCCGTCTGATTGAATTTTGATATACCTTTCATTCAGGAAATTTTAGCTATCACAGTAATTAAGTCCGTTGGTCTACCTTTCCGTACTGTGCAACTTGCCAATGAATGGACTTCACATTGTACAAGCAATATTTCTTCAGGATTTTGTAAGTATTTTTGTGTTTGTATGGCTTTTCTAAAAACTTAAATACCCAGCGGTCAGCAATTGTAATACCTCATGAAATCTTCGGGAATGATATCATTACTGATTTTAGAATAAGCATTTCCTTTTAAAATTTTTGAAAATTTCCCTGAATTGTCCAATCTGTGAACATTTTGTTTTGTTTCGATCTCAGACCGGAAGATGCCCCTGAGTTTAGAAGCGAAGGTGTAATGCTGCCAAACGTTTGTGAGTGCTTTCAGTTAGCCGAACCCCGAATTTGCTTCATGTTCACACCTGAGCGACGGCTGAGATTAGAAGCGAAGAGGTATGGCACCAAATAACTTTGGGAAATTAAAATAAAAATCTGAAAATGCGTAGTAGTCGACGCATATTTTTTCATTCTTAAAAATTTAAAATAGGAGCACATTAAAAAAAATATAAAAAAATATTTGAATGCGAAATTTATAAATGAAAATAATATTTTATATGCTATGCATGCATATTATATTATAGTAAATATTAAATATAAATATAAAAGATTACTTTAAAAAGAAAAATATGCTTACTTCCTTTTTCGTTTGAATATTCACTCCAGAGTATTCACTACCTGATAGAAGGCCTGATTTTTAGCGTTCCCTGAGGCCTGAATTTTCGGAGGAGTTTTCTTGGGGATATTCAGGCCTGAGTTTACGTTACACGATATCAAGTGTTACGTAAGTATGATATCTTAATGAGAAAGGAAATCAAGCCGTGTGTTGAATACTCAGGCCTTACCATTACCCCTCAGGCCTTAGGGAATATATAGTTTCGGGCCTATTTTAACCGCTGGATACATTTGAATTAATTGATATTTAAAAGCAAAGGAAAAATCTTTAAAAGTTTAATTTATTTTGTCATTTTTTAATTTTGAAAGGAAATGGAAAAAATTTAAAAATTTAATTTATTTTGTCATTTTTAAATTTTCAATTTATAAAAAAAAAATTAAAAACTTACTTTTTAATAGTTCATTTTTACAATATTACAAAAATCTTAAAACCAATTGAGTTGCTTTGGTTATCATATATGTATTCCTTTTCATTATTTAATAAACTAGTAAACCCGTATGGCGTTAAAACGCGAGAATTAAACGTACCTACATTTTATTTTAAGCTATTGAATAGATTTTCAACTGATCAAAATTGAAATAAAATTAATTTTGCCCTTTTTGCAATATACGCGGTATTGCACGCGCAACGACGATATAATGTTAGCATATTTAATTTCATACCCAAATTAATTTTAAATATACAGGTGTAAGAATATTTCTTGATTTCCAGTTGAAAAATGCTTGAACAAAAATGTTTCATTGCCAGTTTCCGATTTCTTATAAAATTTTTGAGTAAGTTTTTAAAAATTAAAAAATTTTCCGACCTTTTCATAGCTATTAACCGATAGGTGGAGCTAAATACCTCACATACTTTTAGGCATATGCTGAAATGAAGAAGAGAAAAAGCAACATAACAACAACAGTTATATGCAAACTTTAACTCGCTATAACTGAAAAACATAAAAAAATAGGCCAATTACGGTTCACAACACAACAGTAATTTCTGTTTTTATTGTGTACATTGCTAATACTTAAAATAAGACACTGCAGTGTATTGCTGTGAACCGTAATAGGCCTAAAAATTTTAAGAAATTAACAATTTGCACATCTACAGGTCTAAACCTATCAAACCATACTAAATTTATTAAGATTGGACTTGTACTTAGAAAGCCTAACGCCTGACAAAATTTGTGTTTGCGTAATATATATAATAGTTTGAGCTCACAATTTGTTTATAAGCCTACATCTTGTTAAAAAAAAAACAATAATATCTCTTATGGGCACAATCGCAATTTAATCACAATTAAATACAAGAAGAAAACAAAGTTGCTATGAGCACATTTTACCCAGTGCAAAAGATTATGATAGAATATTTTTCTTAACTCATATAAACGTATTAACGGAAAGTTTTTTAAAATCTATTCAAAACAAAGAATTTTGTAACAAATAATTTTTATAAAATTTTATTTAATAAATATGGAATCAATAATTATTATATTTAGCTTTAAAAAAGAAACAATGATATGTATAAATTTTTTCTTAACAAATTAGTCGAACCAGTTTAATTACAAAGAAATAAAAGATTAAAACAAAATTCATGGTATTTTCTTTAAAAAATGCAATTTAAAGGTATGAGCTGATTTGTGATTAGAGTTTTTGTTTTAGATTGTAATTTTTTACGTCATTTGAAAGATTGATAAATTTTCTAAAATTTTATCCTTTGGAGCATTTGAATGATCAGAAATTAAAAAGAATAGCGATTTATCTAAATTTTGTCCTTTGGAACATTTGAATCCGATCAGAAATAAAAAAGAATAGCGATTTATCTAAATCGCCTTTGCTTCAAATAGATAGACAAAATCGCAAAAATATGGTTTATTTCTGACGATCAACGAAATGCCGCCACAACGTGAACAAAATCCTAGCATAACAAATAGTAGAAAAAAAGTCCAATACAGCAACAAGTCAAGCAAAAAAAAAGTAATGTAAACAAAGCTTGGCTGGTCTGCTCAGAGATCTGAAAACCCTGCAAAAAAATGTAAACAAAAGTCCGGCTGCTCTGCTCCGAAATCTAAAAAATATATAAGCAGAGGTTTTCCGCATCATTGCTATTCTTTTATAAAATCTAGTAATACTCTAGCACCGCAAAAATAAGAAGGGGTTTTTTGCAGCATACATGTGCTTGTCACACAAATTCCTGCAAGCGTTTATTCGCTTGGTTTGCTACTCGCCGGGTCTCTTGACTGGTCACTGCCAATTTCTGCTTTTGTTCCTGGCCTTTCAGTTGCAAGGTCTAATTATTTATAGTCTCTGTTTATAGTCTCTTGTGCAGCTCTGATCGTTAAATATAAAAAATGTTTAAAATTACAAGTACAAGTACTGTTTTATTTACCAATATTTATTAGAAAAACATTACAAAGTGGCATATTAAAAAAATTAAGCATTTGAACAACAACAGAAAATCGTAAGCATTTCCTTTCAGAAACTGTTTTTCTTCGCTTCAACACAGTTGAGACGAAATAAAATTTAAACGTATAAAAACAATTCAATTATTAAAGAAATCAAAATCTTAAATATCTATATGTATGTGTGGGATAAGTTCAGTGTATTAACAAACTGTACTGCATTAGAAAACTTGAAATGTTTTTGAGTAAAAGTAATTGTTTGATTAATCCTAATTAACACCTTTCAACTCCACCTCAAAGACGAGTGTGCTATTTGGCGGAATAGTTGGAGGCGAACCACGGGCACCATAAGCCATGTGTGGTGGGCAAGTAATGCGGCGTTTGCCTCCGATCTTCATGCCAGCAACACCGATATCCCAACCCTTGATGACTTCACCGCGACCCAAACCAAATTTAAAACCGGCACCTTGCTTGAGACTGTCGAAAACTTTGTTGTTGGACTTGAGGCGACCTTCGTAGTAGACAACAGCACGTTTGCCAGTCTTAGCTTCAGCTCCATTACCGATGCGAATATCTTCGATCTTTACACCTCCTGAGAGCACCTTTTCACCACCTTGTTTTTGCTGTTGCTGTTGCTGTTGGCCTTCCTTCTTTTCCTTCTTATTTTTTTTGCCTTTTTTTTCTGCGGTTTCCTTTACAACTCCATTTTGTTGCTTTTGTGGTTTTTCCAATTTTGGCTGTTTGGCTTTAGGTTGTTGTGCTTCTTCATCATCACTGTCGTCTTCATCCTCTTCTTCATTTTCATTCTCATCATCATCGTCGTCCTCTTCTTCATCTTCACCGTCATCAGAATCATCTTCACCTTCTGGTGCAGCTTCACTATTAAAATCGCTGTCATCTTCATCATCATCGTCTTCATCGGCAGCAGCAGGGGCAGCTTCGATCTTTCCCTTTTTTTGCTTAGCCTTTGAATTAAGCGCAGCCCTTAAGTCACCCTCTATTTCTTCAACTTCAGACTCTTCCTCTTCTTCACCATCCATGAAAGGATCACTTTCGATAAGATAACCCGATAATGTTACATTTCCGCTTCCTAAATTAATTTAGTAACTAAACTAAGAAACAAGCAAACTTGTAAAGAAGTTGTTATAAATACCTTGACTCTGGAATGAAAGCTCATCACCTTCCGCGAAGTTCAAATCCAAAGTAGCTTGCTCACAGGTATCCTTTCGAAGTGTGCATATTAAAAACTTTTGGTCCTCATGGGTGAGGAAGATCTGTGCTGCGCCACCTTGCGAAGAGTTCGAATCGAGTGCTGCTTGTGATATATGGAACGACTTGCTGGTCGTTTGTGTATATTTGCGGTTTGCCTTTAAGTTCAATCCTGCAAAATTAAATAAAAAAGAAAAAAAAAGACATTTTCAAACATGTGCTACTTAACAGCGAAGCTTTCGCTTTCCCGCAGTGCAAGACACGTGGTGTGGCAGACCACCAAAGCCATACAGACAATTTTTATCGAAAGGATTGAGCAAAACTTACCCCAAAACATTTTGAGCAGTTTTCTGTACACAAGTTGAATAAATTGATTTTAATAAATTAAATTCTTTAAAAATTATAAAATGCCGACACTTGAAATTAACTTGGAGACGCAACAAAACTTTTCTTGGAGCGTGCGTTTAGGATTGGTGTGTAAATGTGACAGCAGCCAAGCAGGCGGCAAATTATAAAAAATGGCGGATAGGCGTAGAGTTGCCGTAGTGAACTTTTTTGAGTAATTTTGTGTGTAAGCGTACCCTTAGAACGAAAGTCTATTACCCAGCTGGACAGCTCTAACGTCTTCACAAACACAACGAAACAAATTTTGGTTTTCAGCAATACATTAATACGTTCTGTTGTTATGTTAAACAAGGAAAGTTATGTATGTTTATATATCTTGCTTTTTTAAGGCCAAAAATATAAATAAACTGGCAACAATAATAACAAACCAAACAAAATTAGCAGACAATCGAAGGGAAGTATGCAAATAATACAAACCAAATAAAACAATTCAACATTTTTTATCTTTTCAGAAGACTAAATAGGATTCCTGAAAAACATTTTCACTGTCTGGATTGACTACAATCGCAACTCAAACAACTGCTGCTGTCGCTGGAGCTATTGCTGTTGTAAGGAAATAATTGCAAAACCCATGGATTTTATATGCATTGTGTTTGTTTTTGTTCTAATCTTTAAAGCCGAAATATTTTAACCCGTAACCTTAAGGTAATTTTTGCATTGCAAAAAATAAATAAAAATGGATTCAAAAATTGTCTTTGTAATTTAAAGAAAAATGTCAGAGTTCTAATCTCTGGGCTAGGGGGTGGTCATGATATAGCGGCATGGGGGGAGAGTGCAAAGCAGATTTTCTTATTGGTGCGAGCAGTTCAGCTAAACTTTTTTTATGGCTAAAACATGTGTGGCAGACAGAGATGCCAGATCATACAGATGAGCGTCTGTCCATATAAATAGTATTTTGGTAGAACAAATTTAACGTACAATGTATGGAGAATTTTATATGACTTTAACGTCAAAGTCGCTACGTATATGCCATATATACGGAATATTTAACAGTTAGGTGTCTAGCTGGGTTTGGTTTTGATTTTTAACCCTTTATTGCACAATTTTTTGATCTTAAGCATATACAGTTTTTATTTGATTTTTAAGCTCTGATTTGAATTAAAACCAAATATGGTAAAAGTTTTTTAAATTGGAGAGAGATAGAGCGCACAAACTTTATATAAAACAAAATTGCAAAACTTGCTGAAGGTCCACGGAAAAAATTCTTTGCGTACAAGTCATGATCAGCAGAGCTGTAAAAGAATGCATTCAATTTGATTTAAATCACAAAAAAATGAATCAATGAATAACAAAAAAAGAATTATTCATTTTAACCCGAATCACCCCGAATAATTTTTTTTTAAATTTTTAGAATGACCTGTTAACGCAAATATAAAATGGTTTAAACAAAAATAAGCACATTTTAAGTGTTTGTGTTTGCGTGTTCATATGGCAACGACAGGGTGTTTCAGGTTAATTGTGAGCTATTTAGATCAAATAAGTTTGAAGAAGGCACCAACAACTCTGTATATATGTATATTAACTTTTTAAATTTTTTTTCTGTTCTTATCAATATCGTCAAATTGATAAGCAATGACAAGTAAATGAATAACAAATGAATAAAGAATAAAAAATGAGTAATGAATAACAAAAGAATAATGAATAAAAAATGAATAATGAATAACAAATGAATAATGATTAACAAAAGAATAATGAATAAAAAATGAATAATGAATAAAAAATGAATAACGAATAAAAAATGAATAATGAATAAAAATGGAATAATTGAAAATTCTGTAATTCTTTGTGAATGGCATTCTTTGTGAATAGCATTCAAATGAATAAAAAAATTGATTCATTATTCTGAATAACGAAAAAGAATAATTGAAATGATTAATTAATCATGTTTTTAAAATTGAATGTGAATTAAAAATTTTATGTATAAATCAATTTTGCATTCATTGAATGCATTCTTATGTCGTTATTCAGTTGTACTTAAAATTCTGAATATGAATGCAGACTTTACACCTGATGATCAGGCTGTTTATAAATAAGAAATATATGTTTCTTTTAACCATATATAAGTTTTGATCATATGATCAAAAATTATGAGCATATATGTAATATAAAATATTACATATTATACTGAAAAGTGACAGCTCATCTTATGAAATATATCTCAAGAAATATTTCAAGAGATAAATTTCATGATATGAACAATTTCATGATATGAGTAGTCTACACTTGAGATATATATCATGAAATTCAATTTCACAGTTCGCATGCAGTCAAATATTCTAAGTGGAGACACTGTGTAACACTCGCGAAAGTGACACTCATGCTCAAATACGCTCATTTTTTCGCAGGTTCACGTGTGTGGTCTTTCGTCATTCACCAGTCAACCACAGAAATTTTTGTGGTTAAATTTCTGAGTGTCTTTCAGTATCGTTAATTTGTACACCGCTAAAGAAAAAAATGGCGTATGGAAGAGTATTTTGGAACGCTGCAGAGACATGAGCATACAACTTCTATTTCTTTTATATGTATGCATTTTTTATAAAATGGAAAATAACCAAAAAAACTTTTTCAAATAAATTGATGAGTCCAACGTGACTCGATGTGCTGGGCATTGAAACACTTTCGAATGAGAAACGCCATTTTGTCAACTTGACGAAAACCCTAAATCCGACTTAACTCACCATATAAACTGTGTAGAAAGGAAAACAATGTGAAAAATGTTTGGCTACAGCCTGATTAAGGTATAAATAAATAAATAAATTAAGTTAATAACAAAGTGAATAATAGTGAACACATTGGTAAAATAAAGTAAATAACCGTTATAACAACAACAAATAATTTTAGATGTTTAATATGGTAAATGATGTAAATGTAAATAAATTGTAATGTTACTGTTTGAAAAATTATTCTTTATGAAACGTATTTTATAACCTAATTATAGTTATAAAATATTTTATAAAATTTTTTTACATATATATATATTTTCAAATAAATAACATTTGTAATAAAATAATAAACATTTTTAATTTTTTCCTAACAAGGTATATTTAAATAACTCTCTATTGCTTATGGTCAATGAAAAATTTACTCATAATTTATGCGCAAGTTAGTTTTAATGTATAATGCAAGTATCTTTAATGCGTCTTTGAGATTTAGGAATAAGCAGTTTTCTTAAAAAGTTTGAAGCAACAGTTATCACTAGGGCTCGGATAGTTATGCATGGAAAAGTGCAAAAATATGCATACATTATACACAAAAAAAGTATAAAGTGACCTCGATAGCCTAGTGGCATCGAGCTTGACTGTCACTCAGGGGTCCCGGTTTCGACTCCTGGCCGGGCAATGGTCATACGCTATAACCTTTTTGTCCTTCATTCTAATTCAAATAACTTTAAAACACAACGACGCAAGGTTGTAGTTGGTGGTGGTAGAAAAGTTTGTGGAGATGAACGTTTAGTAACTTGATTTGACTGAGGTCAAGGCTAACACTTGCTTCAGATTTAATATCACATGTTTCTATAGCTTCTGCCACATTAAGAACATCTTTGACAAAAGTTGAACTTGATTGCTCCCTTCTCTGTGGTATCACAATGGACCAATAATTTGGTCAAAGTGGGCTGGTCTAAAGACCTACCGACACCTTAATCTAACCTCAGTCTATGTACGAAAAAACTCTGAAATATGCTCAAAGACAAGCAGATAGAAATGTTCATATATAATATTTTCAATATATTTTAAAAAAAGTGCTAAATATGCAAACAAATTTTTTTTCGATCTTTCGGAATAAGTGCCGTTAAATTTTCAATAGTACGTTTATTTAAAAAACAGATTAAGAAGTGATTGAATATGGTGGCCTATTGTTTTATTACTCTGTTACATAGTAAAATTTTTTATCAAATTGTTGGTCAAGCACGATAAAGCTGTTCTGTTGAAAAGCAAATATAATAGCCCCTATCAGGCAGTTGGTCAACGCTCTGACGAACGTATTGAAAATATGCATACAAATTTGAAAAACATTAATATTAAATCAAAATATGCTTAATGGCTAGAAAAATTCAAAATATGCATGAAAAATTCAAATGGTTATCACACAAGTGCTCAAAATATCATATGATATAGAGCTTTTTAACCCAATAAGGACGATGATGCCATATGGGATCACTAATAGCGCATTCTTTTCTGGAAAAAAATTCTGACCTCACAGAATGCAGAATTTTTTAGATTCTGACCTGAATTTGCAGAATGTTGACTTCTTTTGAGCTGAGAAAAGAACGGAAAAAATGCAACATTTTTTTTTCATTTGAAATTGGCTGCACTGAATTCCGATGTATTTACGCTTGAGGTTATGTATAGTGCCGACTGCATGGAACTTTTAACAAATACTCATCGAGCTGTTAAATTTTATTAAAAGTAACCACTTTATCAAAATTGTTTTGGATTAAATTTAAAAATTTTTTCAAAATTGGAACATTTTGCTTCTCACAATTGTCACAGCATATAATATTACTGTCAAAATTAATTTGTTTTTTTTTATGTTGGTATTAGTAGAGAGCAGAATGCAGAACCGCCGAATTTTACAGGTCAGAAAATTCTGCATTTGTTATACTTTTGCGGTCAGAATTTTCGAGAAAAGAAAACTAACGGTATTTCATAAAAGTTAGTCAAAATTAGACCTTGTATAAAAAATTGTCCCGTCTTTAAAGAGTTAATTCACCCACACACGGAAAACAATAAATTATATAACGGATTTTGCAAAAAGTTCTCCTACACAAGTCATATTTATTTTGTATGGGCTGCAATGATAATGGTAACCATATATATGTAAATTTAATTAAATGCAATAAAGAAAATGGTTCTTATCTGTTTTTAATTTCAACTTATGCAAAACATTATAATATCACTCTGTCTTGTCAAGCTTCATAGACAAGAACATTTAAAAAATTATAAATAAATATAGCAAGATAAAGAGTTTTTGTAAAACAAGTTAACACCATAATCAACTACGTAAGTAGTGAAAAAACCGGTTATAATGTTCCTTTCAATTCAGAGAAATCAGTTAATAAGACATACATATTATATGTGATAAGCAAGCGCGTCGGAAGCTAATTTCATCTGGGGGGCAGTACAAATGGTGGTGCAAAAAAAGTTCACCAAAATTTCTTCAGAGAAACATGAATGTGAATAAACAAATTTTTTATTTTAGTTTAAAATAAAAAAAAAATATAAAAATATATAAAAAATATTAAAATTTCATTATTTTTAAAAGTACTTCCAATTTCAATATTAGAGATCATTCTTTAAAGGATCTTTCATATGGTAATATGAAAATATAAGAAATAATGGTTGCTTTTATAAAGCAAGACTAGGTATATCTTTACATGGCGTAAATAAGGTACAAAAAGTTATATCAATTTAAATTATTCCAAAATGTTTCTTTCTGTCCTTGCGAGAAACAAACTCTTTCACCACCTCCATCGAATTCAATTCTTACGTTTTATCTTTGTGAATGTGCATAAGTGCCGCATGAGTGAGTCGTTTAAGTCGTCTTAGTACACTAAAAGAACGCTCAGATGAAGCTGCTGATGCAGGCACAGTCACAAGCAAAGCAATAAGTTTTCAACTTCATTTAATAGTTTTTTTACAGTAACCGAATTTTTCGCAAATTGGGATACAATGCCACTACAATTTCAAGGTGTTTGGCCAGGCAATTGCTTCAGCAATTTCATCTGCAAAAAAGTCATCTGCATAAAGATCAACTTTTGTTTTTAGATTTTGTTCAGAAGGCACTTTTCCGTTGAAGGCTTCGATTACAATATTTTCCAACGATTCCAGAGTGTCAAGATCTGTTTAAATGTACAATAAGATTTACAAAGTGCCAGTTAACACTAGCTTCACTGAACCGACTCACCAAATGTTAAATCAAAGTGAGTCGGTTGAGTGAAGCTGGTGTAAACTTGCAAAAATAAAAAAAAAGTAAAATATCAACCTGTTTGATCGAATCTAGCCGTCATCTCATTTGAGAGAAGATCTAAAATTTCGAAATAATCTTTTCGTAGCCGATCATATAATGGCAACTGTACTGAAGGAACCGAATTTGATGTTTGTTCAAAGCGTCGAGGTGGATTTTCATCAGCTTATTCACAGTAGGGGCTTTCGCATGGTCCAAAACATTGGACCAACATGGCAGATTGTACAACATGTAGTACCATGCGTAAGCTAAAACGATAGTCGAAATTTTTGGTTTTTTCTGCCGATTGTACAATATTGTACAACTATGTAAAATTACTGCTCAATTGTTAGGGCATCTAAAAGTTGCTTAGCTATTAGCCGGATGTTTGTTCTGCTTGAGAGCTTGCAATTAATGATGTTGCTTTACAAGTTGGATCGTTCGAACGCTCAATCAAATAGTCCCATTAGTTTTCCATCTAACTTTTCGTACAACATGTCGTCCAATATGGAAAGCCCCTAAGAACATGTCAAATTTTTTCTTACCAGAGTTGCAAAATTAACAAGCATTAAGCTACATACTTAAGGGTGCTTTTAAACTGAAGTGGTGGGCTTACAGTAGAAACTCATTTTGTTCTATCTTTTTGCAAACACAGAGAAAGAAAATGGTTATCCGCAAGCATGCTTATGAAAAAGAGAGAAAGAAGAGGAAAATATATAATACAAAAATATTATCGTTGTAAAAAAACCTAAAATTTTGAATAACTTTTGAAGTTTTCCTTTTAAATTGTTTATCTAGCTAAAAAAGTGGGGGGAAACTGCCCCCCTTTCCCCCGCTTCCGACGCCAATGGTGATAAGCAGTGCATGAAAGAGTTAAGACTTGGAAAATATTAGAAATTAATATACAAATGAGGAGAACGGCACATGCCCCGTTTCTTTTTTTTTGCCTCCAAAATATTATACCACAAAGAAGCCCTGACATAATTGAAGGATAATGACGAATCGAATTTAACATAAATTTATTATTGAGACTTTCTCAGTTTAACTCTGAAAAAGTTTCATGCTGCTCTCTAGTAACTTCCAAAATATAGGGTTTCAAATTTGGAAAAATGGGTCTAAAAACCTTGCGATTTCTTTCAACTTTTGTATAAAATCAAGCATTATGGTTTTCATAAGAATGGTTATTATCTTATCTGTTAAATAAGCTATTAACTAGAGATGCAACGGATAGTTATTTGGCCGGATATCGAATTAATAAAAACATCGACTTTAGTTGTAGAAGTGTAAACTTTTGCAAAACATGTATTTTGATAATATGCATCATAATCAATCAAAAAGTAGATTTTTAATTTTTTGTAACTTATGGCCTTTTTTTATTTCATATGACGATATGTTCATCATGTATTTAATATATTTTGAAAAGAATACAGAAATTCTTTTCTAAGGTTAATTTATAAATAAAGCAGAGCTAAACCATTCATATTCAGATAGTATTTTGTAAGGCTGTGTTCATATAACGCGTTTTAGTCGCGATTGCTCTCACGTTGTTCTTTTTGCAAACGCTGCCGAAAAATACTGAATTTTGTATGTATTAAAATACATTTATTTATTTAATAATCAGTATTTCTCAGCCGCGTTTGCGAAGAAAAAATGGAGAGTGGTGTCGCAATCGCGACAAAAAAGAGTAATATGAACACGGCCTAATAAGTTACGATACCATTTCATTTACCTTTGTTTCACAAAAACTTTTCAATACGTATTCTCAAATTGAAAATTTTTTCTACGAATTCTATTCGTGTTTGAAAATTACGAATATGGATGTAGTTTGGTACACATTTCAAATATTTTATTCATATTCGTACAAAAACAAATTTATATTGTACTTTACATTTACGAATGATCGTAATACCTAGTCACGAAAAAACCCTTCTGCTCAGCTAGGGCTTGAACCGCGGTTCCTTAGTGTATGGTGCATGTACTCTTCCACACATGTCCTTATATTCGGTAATTGTTCGACAAACCAGTCTAAACGATTTCAGTTGTAAATTTTTTAAACAACTAAAACTTCGTACATTTTACGAATAATGCGTACGGTCAACCTGCGAATGAATTTTTTAGTAAATACTACGAATGTAATGAAACAAATTACGAAGTTATTCCTCCGAGAAATTGACGAATGTTAAGGAATGATTTCCCCTATTAGTCGAATATCATTTTTCGTAGCAACAGAAAGCAAGGTGCATTTAATTCAATAACGGATATAAACTTTGACGATAAGCAAATTTATGTGTTAAAGTCATTGCAAACAAGCAGAAGACAAAGCAAATAAATTTAATAAAAAAATGAATGTTTTCCAAAAAGTCGGCTTATTTTTCTATCATAAAGATGATCCAATTTGGATTTTAGTTAATTTTTCTAAACTTAATAAAATGACAAACAATTCTAAGGCATTTAAATTTAAGAAATTTGTAGCGATTTAGGCAAGAGCAAAGCTTCGAATTCAAAAGCGAAAGAAAAAATTAGAAAATTTAATAAAGTAGGTCAATTTTGGATCAAGGACTAATTTTTAAAAAAAACCTTATATCATATTAAGAAAACGATTTTACATTAGAATATGTTATAATCAAAATTTTTTTATGACATAAACGTAATAGGAGACTCGATTTCAAACAATCATTTTGCACTTCTTAAAATTCACGTTATTTAGCAACGCCCATCCATTTTGAGAATTTTCTGTACTTTTTTTCGCGTCACGTGCTTATATTAAACCAGGATTCAGAATCAAGCTTTGCAGGAGGTTCTGGAATACGTTAAGAAAATGTATGAAACCCAAAACACATCTTATATACATGTACCTCTTTATTTATTCATACGTTTTGAATTAAAAAAAAAATTAATTTTTGAAATCATTCAGATAATAGGTATATTTTCTTACTCGATTGTAGGAACTTGCAAGCTGCTAGAAGTGATTCATGATGGAAAAAGAAATAAGTAGATTGGTGTCTCAGCATGCGGGGAACATTTCAAGAACAGCAACAACTCAAATTTTTAATTTTTGCGAATGATATGGCTTTTGAACTCCTGAATCCAAATCTGAAAAACTTTAGTCCACTCGAAATTGGTTAAGGAGTTAAAGACTTCCAAAGTTAAAAATGGCCTAAAAATTTAGTTTTTTTTTTCAGTTTTTCAACACAAAAAAAAATATTGTTTAATATAAGGAAATTTTTGTATTCTATTTTTAAAAGTTGAAATCTTGGGTATTGATAGTAATTAATGCGATTTCATTTAAGGATAGAGGCCTCACATTATTTAATTTATTAAACTAAAAAAATTACTGAAATGTATTACATGACAAAAAAATGAAATAAAATTTTTAAATATTTCGGACATGATACGAGAGAGATTTTTACACCATCTTTAAAATTATATTAGATTTTCTAATGTGTACAAGCGTGTGTCAACCGGTGTAGTGTGCATATCATATTCACAAAATAAGTACCAATAATCGTAGTACAATACATAGCATTATATAGGTTACATTTTGTTTATGTTCATTCTAGATTCAATTATGCCTTTGCCCCCCGTCCCCCCTAGAACAAGTCCTGCGGACACCCTTGAATGAAAAAGTAATCTAAGTCTCAAATTTTAAAAATATCTATGGATAGAAATCACGTCCTACAAAAGTGACATCATTAAAATAATGCAACATTCAAAACTTCGAATAAACTAAAATACGACTATGAGGTATTTTAACTTTGGTCCAGTCGAAGATGCTTCCTTACTAGTTTTATATAAAGTCAAAATTATTATCGAAGAAGGGCGAGCCAAGGACCAAAATAAATGGTAAATGTTTAACCTACGAATTGTCATAGTGTCAGACGTTTAGTGAATATGTGTTTTTTCTACACAATTCTAATACACTAGATTGCAATAACGATAATGTTATTGCGTAACCTTATACCTTACTTTAAAACATTTCCTAAATGAAACATACCCGTGAAAAACCGGGAACTATTCGGCTAGCTATTTAATAAATTTATAACACGTCCATAATTCGAATTAATTCCAAATTTCTTTAAACTACGCAGTTTCTTAATATATTAAAAAAACTCGAAGTTTTAAGTCAACACCTCTGTCTGCATCAAATTGATGTGTTTCTTAAAAGCACATCAATCTACTTCTAAAAACACTTGTTTATATACAGAATATTTCAATTTAAGGTTAATATCATCTTGAATCAACATCGTTTTCAGTTATAAAACAATAGCAAAAAAAAAAAATAAAATACTCCAACGAATATTTACATACATAACAGTAAATTCCGTTTCAAAATACACAAAAACATCAGTCTGGTTTAGTTCAAACTTCTAGAATATGTTTCCATTGTTGTCTATTGTGTACGCAGTACAAATATTTTTAAATTAAGTGGAGCTCAAGAAAGAAATTTAGCACAACTTAAAAAAGTGGCACGTATCAGTTTAGGGTCTTGGAATTTGAATCAAGGGTGATTGATATATACTCCTTATTCTTTATTTATTAACACGTTGAAAGATCAATATCAATATTGAAATTCTATTGAACACAAACCAATTTATGACAAACTAGCAAATACCCGCTGCTTCGAATGCGATAAAAATATTAAATACCATGTAAAAACATTAAATCTCAAAATTAAAGTATTTTTTTGTATATTCAAATGCAAAATATGAAACTAATTGTGTTTGTTTAAAAATGAAAAAATTTTAGATATAAATATTATAAAATTACTTAATTTAATTTGGATAACCTTCTTTAAACAGTAATTGTTGTGATGACATGAAGTTGCTTGGCTTTTGCTCTATTTTGATTTTTTAATAAGTCCTGCATAATACAATAGGAGTATACAAAATTTGGGTAAACAATTTTTTAAATTTGTTATTAAAAAACCTTAGAATGAGAAGAAACCGACTGAAATTTTAATTTTTGAATTTGCAAGCAAACATCATGCAAACAAATTTTCTTTGTCTGAAAGGTCAATTAATTGAATTTGGAGAAATGAAAAAAGATTTACCGTTACTTCACCAATTCAATGCTCTATATTGTTTTCACAAAACCTCTAAAATATTCAATTTGTGCTCAAAGAATAGGCCAAAAGTTCTTTTCATGTGGTTTTTTTTTAATTTCCTTTTTCCCCCACTCTTTCATAGTACATATCATTTATCTGCAAAAATGTCTTTATTTTGACACAAAATTCAATAAACCGTTATTATTTTTTGGGTAACATTTTATTTTTTCAAAATGTTATTATATTTTTTACAATGTTCTACAGCTTAAATATAATATCTGTAAAAATTTTTTTACATATTTCAAACCATTCCAAAGTTATGTATATACATAAATCTATGTTTTAAGTCATTTAATTATCTATTATGCCTTTTTATTGATTTAAAGTATTATCCGGCAGACGCAGGAGTCACAGACCGCCTTACTGCCATATATGAATTTTTATGCTATTCGGAAAATAAATTTTATACATACTTTCACCATTTTTAGTATAGTTGCCGAAAGTAACCATATGAACTGAAGTACCAAATTTTAATCAAATCCTTTAGTCTAAAAACTTCCGAAATATAGGGAAAATGCGGAAATCACATTTCACAATCAAAACAAATCGACTGCCAAAATTTCAGCTCAATTTAGCTTAAACCCAGTGCGCTTTGCTTCACTCTTTGCTTATCCTCTGAAAAGTGGGCGTAACTAAAGTGGGACACTCCCATTTTTAGTACAGTTGCCGAGAGTAATCCCATATTAACTACATTCTTCATTTTAGTTTAATAAGATCCAAACTGTTTTCACTACACTATTATCCCCAGAAAAGTTATCGTAATTAAAGTGGGACACGCCCATTTTTAATAAATCTTCCAAAAGTAACCGTGCGAACTAAATTACCAAAGTTAAGTCTTATACCACGTAATATTGGGCCAAATTACTCATTTCAGCGCATTCAGCCAAATGAGAAACAAAGTCATCTCATTTCCCATACAAATTCTCAGTTGCAATTCAACTCATTTAAAACAAATGAATGAGATGGGATACGTTCTTAAAACTTATCACAAACTATTTCAAACGCATTCAATGAAGAATGATAAAAAACACCGAACACACCAAAAACAAAGGAAAACGTCAAACAACAAATCATTTTATACACGTGTATCCTCATCAATATCAACCAGTAAAAACGAAGCAAAAAAGCAGATGTCAAACGAAATGATATACTTTCGCAAAAAAAAAAACCAATCCAAGCACTTTTAAATGACTGATTCAAAATAAGTCATTTGGCTCAATTTAAACGACCAAAATCATTTCAAAAATAGCATTTTCATTGATTTTTGGGCTGTTATAGGTGGCGTGGAAAGTCATTTTTAGTACAGCTGCCAAAAGTAACTATAAAAATAAAATTACCAAATTTTAGTCTTGTACGACCAAAACCGTCTGAAATATAGCATTTTTATCATATAGTAGACGTGAAAAGTAGGAGTAGCAAAATATCAATAGCCTATCACGATTTAGTTGAAATATGAAATCGATTCAGTGGCTATCGCGTAATTGCCAAACATCCGTGCAGTGTCAAAACGCTTTTATTGGTATAGATAGATAGACTAACACAATCTCAAGTCTGGAAAAGTAAGCTGGTAAGGCTGCAAAACAAAATTTATGCTTTTAACTGAATTCTGGCAGCTCCCCTCAAAACATTTGTAAAGAAAATTAATCAACACTGTCACACCAGCAGTGTGACCACGAGCTTTAAAAAAGAAAGCTAAACCGGCCAAAACAAAAACTCAAAACAAGCTAAATGACTTGAAAAAACAAGCTAAAAAACAACCAGATATCTTTCATATAATTTTAGAGTCAATGCTTAAAGTTAAGTTAAACGCTTTAAAATCATACGTTTTTCCTTTTGCTAATAACTTGTTATCTATTCGAGATTTGCCTCCAATTCTTCTCAATAATATCGAATTTAGATTTGTTGGCAAGGTAACCAACCTCGGATTTATAATAAACTCCTTCCTAGTTAAACTAGTCTGTGCAGCTTCTGCTGCCTGCATTTACCTATTCGGACGTTGTATACCCTAAGCTTGACTCGCGGTTGTAGCATAATCTTCTTGTTGCATTTAAAAACGCAGCCCGCTTAGTTAATGGTCTGAGATGGTTTGACCACGTATCTACCACCGCAAAACAATTACTTGGGCAAGGTCTTCCATGTCATCTTGAAGCTAGAAATTGCATTTTCTTGCATAAAATTATATATACACAGAGTCCTAGGTATCTGTTTGACAAACTCTATTTTTGCAGGTCAAGTAAAAACCTTAATCTCTTAATCTCTACATACAATTTTATCAACTCCAATAGTTTGTTTTTCGTGAGAGCAATCAGATTGTGGAATTCGTTACCCATTGGCATTAAATTAGTTTCCAATAGTAGCTAGATAGATAGTTAACCTAGTTCATCTTTTATCGTTAAGTTCGTTAGGAACAGAGCGATGTCCTTGGTGAACCATCCATTATTTGGTGCGGTTTTAGGTACAATGCACCTAATTAGGGTCCTGATTAGACCATTACAGTGACACAAAATGTATTCTACTGTTTCTTCATCTTCGTGACATAATCTACACAGATCTTCCTGGACTATACCCATGGTAGATAAGTGCTTATTTACCTTGAAATGTCCAGTTAGGAAACCTGTGACAAGTCTGATAGATGTTCCACTTAAAGTAAGGAGTTGTTTCGTTCTTTGGAGCGAAGTGGTTGGCATGAATGTTTTTGCCTGTCTGTTACCTTCGGTTTCCCTACAGTAATGAAGTGCCTTTCTGTTTAGCTACATTTTAATTTATGGCTCATAGCGCCGCATGGTAGCGAGCAGAATGGTTCTGGGCATATGAAGGAACTTGCAGCTCCTTTCCTGGCTAGTTCGTTCGTAATCTTATTCTCTAAATAGCCGCTATGGTCTGGTACCCAAATGAAGTGGACTCAATTGTGGGTAGACACACCTTGATAAGCAGCTGTAGGTAATCTCATACGAGTTGGAACGTGATTTTATGTGCGCTAAGTGCAAGTAGAGCAGCTTTTCTGTCAGAGTGAGTGTAAATGTTTTTGTTCCTAGTGGGACTGCTTACATACTCTCTTAGGCAAATCTCAATTGCATAGACTTCAGCTTGGAAGACTTGGCCAGCTCAAACGCCTTCCTTTGTCTTTGAGCCATTAGTATAAAAGGTTTGAAAGCTACCAGTAAACCGTGGACTTTCTGTTTCCCATGTGGTTCTGTTCTGAAGGAGACTTGGAAGTTTTTGCAGAAGTTGTATTTTGAGAGGCAGAGATCGAAGGGTAATAACCTTAGATTCGCGTTCTTAGTTATTTCGTCTTAGAACGCTGGGTGAGTGTTACTTGGTAAATACAAATTGGTGTCAATCATGAACCAAGAAATAAAGATCATGCAAAGAAAAGAGCCGCCATATTGTAAACAAAAACAGCTGATAGGTCTGACGTCATCGGTCACAAAATCTTTTGTTTACGATTAGTGATTGGATGTTGAATGTTATTTGTTAAAATTTTAAAGAGTTATTATATAAATGTAATGTGTTTTTATATTAAAACGAAGTGTGCTGTAGCGACATGCATTAATTGCAACAGCAAAAAAAAACAAATACGTTAATTTCTACCGTTTCTCCAAGGCAAAAATTGCTTGTAAGCAATGGGAGATTTTTTGTCGGCTAAATGTCGACACTGCAATGGCAAGAATGTGTGGAGATCATTTTCTGCCTGAAGACTTCGAAAGAAGGGTCCAAGTTCAAATGGGTAAGTACTTCTACATTTCCACGAAAATATTCTTTTAAAAAATGTTACGATAGGTTTTGGCAAAGCTATGCGCTTAAAGCCGGGCGCTGTCCCAACATTTATGACCAAGGAGGTGCAGCCAGCAAATGCAGAACGATGTCAGCGAATTTTAAAGCACGAAAACAAAAAAATCGTAAGTGCTCTGCTTCAGGAGTCGTCGGTCATGTAGAAGTTTTTCCTGTAGAGGAAATAGAAAAACTAAACAGGGACGCTTCTATTTCTAACCGCTCTTCAGAGCAGTTACTTCAAGCGAAAATACGGCAGCTATGTATATTCGCAAGTGTAAGTAAAATTTAACAATTTTAAGAATTCAATATTTTTAATCTTTTTCTTGGAGTGAACAGCGGTTTGGAAAACCTCGTGTGATACATCTGCCACAAATTGCACAAAGACGTTCCGAACATAAGGCTGGAAGAAGAAGCGGCAGTATCACTTAGTTAGGTAGATCATTTAAGCGAAGGCGGTTCGCCAAGCCAACGGAAGAGCTCATGGCGCATATGACTGCGTTGGAAAAAGTGTTCAACGACGTAAATGGCAACGGGCTGCTAATAAGCAAAAATTATTTGTAGACGCACATTACAAGTGCAGAGCATGTTATTTGTGACAACAAAATAAAAAAAATGTTTTTCCGCGCACGAATGTTTTTTAAAATAAGATTATTAAATAAAGAAATTGTGAACAATTCGATGCAGAGGATAAGAAAATTTAACAAAACAGTTCAATAATAGGCTTGGGTAGTTCACGAACGAACTAGTTCAATTGAACTATTCGCACTCATGAACTATGTGAACTAGTTCGTTTCTTTTAGTTCTTTTAGTTCAATCGATTTTGCAGCGAGTCAGATCGAAATGAACGAGAAAAAATTTATTAAACAATGTTTTAGTTCCTGCTGATACTAATGAACAGTAAAAAACTTTTTTGGAATAAAAAATTTTTGTGGCAAATATTGTGTGAAATGCCCCATATGTAGTATTTTTATGTAATTTATGTTTTGTAAGTATTTTTATGTAAATTTCTGCTATGTCTACAGTTAATAATCGATTCGCTCTTATAGCTCGTTTCATTTTATAGACCTGATCATGAACGAGTAAGCAAAACGAACTAAAAGACCTATTGAACTTAAAAGATATAACGAGCTAACATACATAACGATCTAAAATACCAAACGAACTATTAGACCTAACGAACTAACAACATGAACGAGTGCACGAAACGAAAGAACTAAATGAACTAAAAGAACTATATGAACGAACTAGTTCATTAAACTCAACTGAACTAAAAAGAGCGATCTTTTTAGTGAACTAGAATGCCCAAGCCTATTCAATAATAAAAACAAAGTGAACATCCAATTTTGTATTCTATTTATTTGCAGTTTTTCTTTTTACAGCGTTCTTTACATTTAGTTACTGCATGGAAATATAAACAAACAAAGTATTCAAACACTTTTTTCGCGAATTAAACTTATTAATTTTATAATTTTTTACTTTTATCCGAGTTTTCACATGTTTTGCATGCAAAACATATGCAAATTGACAGTTTCATAGCATGCTTGTGACCGATGACGTTGCACGAAAAATTACTTTTTTCTCGCACTGCTCTTTGCGTGATCTTCTCTTATTGGTTCATGGTGTCAATGATGAGCATCCCTACAAGAAGACTATCGGTTATTTAACTAAGCAAAAACGGTTTTTCTAAACTGAAATATCGGTTACCTCTTCATACTAAGTTTCGGTTATGCTAGGAAGAGCCTCGGGAAGAAATTAACCGAAACTCGTGTATACGTGTGATCTGGCATCCCTTTTTCACACGTATCAATTTCCAATACCATTGAAATATAGCCGTCCCGCTCTCTCTCTAGTTAGGGTTAACATAAATACAGGTTATAGGTAACCAAATCTCACCAGATAAATCTAACCGAAAACTCAGTTATATGTAACCGTTAGATATAACGTCAAAATCAGTTTTATCTAACGTACCTCTTAAAAAATAAAAATGCATGCAATTCGTTGGTGTCTTGAAACAAATGGTTTTAATTTATTATAACATTTTTTATTGTTGTTGTTGTTGTTCTTACTGTTATTGCTGCTACTGCGAGTCACTTCTGTGCCGACGACTTTGGGAGTGGAATTAGATGTGGCGAATGTTGAAATGCTCACTGCATTCTTGATATTGGCAAGCGTGCTTATTGGCTCATCCTTCTTTGATGGGTAGCAGCGTTCCAACAGTAAGCAATTTAAAGATATTTAATTTTTTTATTGCAGAGCTTGGTTTTTGTTAGCGAAACCAGGAATGGTAAACTACAATGGCGGATATGCAAAAATTGGACATGATTTTTAATAATGATACCTTCTCTTTCTTTCACATGCACTTGCTAAAATGTTCATATTTTTCCCTGTTTCACAATTTTTGACACTGAAATGAGTATGCGAATGTGGTTGTAGACAGAAAAATGTATGTGATTGTGTTAGAGTTTTGGTTAGCTATTTCTTGTAGGGATGACTGTGAAGATCAGACAAGAAGATACACTCTAAAAAATAAGTGTAAGTTTACTGCTATTATAGTAGTAATAATTTGTTGAAAATTGATCAGAAGTGCAATTTTACTACAACTTTTCAAGTAATCTTTAATTTTTCAATTCAAATGTAAATTTAAGTAAAATTAAACACATGTTGTTGAATTTTGCTACAACAAAAAATCAATATAAATTCATTTTTGAAGCAATCTGAAATTGTTTAAAATTTGACATTAATTTCAGTAAAATTAAACATCAGATGTTGGATTTTGCTACAATATCAGTAGTCAACATTTATACTACTACATCAATTGTATTAATATTCAGCAATTTTTTAACTTTCAACAACTGCAACAGTCGTGCATGTATTGGGGGTTGGAATTAGTTTTAAAGGTTTTCTAAGAGATGGCGTAACTATCAATAGATCGCATCGGGCACACCTGTGACTATATTCATTTCAAAGCACATTGTCTAAGCTTCATTTTTCAGTATGTGCCATTCCACTGAAGTGTAAACAACATATATTTTTTTCTCTGTGAACATGTCGACTTTCGTTCCAACAAAACGCAATTTGCGGGAAGGTTTACTTTTGTGCTTCCATTTGAAGAAAAAAGCGGTTGAAGCACAACGCACGCTTACTGTGGCTTACGGGGACTATGCTCCATCGATTTCTACTTGTGAGTACTGGTTCCGTCGGTTTAAAAGTGGTGATTTTGATACGGAAGTCAAAGAGCGTCCGGGCCAGCCGAAAAAGTTTGAAGATGAGGAATTGGAGGCTTTGCTCGATGAAGACCCGTGTCAAACCCTTCAAGAATTGTCAGAATCATTGAGAGTCGACTTATCAACGGTCGGCAAACGCTTGAAGGCCATGGGAATGATTCAAAAGCAAGGATATTGGGTGCCGTACCAGTTGAAGCCGAGAGACGTTGAACGGCGATTTTGCATGTGCGAACAACTGCTTCAACGGCATAAAAGGAAGAGTTTTTTGCATCGAATTGTCACTGGCGATGAAAAGTGGATCCATTACGATAATCCTAAGCGAAAAAAATTGTGGGGACCACCCGTCCATGCATCAACATCGAGGGCCAAGCCGAATATTCATGGCGCCAAGCTTATGCTGTGTATTTGGTGGGATCAGAAGGGTGTCGTGTACTATGAGCTGCTAAAACCTAACGAAACCATCACTGGGGAACGCTACCAACAACAATTGATGCAATTGAGCCGAGCATTAAAGGTTAAACGGCCGGAATATGCCAAAAGACACGACAAAGTGGTTTTTCAACATGACAACGCACGGCCACATGTTGCAAGAACCGTCAAGGAAACGTTGGAGGCGCTGAATTGGGATGTGCTACCCCACCCGCCTTATAGCCCAGACATAGCCCCTTCCGACTACCACCTATTCAGATCGATGACGCATGGCTTGGCTGAGCAGCGCTTCACTTCTTACGAGGATACCAAAAAATGGGTCGATTCGTGGATTGCCTCAAAAGACGAATCGTTCTTCCGGCGCGGAATCCATATGCTGCCAGAAAGATGGGAAAATGTTGTAGCTAACGATGGACAATACTTTGAATAATATACATTGTACCGTTGTTTCTAAATAAATGCTCAAAAACCGAAAAAAAACCTTTAAAATTAATTCCAACCCCCAATATTTCTCATTCGAGTTTGCTTATAATCGAGTAAGGACGGTTGTTTTTTGTGCTGCTGTTTTTATTTATATTTATTACTCCTAAAGGTATTTTATAATTTCGGGCAGTTTAATAAGTCACTAATATGTATCAGTGCAATATATGTAAAAAAACAAATTCATGTATTTAAAAGTGTACAACTCTCACTTATATGTGCAAAAGGAAGAGAATTTTAATGACTTTTTCAATTGTTCTGTAAGCCAGTGCAAATATCTTGGATCCAGCCATACCGATATATATCGCCACGTTTTAAAACATGATTTTAATGCTGAAAACGTAAATTGCCCTATTTCAGAGTGTTCAAAAGCATTCAGAAATAAGTCTTCCTTTCGTTCGGATTTTTTTCGTCAGCACAAAGCAAATAACCCAGCAAACATTAATACCGGTATTAACATACGTACCCCAACAATAAACAATACCAACATAACAATTAATGAACTGGACCCACCATCGTTAGTCCCCTGTGTAGAATTAGAAAATATATCTATAAGCAAATCAAATTATTTTAAAAATTTAATAACTACACTTACATGCATATATAATATGACAGAAGTTTCTTTACAATATTTGTTACAAGAACTTTCCAATATATTTGAAGCAAATACATGTACAAATTTACTTAAAATAAAGCAAATATTTACAAAGTTAAATATTCCTGAAAAGGAAAATGAAATCATTAGCTTACTTCAGGAATCATGTTTATCAAACAAATTAAAAAATAATCTCTCTGAGTATAAGAGAAATAAAAACTTTACGGCAAGCACTTGCTTTATTCCACCAAAAAAATTTTTCTTGGCGTAGACAATTGTCACAAAGAATGTTTTTATTACTATATTCCTTTACTAGAAACCTTAAAAAGTTTATTAAGTGATACAAATTATTTTGAGATATTTTGTAAAAAAAAAAAAAATATCTGAAGACAACTTATATTACGATGATGGTTCAATGATGGTTCAGTTTACAAGAACCAACAGTTTTTTATATCCGGGGACAAAAAAACTGAGCTTCTAATTTTTCAAGATGCCTTTGAATTATGTAACCCTTTAGGTTCTTAAAAAAAAGCATAAGCTTATTGGTTTGTATTTCTTAATAGGTAATATTGATATAAAATATAGATCAATAATACAAAATATTCAGTTAATAATGTTATTTTATGAAAATTATATTAAACTTTTTGGTTTCAAAACTATTTTGCAACCTTTGCTAAGCGATTTAAATTTATTGGAGTCAGAAGGTTTAAGTTTTCACGATGAAAATAATGTTGAAAGAAGATTTTTTGGAACAATTTTTTCTGTAATTGGTGACAATTTAGGTGCACATCAAATTGGTGGATTTAATGAAAACTTTAGCTTTTCTCAATATGTTTGTCGTTACTGCTTTTTTGAACTAAAATTTTTGGCTGAAAAAGATGTAGAAATTCGGCAGTTACGAAATAAAAGCAATTAAAACTTATTAATTTCCGAAGAAAATTTCAATCAAGGAGTGAGAAGAAATTCTTGTTTAAATACGCTTAAGTATTTTCATGTTTGTAATCCTGGATTGCCGCCATGTATCGCTCACGATTTATTTGAAGGAATTATTCCATATGACTTAATTGAAATTCTTAAGAACCTTACAATTTCTTTTAATTTTACTTTTGATTATTGATTAAAAAATTTCGATGCTTCTAAAAATAAACTTAAATCATTTTTAAACTCGACGATGATGAATCTATAATCAAAGCTTTTTGCAATCATTTCAAAGAAACATATGAACTGATATTTAAAAAGTATTAGGTGAGTACAAAAAATAAGCTCCTTTATTATGTAAGTGATATGTAAGTGATGTGTGGCATATGTAATAAGATCGCTCGTTTCTACAATAACATCATCTCAAAACTGTAAAAATTAATCAAGAATCACAATTGCACAATTACAAAAAAAACAGTGTTCTTGATTTGTGCCGTTGTTGAAGAAAAAAAAAAAATCGATATTATAAAACTCTGTCGATAAGCAATAACAGCTTAAGTCTGATTTTAAGGTCTCGATAAATCTTGCATCAAAGTCTTCAAATGCCATATCTAATATATAAAATTCTTCTGTCACGGGGTACGTAATCGAACTCCTCCGAAACGGCTCGACCGATTTTCATGAAATTTTGTATGTATATTTTGTAGGTATGAGAATAGGTCGTAAAGTATATTTTAACCTCCTACTAACAGTGGGCGTGGCACCTCCCATACAACCCAAATTTGCGATATCGAATATCTTTGGAGTTATAAGCCGCTTAGCCTCGGAATTCGGTATTCGACAATTTACACGTGCCGCTTCGCAGATAAAATTTTGTGAGAGTTGGACAAGGGGGCGTGGCACCTCCCATACAACCCAAATTTGCGATATCGAATAGCTTTGGAGTTATAGGCCGCACATCCTTGGAATTCGAAATTCGACCAGAATTTACACGTGGCGTTTTACTGATAAAATTTTATGGGAGTTGGACAAAGGGGCGTGGCACCTCTTATACAACCCAAATTTGCGATATCGAATAGCTTTTGAGTCAATCAAACAAAGCAAACAAAGCCTCGGAATTCAGCATTCGAACTCAATTTACACATGCAGTTTTACTGATAACTTTGTATGGCGTTGGACAAGGGGGCGTGTCACCTCCCATGCAACCAAAATTTGAGAAATTCTACAGCTTTTGAGTTATAGGTCGCACAGCCATGGAATTGAGTATTCGACCACAATTTACACATACAATTTCACTGATAACATTTTATTCGCGTTTGGCAACGGGGCCGCGGCAGCAACGCGCCGGGTTTAAGCTATCTATATATATAAAATGGAATGTGTGTTTCTTTATTTGTTTGTTTGTACCTTATAGGAGACCAAACCTCTGGACCGATCTTCCTGAAAATTTCACAGCATTTAACTGGGACTCTGGCATGATTAATAGGGTACTTTTTCGACCACGCCCACTTTTACGCCGACTTTTTTAAAATTATGTAATGGCTCCCATATAGTTTTTAACAGATTTACTTCAAATTGTATACACATTATACTCCAGGTGAGGTAGAAATAAACATTTCTTACGCCACGCCCCCTTCCACGCCCCCTTCCACGCCCCCTTCCACGCTCCTTTTCACGCCAAATTTAAGTTTTAAAGTTTTTGTTCTCTGTACAAATTTGTTCCTTCCAACGGATTATTTTTTGTTTGGTAGTATATTGCTCTTAATACTGTTAACGTCGCCATATTTCTATGAACCACGCCCACTTCACCGCCCCTTTTTTAATTCAGATTAATACCACTAACAATGTTTGCTATACAAAATACTTTTTTTGTAATATGTATTTACCTAAAGTTTTATATACTTTTTATCTACAGGTAAGGTAGCCATAGATTTTTTATTACCAAATCCCCCTTTTTCGCCCCATTTTACTTTAATTATAATAAATCTGCTTTCAATCTATATATATAAAAATGAATGTCTGTCTGTTTGTTTGTTTGTTTGTTTGTGGTTTATAGGAGGCCAAACCCTTGGACCGATCTTCCTGAAACTTTCACAGCATTTTACTATGAATCTGAAAAGAATAAAAGGCTATATGAAGTTTTTGTTTGACAAAGGGGCGTGGAACTGCCCATATAACCTAAAAATTTAAATCGCCATATTTTGGGCATTTTTTGACCTACGTTGATGCTATTTGGTACATATGGTATTGGCATAGTTAGGAATACGTACCAGGAGAAAAGTGGGTGGGACCACGCCCCTTTTTAGGAAAATTAAAAATCGCAATATAGTCTTAACTACTGGACCGATCATCATTAAATTTTCACAATAGGATATTCTTACGAAATAATAAATTCTTGACTATATAAAGTTGTGAGTGGACGAAGGGGCGTGGCCTCGCCCATATAACCCAAATTTTAAAATCGTCATATCTTGGGCATTTTTTGACCAACGGCGGCAGTATTTGCTATATATGGTATTAGCATGAATAGAAATACGTACCAAAAGAAAAGTGGGCGGAGCACGCCCCTTTGTTTGCGATATATTGGAGGCTGGACCTGATAACCGATCTTAAATTTTCACAGCGTTCAGCTTTGACTCAGGAATAATTATTACATGATAATATTTTTCGACCATGCACACTTCTGCACCTACTTTTTTACTACGTTTATTAACGGCTATACCACAAATCATGTCATTAAAATCATTAAAATACATATTAATTAAAATAGTGGGGTAGCTCAATTCTCTTTCTTCTACCACTGTCTTCAAAACAGCTGATTTTATAATACGTGTTAATTAAAATAGAGAGTGGGGTAACCCCATTCTCATTCTCCCACAACAGACTGCGAAACAGCTGATTGTGTAATTGCTGCTTTTTGATTGGTCTAAAAATAAAAAGGGGGAGCATGAAGCAAATTACATGCAATTCAGCGCTGAATTCTAATTGGTTTACAACAAAAAAGAGGCGGAGCATTGCAATAATTAAATTAAATAAATAAATTTTTGTAAATATATAAATACTTTTAATTTTATTTTAAACGAGGGGGTAGCGAAGCACACCGGGTTCAGCTAGTATGCTATAAAAAAGGGTATTTTGTTTTTGTGTCATAACTTTGGCTAAGGTCATACTAGAAGCTCCAGATTTTTTGTGTTTATAGTGCTATTTGCGTGGAACACAGCTTAATTAGTAATTAGGTTCTGTCTTTAGTCAACATAAGCTCTTTTTGATTATGGACACAGAAATTATGACAGGGCCAAAAAAAATATTAACAACTTGAGAAAAATTAATACTCTAATTAAAAAGCTCGATCAAACAGACTAAAACATGTTAATAACTTACTCGTTTGCCTTTCTTAAAATTTAACTAATCGGTTAATAATGAAATAAAATTTTAATTTTTGACTTAAAAAATTGTTTTTACACACATCCATATTAAAAGAAAATATTTAAAAAATGATATGTTGATACTAATAATTATAACAATGAATTGTATTGCTTGAATAATTTAATTTCCATCCATACATTTGTTTTTTTAAATAAAAAAAAAAACGATTGCAATTTTTACTAAAAAAACAGTAATCCTAAAAAATCAAACAGATTACTTATTCTAAAGTAATACATTTTTAATAATATTCATAAAAAATAATATTCATCACTTTTCGGTTAAAATTATAACAAATTTTTTAATAATTAAGATAAAATCTTAATTCTTCATTCAAATACTGCTTTTACACGCATCCTTATTTTATAAACAAATTTTAAAGAACAAACATGTCTAAAAGAATTCTTAAAACAATGTCTTCTATTGCTTCAATTATGTAATTTTTATTTATAAGTATTATTTTTTAAAAAATTTTAAAATAAAAATTAACTAATAAAAGTCAAGTAATCCTGAGTTGATGCTGATATTTAAAAAAAGGTGAAACTTGAAAATTACTCATTTAAAAAAGAAAATTACATCATTTAACAGTGTTGGGGAGTCACTGATTTCGAATCTAAAGTCAGAATTTTAAAATTCAAGATTTAAATTTCAATTCTTAAAAATACATATTATTAGGTGGCAACGCTATAACTTCAAAACTTTATAATTTTGTAAACGCAAATAAAAAATGTAAAATTTGACTGCACTTTTCATTGTAAAACAAATGTTGAATTTTAAACTGAAGCAGAAGTATTTTTTATATTGTTTTAATATATGGAGTAAAATTACTCAACAATTGTTAAAATTAACTACTATGAGATCAGCATATTATGAAATATTACTACATTTGTTGAAAAGAAATAATGCAGTCATGTTTAAGTTTACTATAACATCAATAGTAAATTCAGTGCTTAATTTTACTACAATGTACAAAGTTAAACACATGTTTAATTTTAGAAGGTGCGTAAATTTACTATAGCAACAGCCGCAAAACTGTTACCTACAAGTATTGTAGTAAATTTAAACAAAATCTTTTTAGAGTGTATAATGGTGGTATACTAAGCAAAGTCTCAAAGGTAGCAGTTGGAGCAGTACGCATCGCTCGTGTGATACAGACACAAGCTAGACGTTGCAACTTGCTGAGCTTGGCTTGAGCTGTTTTTTGGATCGTCTTACTCCACCATATTGGTGCAGCATATAAGACGTGAGGTCTCGTGATGGAAGTATGCATCCACCTATAAAACTTCTGCTGGCCCATAATGAGGCTCTAGCTTTGTTTATGATATTGTTTAGGTGAGGGTTCCATGTGAGTTTATCATCAAACGTCACACCTAAGTAATTGACTTCTTTTGAGAAGTTTATAGTTTCACCGAAAAGAGTAGGTTCAGTTAAATTTTCTCTGACTCTTTTTCTGGTGAAGACAATGATGTTGGTTTTCTTAGTGTTGACATTGAGCCCTGTTTGCCTGCACCATTTAGCTACTATGTTGAGTGCCCTCTGGTGGAGAAACGATAAAGTATCTTCGTATTTTCCTCTGATAAGGATCACGATGTCATCAGCACATCGAAGCCATTTGAGCTAAGAAGTTCTAAGAGTTCATCAAATACAATGGACCACATAATCGAAGAGAGAACTCCTCCTTGTGGACAACTTTTTGCGGCGAGCACTCTGAGTTCTGCCGTGACCAAAGTTGATTTCATATCTCTGACTTTCGGCACGCTATGCACCCAAGTACTTGTTGTTCCATCGACACCTTTGCGCTGGATGCATTCGCTTATATGAGCATATACGGTGTTATTAAAAGCACCTTCAATGTCTAGGAAGCACCCGATTGCATTTTCTTTGTTCCCCAGTGATTTTTCAATCTTGTTTCTAGAATCTGAACAGCATGAGTCGTTGATTTCACTGGTTGATATGCATATTGATTCCAATAGTAACACCTTTACGAACTTAGTCTATGAGCACTTCTCTTAAATATTTCTACCTTCTTAGTAATTTTTTCTCTTCTATAATTATTCCTTTGAGTATGTTTCCACTAATCTATATTATTTATTAAATTACGTCATATTAATTATCTCACTGAACCATATGCAAAGGTTTTGAGTAAAGTGATGGCTCGGGTAAATTTTTTTTTGTAAATTCTTGTTTTCTTTGTATGATGCATGTTCTTGCTAGAGAAGATTAAACTCGTGAAAATTTGTTACATAAAAAAAAAATTTAACTCTTCTGCAAAATTATTAACAAACTTTTTTGAGACGAAAAAGAAACATTAAGGGTATTCACGATTCAGTGCACTTGCCTGTGCAGTTGAGGACTTGTGCACTTTACAAAAACAAAATTCACGTACGTCAAAAATCTACATAAGTGCTTTTTAACTGTAGCCTTAAACTTGATGACTTGAGCAGTTGTGCACTTGTGCGCATTGACAAATTGTGACAGCTTTGAAAAAGTGATAGTTCACGAAAACCTAATGCCTCATTTACACTCATTTATTTGTCATTTTTTACATCATTAAGTGCCATTATCGTGTAAATGATGCTATTTTGTTTCATTATTTTAGTCATAAAATAATGATTAAAATCAGATGTCATTAGTTTTGTCACTTAAATGACATCATGTAAACGCCGTGTAAGTCCGTCTACTTTCTTAGTGACCAACTTAAAGAAAAAATTAAAAAGTTCATTCTTTACTGACAGAGTGCGTTTAACTGGTTAGTATAAATTTAAAGAGTTTAAAGAATATAATAATCATAATCAATATTTAATCTCATTTCTTTTTTTAAGTGAACCCAGCCAGTATTTTTCAGAAGATGGAACGTTCTTCTCCAGCGTTCTTCTTCCTCCTCGTCCTCTTCAATTAATAAATATGCTAAATAAGCAACAGCTTTTATTTTGTTGTCTTCCATTTGTAAAATAATTTTTAACTTCTTTGCTTTGTCAGTATTTGAGAATTATAAATTTTGTCATTCATGTAAACGCCTACTTTGCTGGTCAAATCATTATGAATTAGAAAGTTGCCAAAATATAATGAAACGTAGTGACAAAGCTCTGGGCAAGTCAGTTTTTTGTGCCGTCTAAATATCAGCGTCATTATGATATGTCATCAAGTCATTATTAAAGTCAGTAAATGTTACTCGTGTAAATGAGGCATAACTGCACAACTGCACAGGTCCTCAAGTCCTCAACTGCACAGGCAGGTGCACTGAATCGTGAATACCCCTATCAATGGTGCCAACTGCACGGAAATTACGGATTTCTGCGGATATTTAAGCCTTGCACAGATAAACGAACAACAATGGCAAAATAAGGTAAATCTACGAATTTTTAAGAATATCACATAGAATTTTCGTAGATTTCCCTTTTTTTTCACCGAATTTTCTGTCAAAAATTTTGGAATGGTGAAAAAAATGTACTTATCATTAAAAAATATACTTACTTAAATTGTTAAACTTTGCGCTTGTCCACACTTGCAAATAATAAAAATGTTTTAAGGAACCTAATTTCGAAGTGAGTCAGTGGACAGTCTCATTTGAGGCGAGTGTCTACAGCTTAACCCCTTAATGCTCACCAACAGAACTCGTTGAGTTTATTTTAAGAAATTTTCGGCACTAATTTGTATTAATATAAGACGGAAAAGTCTGAAGTTTAAGAAAATTTGAAAGGATTAGGGTGAGGAAGTTTGTAAAAGTATAAGATCATAAACGAATAAGAGATCTGTGAGTTAAGAAATAAACTTAAAAAATAAGAAAAAAACAGAAATTGGAAAATTTTCATTTCATAGCGCCGTTTCACTCTAGCCTAATTCAGTTTTTAAATTATATTTTCTTTTTTTCTTGGAGTTTATAAAAAAACTTTTTCTATGAGTGGAATTTTTCACTTTTCTTTGAAATACTGCACTTAAAACTGGCTGGAAAAAATAAACAAAAAAGCTTTAAAGGCACATTTTAGAATTTTTATGGAAAAAGCATATTTTTGGCTTTATCACACTGTTGGAAGCAAAAGCTTTAGGGTAGAGGCGAATTTTTGAAAAATGCTTTCATCGCGTTAGTACGCTAAATTTTGAGAAAATTGTGTTCAAACTGAAAATTTTGTAGTTTCAACGGATTTATTTCATCTTCACACGAGCACAGCTCGGTAATGGATAGGTTGGGTTTGTTCGTTGATACACCGTTAGAAAGGCCAATTCATTGCCTTCGAAATGAGTTATAAGTTTTATATTAGTTCGTTTTTCCGCTAGAAACAATATTATGCATCAAAGTCATGAAATAACAATTAACCCCGTTACTCTTAAGGGTGTGAAAATAGACCCCCCCTCCGATACGATTTTTTGCTAAACTTGACCTCCTCTTTCACCTCCGTAAATATTCGCACTCTTACACGGGACACCCTGTATAAATAAGTTATCAAATTTGACCAAGAATTAATGTGAAAAGTAATATAAAATTATTTTTTACTGTGTAGTGGTTTTGAAGTTGGTTTTTTTTTAGTAAAAAAGTTTTTATTATCGTACCAAATGTTTTGCCAAATTTTCCGATTTTACCAAAAAAAAAAATACACAAAAATTATTTTTATTTTATTTCATAATATTCAACCCCCGCACACAGTCTTATCGACCACAAATTCAATACCTTTCGTACAAAACGGCCAGAGCCTGGTTTACACAGGCATATTTGGGGCCATCACATAGATTAGAAGAAAAAATTTAAAAAAGTTGTTCACCTTGGCACTCCCTGGGCTTAAAGGAGATATAATAGCTATTAAATAAAAAAAATCACAGTATAGCGTGTATGCAGTACAGAAGTCAAACGAGGGGTTCCCTTACAACTAGGTCTTCCAATTTCGGGACTCAAAAGCAATTTCGGGATTGATAATTAAGAATACCGGGATCCTGGGACTAGTCCCGGGATTGGAAAAACAGATAAAAAGTAATTTTTTTAATAAAAAAAAAGGATTCGTGTGCATGAAAGTTAAGATATTTTTTTAATAAAAAATTGTCCAAAGGAATTAATAAAACACAGTTTACTTAAATTTTGTATGAGAAGTTTATTTGTTTTATTTCTTTATATATATATAGGACGAGAATTTATGTATGTATTATATATGTCGTAATATGGTTATAATCTGTTTATTCTTTACTTGTTAATCTAACGTCAAGTAGAAACAGTTGAGCGGAATCGTAGCAGATGTATTGGAAAAGTAGAAAAGAACACTTTGAATTTAGATCGAATGTAAAAATGTATAGTTCCTTAACATTGAGTAGAATTTAAATCAAATTTTTTATTACGGTGATTGCTGTGCAATTAAAGCACTATATACATATGAAGGGCTTATTGCAATAACCTGATAAGCCACATGATCTAAAAAAATTAATTTTTAAGGCTGATTGCATTACTTAATGCATTACCAACAATCACTGAAGAGATTTTGGCCGTTTCTTATTAATTTTCTAACCTATTTGTAAAAGTTTCCGTGTTCAATTCCATTTCTTCATACAAAAAACATTTTTTCAAAACTTTAGAGTCGATTATTTAAAATTTTTTTATGTTCCTTATCCTGTTCTTGCAATAAGCCCTTCATTTGTAAGTACTTCAAGAGACTTAAAATTTGGAAGTCTTTTATATAAACAAATGATTCTTCATACCGTTCATAACGAAACGAACAGAAGAATCAACAGTTGTGCAAAAATTAAACATTTGCTGTGTCAAAAATCCTATTCCAGGTCTCTAAAGCTCTAGAGAAAAGCTCTGACACACGCAATTTGGAAAAGTTATCCTTTTCAAGCTGTCAAGCTGAGTCACACGTAGATACCTTTTCCTTTCGTTCGGTTACGCATCTCAATTACTGAGGGAAAAACCTAAAATTTAAAGAACAATATTTTATAAAAGTCTTGTTTTATTTTTATAATTGTTAATTTGTTGCTTAGTTAAGCAAATGTTTCGCAAAAAGTTCATTAGGAAAGAGCGTGAACCCGATTAGAGTTTTAGTTGCATTGTGTAATAAAAATGTTTTTAAATATAGTATGAAAAATAAATAAAAAAAAAAGAATAAAGTAGTTAAAAGAAAAAAAAATGTTATTTCAAGAAGTATTTAATTGTTCAAAGCAAATTTATAAATTAAATGTATACAGTAAAATATAACGGATTTAATATGTCTTAAATATTTTATATTCTACTTGTTCGCTGTGTTTGTGAAAAATCGATACTTAGTGTTTGGCAACTTTTAGATGCACTATTTTAGAAAAGCTTTCATATATCATTAATTCCAATATTCGACGGACTGGAAATATAAATATAAATATTGATGAGTTTTAAATTTGTTTTGATTCCTGTTTGTTTTTGTATGTTGGAATAAAATCAAAACAGAAGCATTGAATATTGTACTAAAAGTTTACTAATGTAATTGCAGATAATTTTAACCACTTTAACATCGATTTAGTGTGCTTCGAAGGAAATTTTTTGTAGTATAAGAAGTTCTTGCGTCCGGTGATTAAAAAAATGATTGTAATATCCGGCATAGACAATTACTCGTTGAATGGTAAGTAAACTACGTTGTTAACAAAATATTTCAGTTACTAATAAGTTTTGAGTAAATCAGGTTTTGAAAAAATTAAGAATTCTTTGGTAAGGAAATAAAAACTGATATTGAACATTTATACATTTTGACAAATTTCTATATTATAATTTGATATGGTTGTTATAAGATTGTGCTACAACATTCCAAAAATGTAATTTTCTTATTCTTAGAATTTTTTTTTTCGAAGTCGTATTGCATTTAATTGGGGTTAAGTTAGAAAGTGATGATCGTTTTAAGATGCCTTTCATTTCTGTTTTGGTAATTTTACCATTAACTCTCATTTTAAAGAGTCAGCAAGTTATTTTTTTTCGTAGTTTTTTTTCGGATATTATTCGGAATAACAGAGCTTAATTGAATAAAATATAACTGCCAATGTAACCAAACTATTCCGAATCTCTATCCGAAAATAGTATTAAAGTTGCGACTAAAAAGATTTTAACAAATTGTGTTCCTTAACATTTCATACTAAGTATTACAAAACAGACATACACGATATAACAGCATATAGTTCAATCAAAAAATTTAAATTTTATCAAAATCACAAACATAAATCTTTTACAGAATATATTGTACTTATACAATGATCAATGCTACTCTTGGCAGAAGTCGCTTAAAATAGTCATGATTTTTATTAGTCGTTTTTAGTCTTTTCCCAAAAAGCTTTATTATGAATTTAATTGAGATGGGGATATGATAGTGTTGCTAGAAAACTGTGATATAAATGCATGCTTTATCATTTATTGTGTTAATTTGCGATGAACTTAAAATTTTCTTTAAAGTCTTTTTCTTAAATAAGCATTATTAAAATGCATTTATTGCTTGTATGTCGCTTGTCTGTCCGCTATAGACTTGAAACTACCGGACCGATTGAGCTAAAATTTTGGCAATAAATATGTTTCAAGAGTGAGATATTTAAGGAGTAATGAAAGGTAGTATTGGACACCTCAAATGCGATATATTGCCACGATATTAAAGCTGAAGCACTAAAATTGGGAAAAATGTATCTTTTAAAAAAACTAATAACCACAAGAATATATGGGCATTACAAAAAAGTCTACCATGATCAAAAAATTTAAATTTATTAGGTAGGTTAGGTTAGGTTACGTTGAGACGGCAGTCACTGTACGTGCTTAAACTATACCGCACGTACCACGGCTCATTTAGACCAGTAAGGTCCATTGTGATACCGCTGCACACTGGGCCTTTATTCCGACTGCAACCACATTGAGCTTTTGGTAAAGCTTATAAGACGTTTGACGCTTGTCCTTGACAGGTCGTCAAGCTCGTAAAAGAAGAACGACCCCAGATATTCATGCCCTCTTCTAGCGAGCGTGGGACAGGAACAAAGAAGGTGGGAGATGGTTTCTTCCTCCTCCTTGTTTCTGCAGCTTCTGCAGATGTCATTTTCGATGACTCACAGTCTGGAGGCATGTCTGCCTATCAAGCAGTGCCCTGTGGTAACGGCCACTGGCGTGGCTACCTCTAGTCTTCCTAACTAAAGAAGGGCTCTCGATCGCTTTAGTTCTAGAGTCGGCCAGATAAGCCTTGTTGTTCTGTACGTTGTAAGTTCAGCCTATCTTGTATAGGCTTTAGATATGGTGTACTCATTAAGCAACAGTTTGACAGTTGCCATCAGAATGCTCGGTGAGTTCCGAACCATTGAAGTCACCGATGTACCTTTCCTAGCAAGATAATTAAAAAAATGTTTGACATATCGCCTAATGCAGCACGGTGGATACTTGCTCCATTGATTTGATCGCTGCTTGGCTATCCAAGAAAATGCATATTTCTCGTTTACAGATGACATTCTCTGAGAGCCATATTGCAACTATTTACCTTGATTGGCATCATATCGGCTTGGAAAACACTACAGTGATCAGGCAGACTACGAACCCAAGGATACCCCTAATTCTTTTGTGTAGACCCTATACCCGACCTTGTCATTTTATTTTGACCCATCCGCATAGAAGTGTAGACACGCTGGTTTCCACGGCATACCTTTATTCCAATATGACTCAGGTGGAATAAGCGTGCCGTAGTTTCCATCAAAGGAAAGCAGTGGTTTACAATAATCAGTTCTTGCTGGAATGAAGTTGAATTTATAGAGTATTGATGCATGTCCTGTTCCCAGGTTTTTCCATGCTCCAGTTTCCCTAAGTCTGACCGCCGAACAAGCTGCATGTTGCCTAGCAACCAAGTCAAGCGGTAGAAGGTGGAGTAAGATCTCTAAAGCCGCTGTCGGTGTTGTTCTCAGAGCACCACTGATGCAAATACATGCCATTTTTTTTTTACTTTTTAAAGCTGGTTTAAATATGTGACCTTGTCCAAGGCTGGCCACCATATCGTTGCTCTGTATAGAAGTATAGGTCTGATGACAGCCAGTAAACGATATCGGGGAAAAACCCCATCTTGTTCCAATAGCTTTTTTTCAGGTGTACAGCGCAACTGTCGCTTTCTTCGTACACTCAGAAATATTAAGTTTCCAGCTCAGCTTCCTATCAAGAATGAGTCCGAGATATTTTCCACATTCCAAAAAGGACAGTGCAGATCCATTTAGCATGATTAGTGTGAGGGACATTTTGTGTTTCCTTTTGAAAAGAACCAGCTCTATTTTGGCCGGATTTACTCCAGCACCACAGGTTTCGGCCCATACTCGAGTTTGCAAAAAGCTCTTTGCATAAAGTTGCGTAGGGTAGTGGGAAATTTGACTCTGACTGCGATTGCTAGGTCATCGGCGTAGGCTGCCAGTACACAGCCCACTCTCCCTAGAGACAGCATTACGATGCTCACTACCAGATTCCAAAGGAGTGGAGATAGCACACCACCTTGTGGCGTACCTCTTTTCACTGATCTTACAGCGCTATACGCACCTAGGTCTGATAAGATTACTCAGCAGTTGAGTTATCTATGAGATCAGTAATGATGTTATTCACACCTAACCTACGTAACTCTAGTCGTATAGATTATGGCGTGACATCATTAAATGCTCCCTCTATGTCTAGGAAAGCAACTAAAATTTATTAAAAACTTAGAAATGGTATTCATCTAAGCTTGCAAATTTCCCATTTGTGCAAATGTGCATTTTTCAGTGGCAGCTATCATGAACGCACCTATTCTTTTTTTAGCAGTTTTTGACAGTCGATGAACATTTGAAAAAAATGTCAGAATTGAAAAATAAAAACGCCGAAATAGAGCAAAAAAAGGAAATAAATAAAATTATTCAGAGAATAACTTCAATTATTGTTTTTCAAGATAGTTAAAATCACAGAAGAAAAAGAAAAAGAACTGAATTCAGATTTACGCAAGTTTTATTGACAATTTGGTCGCGCATACTTATTAGGGGGTTTCAGATGATCCGACTTGCCATCCGACATGTCCAACGACAAATTAACGGAGCAAATTTCTTTGAGCTTTCGGACAGTCCGACATGTACGTCGACTTCATTTCATTGCAGGCTCTCAAACAAAACACATCGGCGTAATAACTAAGCAATTTTTAGATGCCCTTATAATGACCAGTAGTTTTCCATACTTTAGAAAAATTTTAATTAATTTTAATTAATTATATCCATAATTCAAAGTTTCTAACGTTGATCATATTATTTTTCTATGATATTTTTCCGATTCGTTGCTGTTTACCCGCTGACGCTCTTAATAAAATGAAAAAATGCAGCAAGTCGGACCGAAAAATTTTTGATTTTCGTCAGACTGTCTTCTTTGCTTTCGAATGATCCGACTTGTCGTCAAGCATGCCAGATCTGTCCGACATGTCGGATCATATAAACGCGCGTTTCCACTGCCAGAACGTTAAAGAATTCGTCGTTCGTTCAGGCAGTGGAAACAGTTTGGTGCGAACCAAGGTTCGGAACATTGGTTTTTTTTTCAAAATACTTGCGAACGCTATTCGTGCAGTGAAACACTTTTTCAGCTCTGATCGCTCTGATAGAAGAGTAGATTCGTGGAAATGGTAGTTAATAACGTAGGAAAAAACCAAAAAAGGAACAAAATAAATTAAAAACTTAAGACAAAAAACACTGCTTATTTTAGGTCAAGTTTTATTACTATTTAAGTTTTCCATATCGCAAACATTGGCCCATTATCATAGTCAAAATAAAGTCGACTTTAAATTTAGTATAAGCTTTTTGGACAATTTTTGCAATATAATATGTTGTCAAAAAGCTTGCACTAAATTTAAAGTCGACTTTATTTTGACTATGATATAGGGCCATTGAATATAAGTGTTTCCACTGCACGAACGAGCAAGATGGCGACTTACCAATGTTCGCCACTTGTGTTCGTGCAGTGGAAACGGTTAGAGCGAATGAAAAATTCATCGTTCGTTCAGTCAGTGGAAACGCTCGGTAACATGCAATTAAACTAAAAAAAAAATTGATTGTAAAAATATTTCCTTCTATTTTATTATCGATTCAAAAATAAATATTGCGTATAATTTAACAAAAACTAAAAACAATGCAAAGCAATTTGTTTTAAAATACATACAAGATTAATTTATCAAAAACAACAGAAATATGAAGTGAACATAAAAGTAATAATTATAAGTTATCTTTTCCAAAAATATGTCGCACTAAATTTAAATGGTTGCAAATCCAAAAAGGCAAAAATATGCAAAATCATGCATTTATTGCAAAATATACAAAAATATGCATTAACGATTGATGGGCATTTCAAAGGTTATTTCATGATTCGTTAAGATAACTTAACCATTTGCATTTTAAGATGCCCAGTAAAAACATGAATTTGCATGAGATTCTTAGCCCCTTTTTATTAGGTTTGTGCAAAAGGGTTTCCATACGATTTTTGACAGTTCATTTGCGAAGGTGGAAAAATTCACAGTTTGCACAGTATACGACGGTTTGGCGCGTTTAGATGAATACCATTATTATTTTATTATATTATCATATTAATTTTATTATTAATTTAAGCAATTTATACATAAATAAATTTACCATGATGATCAAATCGACTGTACTGTTTCACAAATGTAGTTTTTTTTTCGTAAATGTTAAGTAAATGTTTCGTACATTTTTTGTTTTAATAAAAATGGAAGGCATGGAATAAATGTAATGAAAAAATGGTTGATTCAAGGAAAGAAAAATATATTAAAGTTGGTTTTTTATTACTAAATTACATAATTAACTAACTACCTTACTTTTGATCACTTGGAAAATACACCTATATTATTCCAAATCCTTTTAAAACAAGTTGTTTACAAAAAGTCTTGCCCAATTCAGAGAGTTTTGCAAATTTTTTAATCCAAGACAAAAAGCACTTTCGTTTTTTGTAACGTAACGCCAGCACATATTTGAGCTTATATTTCTTAAATTCCTAGGGTCGATTGTTGTCATTGTTTTAACGTAAAATAGTGCTACTTAATTACTATGCAACTATAAAAACGGCTCTTTCTTTTTTATACTGATCACAGGAACACCACATTAAATTTCAACTTTGTGTCTTTCACCGTAGTCGAGATATAAGTTGGGTATACAAATACCCAACCGTCGTTAATTTGTTCTAAATGGGCACAAATTCCTTCTGCAACGACAGCACAGTTTTATATCAGGAATTTTCTATCAATAGCAGGTATAGTTGCTAAATTGGCTAAGAGAGTTTTACATTTTTTCAAAATATAAACTTTTTTAAAAACGATAATAACAAAAGTTATTCTGATTTTTAATGTTATTCACTTTTGACTTTGAAAATGTAGTAGGCTAGGTAAGATAAGGTCAAAGTGGCTGCCTCAAATGAGACACACTTAGGCCAATGAGGCCCATTGTGATACCACATGGTTGATTCCCATTCCCTATTTAAACCAGCTTGAGCTGTTCACAAAGCTTAGGATTCGGTATACCGATATTTCCGAGATTTCTTCGAGGTCTTTGAATAACCAGTTATTTAAGTGAAGAAATTGTTTTTGAGCCAGCGCTGGGCAAGTGCAAAGAAAGTGTTCTGTAGATTCCTCCTCCTCCTCCTCATCACAACAGCTGCTGCAAAAGTCGTTGTGGGTTATGGTTGAGTGTGCCTGCCAATGAGGCAGTGCCCTGTCAGGATCCCTATCATGGTGCTAATGTGGTCTCTACTGAGAGAAATGAGTTCTTTTGAACGCTTAAGATTGAGTTTAGGCCAGATTTGCCGTGCTATGTTACACGTGTTACCTGCTGACCATCCATTGTTGGTTTTGATGCAGGATAACTCATGTGTACGGAGTTTACATGTGGTGAGAGGTATACCAATGTTTGTCTTGTCTAAAGATAGTTGTTTGGTAGTACCTGTACGAGCGGGTTCATCTGCTTTACAGTTACCTAGAAAATCCTTAAGTCCAGGAATCCAGCATAGAAGGATTTTGAGCTGCTCTGTTATCTCGTTTAGAGATCTACGGCAGTTTAGAACTGCTTCAAATGTTATTTCAACAGTTCCTAGGGCTTTCAAAGCGGCTTGACTGTCAGAATGTATGCAAATACCCATGGAAGCTATTTCATTTACCTGAAGCCAAGTTAACGCTTCATGTATAGCAGCGATTTCAGCTTGAAATACACTGCAGTGTTCAGGGAGCCTGAAGGCTAAATTAATGCTTAATGCTTCTGAGTAGACTCCTCCACCTACTTTGCCGTGGAGTTTTGAGCCATCAGTAAAGATCTCAATGACATTGTGAGGTGAACGGTTTTCTAGTTCCCACTCTTCTCGAGGATACATCGAACTTCCTTTAATGGATAGTTTCTATGTTATGTAGTCAATGGACCTAGGTAAGGGAGGGAGATATTTTCTAATGCAATTTGTCCTAGTGTACCTTTTTTCCACTGGGAGGTGGCTTCTAGGCGGATGGCTGTACTAGCGGCCATCTGTTTAGCTAGGATATCAAGTGGTGTAAGATGGAGCATTATTTCCACTGCGTCTCTCGGAGTTGTTCTTAGGGCTCCAGTGATGCACAGTTCCGCTAATCTTTGAACTTTACGGAGAAGGTTAAGGTGAGTCTGTTTTTCGAGTGCATGCCACCAGACAAATAGCATTATATAGCAAAATTTGCCTTACAACTGCTGTATATAGCCAGTGAGTAACACTTGGTTGTAAGCCCCATTTGCTACTTACCTCCTTTTTGCATGAGTATAGGGAAATATTCGCTGTTTTGGCTCTTTCGAGCAGATTGGGCTTCCAGATTAGTTTCCTATCCAGTATAAGGCCTATATATTTTGCTTGATCTGAGAAGCTAAGTCTTGTGTTTTCCAGTTTAGGAGGACTAATAAGAGGTACATTGTGTTTTCTGGTGAAAATCACTAACTCAGTTTTATTTGGATTAACGCTGAGCCCACAGCTGATAGCCCAGTTGACAAGAGTATTTAGGCAGTCTTGCATAATTTCTCGCAGAGTAGATATATATTTTCCAGAGGTAACAATAGCAATGCCATCGGCATAAGCTATCACCCTGCACCCCTCTAGTTCCAGTTTAACTAACAGTTCATTTACTGCTAAAATCCAGAGTAGAGGTGAACCTCCCTGAGGGGTTCCTCTTGGTACAGATCTTAACGTGGATGTCGCTCCAAATTTTGCACTTATAATCCTGCCAACTGATTTATGATTGCTATCAGTGCGGCATCAACCCCAAGCTCCGTCAGCGCATTGATGATAGCTCTTGCCTCGACGTTATTAAAGGCTCCTTCTATATCAATGAAAGCTATCATTGTATATTCCTTCAGATGGAGGGATTTTTCAATGATGGAGATTATGGAGTGGAGAGCTGTTTCCACGGATTTGCCTTTGGTGAAAACCTGTTGTGCTATAGATAATGGCTTCTTTTCTATCATGGATCTCAAGTGAATGTCAATTAATCTCTCGAGGATTTTTAGAAGAAAATATGAGAGACTAATTGGTCGAAGGTCTTTTGGGTTTACGTGTGAGCTTTTGCCTGCCTTAGGTATAAATATAACCTTCATATTACGCCATCGCTTGGGAATGTGGTTTAGTTCAAGGCGGCTTTGGTAGATCAAGATAAAAGGAGTGGCTTTACCTTAATGATGCTATACGACTTTTGAATTTCTATCAGAGCTATACCATCTGGTCCTGGTGACTTAAATGGTATTTAGCGAGTTAGTGAGACTATTAACTAAGTTGTCTAAAGATTGTTTATTGAAAGGACGATTAGGTTGTCCATTTGAGAGATCTGTTCTTAATGTATTTATATAAAGATTCCAGTTGACTTGTTTAAGATTCTCGTGTCAAAGTTATCAACATCAAAGAGAATATATCTATGGTTTGAGAAGGAGTGTTCCTTAGAAACTCTCCAGTTTTTTACCCTATAAGATATATGGTCAGAGGCAAGGGTAATACCTAGAACTTCCTGCCTATTACTTATAATGAAGGTGGGTTCATTACCTACATTACTTATATTAATATTAGTTGTAAGGATAAAATCAAATAGAGACTCACGCCGTTTGTTGGTGTCTGAGCTACCCCAGATCACATGATGAGCGTTTGCATCGCACCCGATAATTAGACCCTTTGCTTTTGATGCTTTGATTTTTTGGTGGAGACCAAATTTTTAAAGATGTTTTCTGGGAGGACTTCGTGGTCGTGCGCGAGGTATGCTGAGACGAGCCACAAGCTATTCTGGCTCATCTCGACGCTTATGTAGTAGTTAACGTAAACATTTCTTGACACACTCCAAAAACAATTTATAGCTCTATGTTTTCTTAAAGCAATAAACAAAAAAATTAAACACTTAGCTGTTACCAATCCTGAGATATGATCAATTCTGCAGAAACATTTTAATGGGTAAAAAATACCCAACCGCGGTTAATGGGTTAATAAATTCAATACAATGAAGCATAGATTAACATGTTTACATTGAAAACACGCATTTTGAACAATCTCACGTCAGATTAGAGGGGAAAAAAATCGCAAAAATCACCTCACGTAATTAATGGACGACCCCCAATAGATTTCACGTAAATAGGAAACTCGATTTGAAACAACCATTTATACTTCTTTAAATGCACGTTATTTAGCGGCGCCCACCCCGTTAGAGAATTTTCTGGACTTGTTTTTGGGTCACGTGCTTATATTAAATCAGAATTCAGAATCAAGCCTTGCAGTGGGGTTCTGGAATATGTTAAAAAAATGTATAAAACCCAAAACAGATGTAATATGCATATACCTCTTTATTTATTTATTCATACGTTTTGAATAAAAAAAAATATATTTTTGAAATCATTCAAACAATAATTATGTTTCCGTACTCGATTGTAGGAACTTGCAAGCTGCTAGAACTGATTCATGTTGGAAAAAGAAATAAGTAGATTGGTGTCATTGCGGTATGAGACCCGGTGAAAAAAATCTCCCTTAGTTTGCGGGGAACATTGCAGGAATAGAGACAACTCAAATATTTAATTTTTGCGAAAGATATGGATTTTGACTTCCTAAATCCAAATTTGAAAATTTCAGTCCGCTCGAAATTGGTTTAGGAGTTAAAGGCTTCCAAAGTTCAAAAGTGGCCTAAAAATTTAGTTTGTTTCTTTCAGTTTTCCAGCAAAAAAGTATTGCTTAATATTAGGAAATTCTTATCTTAAGTTTTTGTTATGTCGTTATTGGTGACAACTTGCTTAGTACTAACAAGTTAGCTTAAAATATTGTAAACAATGTGTCGTTCTAGTTGAAAATATTGTTTACTGTACAAGTCTTGTGTTCGGTGGAGCGGGAATTGTAACAAAATGGAAAGAAAAAATTGACCGAACCGTCAATTCTTGGGCAATTCGTTTTGTGTTTGTTCGTTGTCCCGTTATTTGCGCATAACAAAAATTGATCGTCAACTCTTGATGTTTATAAGCGTGAATACCAAGTTTAAATGGAAATTCGGAAAAATTGACCGTCAATTCTTGACAAATGTCCCGTAAGTAGCGGGACATTGCATCGTTTCAAAACAAAAATAAGAAATAGACTGTAACTTAATTTTTTTAATTCATTTAGAAACAAAATGGATAAGTTTTTTCTGTGTAAAATAAGTATGTAATAATATATTCCTTTTTTTCAGTGATTTTTTTTTGAAATGACGCGTTTTGTTTTTAAAGTTGGTGCTTTTGGCCCAAAATACACTGTAGTGCTCAGTCTGCGTGAGCAGTCAGTTATTCAAAAACACACTGGACTGGTCAGTCTGCGTGACACCAGTTTTGTTTTCTGTACATGATCTGTCTTTGATTCTATTGGTCTAGGCATACCCTAAATAAAATATGAATTCTTCGCTTATGTGTGCGTGTCAGTCCATCTACAGCTTTCTCTGTGAGAGAAATTTCGCGCACCTCACATCGCCTGCCTCAACTCCCTTACTTAAGAAACCCGGTTTCACGCAGACTGAGCACTATAGTGCAGGGATCGCCAAGAAATTTTTTTGGAGAGTGCAACAACAATTACAACAAATCGTTGGCAACGTTGTTCAATAAAGAAAAAGCAACAACACGCATGGCGGTAGCGACGAAACACTACGAAAAATTACCAACAAGAAACCTTCAGTATAGCAACAATTTTGCGCGGTCGCATGCACTGCTTTTACCAGCAAGTAAAAAACACCAACAACAAGCACGCGCTTTATTTACCAACAACGACAAGAAAAAAACAAAAACACACACGCGCTGTATTGTTGCGGTGCAGCTGCGCCTGTGAACGATTCGGCGAATTACAACAATCAGGAAAATCTTGAAGTTGTTGTAAAAGAGTGGAAAGAGTTAGGCCTTTTCCACACTTGGTCAACGCAACTCCAACTCAAGTTGCTAGCCTGTGTATTTATACCGGAACCTTCAGATTAAGCAACTTGCAATCAACAAGTTCTCGGCACGTTCTCAACTTGTTCAACGCAACGCGGCTTTCCGCAATTTTCATCGGCGACTTGCTGCGTCGGTTTGTTGATTTTGTGAATTCAATTATTTGTAGTGCAGTACGCTATATATTAATATTGTCTTATTGTCCTTCTTTATTTTAATGTTATAACCAGTGTGGCCACGAGCTTAAAAAAAAAGAAAGCTAAAACTGCCAAAAAAAAAAGTCAAAACAAGCTAAATGACTTGAAAAAACAAGCTAAAAAACAACCAGATATGTTTCATACAATTTTAAGGTTTTTATTTAATTTTTAACATTAATTTATTTATAATATAGGTACTAGACCGTATCAAAATAAAATTCGCCGCATACCATCTAATTCGAAGCATTTTTGGAAGGTAATTCCGAAGATTTTTGTTTATCAAACGTTTCGTCATATCTTCGAAATTTACAGTCCGATCTTAATATATGGTATATCGATATTTTTGTCTTGAGAAGAGTATTTTTGTTTTGCTCCAAAGGTCATTAAACTCAAGTACCCCTTTTAAGTACTTATCAACCAAATCTCAGTTCTTACCATCCTTATGTACCACCAATGTCAGAAAATTTAAGCTCGCATAAAATAATTAACCTTTTCTTATGTAACTATTTCAATTATTCTAGTAGGTCTATTTAAAAATATTTTTAATTTATTTTGCCGAACGTAGGAACCGTTTCAAATTTTTCGTCATAGCTTCTGCATTTAGAGTTTGATCTTAAAGCATTATGCATGTATCGATGTTTGTGTTTTAAGGACACCAATTTTTTTGCTCCAAAGGTCAGTGATATCAAGTACTCCGTTCTAGTACTCTAAACTTCTAAAACATGATTTTTAAAAAAATGTAAATCAAATAAAAAGTTTTGAAACCGTTGCCCATCAATTTGAAGGTAATGCTCACTAGCCCTTCAAAATTAGCTTTACTTAACTTAAATTCACGAAGTGTTTTTAAAATGATATTTACAATGCTTGAATTCTAGTGCAATGTAGAATCTTCTAATTCTACCAATCGTAATATCGTATCGTTTTTTACAGAAATGTCAGTAGACTCGTCTATTATTATGCTGTAAAGACTATTTTCAATATCGGAAATTAATTGCGTAGTAAAATAGGACGACAGAATTTTTTTATAAGTACCCTGTAGTTTGGCTGATGGCAGCATATCCCTTTAGACATGCCATTTACTGGTATGGTCGAATGGGATAGAAGAATTGTAATGCCCATGGTAATGGACGTTGGGTCCGTTCGCCCCTGTCAATGACATCGATGTTTTAAAAGGACGTACAGAATACTAAGCCCAACCGCTTAGAGCCAATTTTTCAGTACGAGCTTAAACTCTAGTCAAATTACACTGAGGGTAAATCTGAGGTTACACTGAGGCAAGAAAGGAACACATTATATGATCATTTAAGTCAATTTAACTTCAACGAATGCTTAAACATCCAATTTTGGTGAGCTTACCTCAGTTTTATTTGACTAGAGTTTAAGCTCGCACTGAAAAATTGCATACGAAGTAGTTGGTCCACCGTACTACAGGGTAAAACTACGTTTTTGACACTTTGCCAAAAAGACAAAAAAAGCTATTTTCAAAAGGCAAAAAGGCTAAAAAAAGCCATGAAGCTAAATCGTAAATTTACAGGCTAAACCGCTAAAAAACCGGCTAAATCTAGCCTGAAAAAGGCTAAAATGGCCACACTGGTTATAACAAGTTCGTTTGCATAATGCCACTTATTTCATTTGTTAATGTTTTTTCAGATGTCTTACACATGTTGCATAACTTTTGAAGCAAGTCTGAATGCATTTGGTTTCTAGTTGCATTGCTTTTCAACTTTTTCGCTGTTGCGTTGAAGTTGCGTTGGAATTGCAGTGACCAAGTGTGGAAAAGGCCTTAGGCGCTGACGACCGCTGCTATAGTGTATTTTGGGCCTTTTACCTTGATATTGTTGGCAACACTGGCGACAGTGATGACAAAACATATCGTCGTTGCACGTGCAATATACACACTGCATTCAAGCCGAAATATGCAAAGAAACACTACTTCATCTGCTGCATTTAAATCGTTTCTGCATAGTGCGTGTTTGAAGAAAAAGATAATGATGAAATAATATGTTTTTAGAAATAATTAAAGCTTTTTGAAAGTCCCGACATAGATAATAATAAAAAAAAAATTTTCTTAGAAAATATAGAACTTTACAACAAAAAAAAAAAGGAAAGACGATTTGATTGATTTACTTAATAAGGAACTCATCCCACTTTTTTACAGAGCATTTTATGAAAATTTATGATTTTTAGGTTAAGTTGAGTTAATTTTGCCCACAATTATTTATTTTCATTTTTTGGGTTTTTGCATAAATTAAGACCAATTGGCGTAGATATTCACATTTTTGTGAAGAAATTTTGGGACAACTCGGGTTAAGAAAAAAAAAATTTAAGTTCCCATTTTTTTACCATTTAATTTGTTTTTAAGTTACAAAACTGTGAATTCTAATACACATTATTTTAAGTAAGATAATATGATAAATAAAAAACAAAGTTCCTATTAATTTTTTGTCGGCATTTATTATTTAGTACATGTGTAATGTTAAAATACCTCAAAAAATAAGTTTTTTTTTGCTAGTAATAATGACATATTCTTATTTAAGACGCGCTTATGAATATACTTTTGCAACAAGAACGTCATAATCCAAAGTGGACAAGGTTTTTGCTTTATTAAAAATCTTAAAAAAATTAACAACGCCTATTCATGTATTGTTATTCTGAAAGAGCTTAATAGTATATCCGCTTTCTAGGCGTTCACTGATTTTTAACAAATTCTTTAAAAATAAAAGCACAATTAAAACTTAAAATGCGTTTTCTGTAAAATTACGTTTTTGGAGTTATGTCGTTCTTCTAGCAAATAAGCGATATGGTGTGAACATAAGGTGAGCTTAGCCGTGAGAGCTTAAAAAGACAAAGCTTTTTTTATCGCCGAATATAAGAATAAAAAAAATACATGGTTGAGCTCTTTTAATTTTAATTAATTATTTAAAAAATGATTTGCAAATTTATATAGCCTATGTCCCAACTGCGTACCATAACTATCCGATATAAAAATAATTATTTTAATAGCGCTTGCTGTTCTCAAGTTTTGCGGTCCCGAACATTAGCAGGTATGATGCACAGCTGTCAAACTGAATATTCTGCAATTTGTAAAAAATTACTTAACTCACACTCATAGTATAATCTAACTTAACACTAACACGGAGCGATTGTAGTCTAAAACATTTTATATTTTCTCGACATAAAAAAATAATGCGAAAAATGAGAATTTTATGGATGATTGAGAACCGATAGCCTTCTAGCTTCCCAGCAGCGGCCAAAGAGACAATTGGTACCCATTGAACTAGTTCTAGTTCTAACTTCAAAAGAAGTAGTTACATTTTTGTCCATTAAGAGTATGTAAGTAGAGCAGTAACTATATACTTTACTGTATCTAAGCGGTCAGAAAGTAAATAGCGATAGTTTGTCAATCATTGATTTATTTTTCCTCGTTTCTGCGAAACCCAAAACGGGACTTTTTCGTTGTCTCTGCTATGCACGCTGTCAAGTACAGTGTTGAACATAATTACTTTGACAACTACTCAGGTCATGTGTACTGAATAGTTATCAACATACTGACCACTGTACTTGAACACGTGCATAACAGAGACATCGAAAAAATACCGTTTTGGCTTTTTCGTTCGATTTTCATTTCGCCGGTTGTTTTGCTCTGTTGACATTTTAAAATCATCGTGTGTGCACCAAAAAAAAAGCAAATAATTTAATTCAAATAAGCTAATATATACATATAAATATAATATAAATACGTTCGACATAATATTTTGTATTGTTATTAAATATTTTAATAAAAGAATCAAAGGTATAGTACAAAGGTATAGTACAAAGGTATAGAAAACAGTGGTAAAAGGCAGCTAAGGAGACAAATTAAGAAGGAAAGAGAAAAAAATATTTAAATAAATTATTTGAAATTGACATGGAAAATAATGAAAGTAAAAAAAATTAAAACGAAAATGCTCGCGGAGGAGTCCAGGCTATCGTGGAAGCAAATGAAGCTGCTAATTAATAAATGTTAATACATTTCTTTATTTTCAGACCCATTGTCATTATGGCTTATAATTACTAATACATGGAAAAAAGTCTTACAAAAACATTACAAATTTTTATGGTTAAAAAATAAATTATATTCAAATCTACTTTTTAATACTTACAAAACGTTATTTCAAACAGATTCTATTGTAATGCCACCGGGTGCAAAAGACCAATCGCCTGATATTGTCTTACGTAACGCTTTCCGCTTGGAAAAAAAGTTTTTTCAAAAACAAATCCGTGCAAAACAAGAACCAGAATACTATAACCTAGTAAAAACCTGAAATGAAAACCTTTCCGGTTTATTTATTATAAATTCATGAATGTTTAACAAAATAACCTTAAACTTTTTTTATGAACTTTTTTAGTAAAGAAAGTAGTTACCTTTCTGACGGTTTGCACACGTTTGTTTAACTAGTGAATATACTGCCACACAGTGGGTAACAAAGAAAGTGGTTACCTTTCTGACGTTTTGCACCCGATTAAGTAACTAGCGAATATACAACCACACAGTGGCTAGTAAAGAAACTAGTTACCTTTCCGACTCTATCTACCCAAGAAGGAAGTCAATTGACTCCCTTCTAGGACATCACCATGTTAAATGCGACAGTAGAAAGCATTGCCTGGGGATTTGCGCGGAACTAGTTACTGACACTTAAGAGCTAGTTTGGAACTATCTTCGTACTATTTCCTTTCGCTGCTGGGTTGTTTCAAGCAAAGAACGTTTGTTTTTGTTTCTCTTTGTGTAAAAAAGAATATCGAGTCTATTTTTGGACATAGATTATTTTTTTTGAGCTAATTGAATTGTTTTTGTATCTTCCTCAGGAACAGTGGAAATCACAACAGTTTTGGGTGCACTTTTTGGTGTCGTAGCATTGTTGTTGGTCATCTTTCTATATGTAAACCGCAAGTGGTGCTTTCATGCTCGACATGGCTTTGCTTGCTGTGATGAAAATAATCTTTCATCAAAATATGTTGAAAAGATTTGTGAGTGTTTGAGTTCAGCTAGATAGCATTTAGGATTAACTGATGAATTAATTTGAAAATTCGGATTACAGCACGTAAACGGCGCTATGATCATAACACCAGTTCAGACTCCGAGGAAGACATACTGCGACGATTGCGCTTGCAACAGTCGCGCAGCATCCCTCCAAATGGTCAATTTCCCTGTTATGGAATTAATCAGCAGAATCCACTTTCGCAGCAAAATTTCCATTATAACCACAACGAACTGCAGCGCGTGACGGTGACACCGCGTGAGGCTTCAAGAGATCCATTGGCAATAGCAGAACGCGGCAAGGTTGGGATTCCATCGTCGCATAGTGAGTGCAGCTCAAACGATTCCATTGAGGCTTCGATAGATAGTCACACGGGCATTTTGACGGGCGAGAGAAAAGGTAATGCTCATGGTAATTGATTTTATAAAATAATTGTCTTTTTTATATTCAAGAGCGCCATCATAACGCAATAGCAAGCATCAGATCCCCAGATGGCAACAGCAGCGTGTCAGCGTCACTAAAAGAGTCCCGGATAGACAATCCCATGGATTTGAGCAAAACCAATGTGCACCAAAAGATAAACGTGGATGATGTGACTAGTGTGAATAGCATTCCAAACAATAATAACACCAACAACAATAATAATGAAGATGTAAGTTGAATTCAATGTATGTATTTCGAAATGTCTTTAATATACGAGGTTTAATGGTTTGAAAAGTTTCCGACCTTAACCCTTTCAGTGGATTTGCCCAATATATTGGACACGTCATAAAGTCATTTTTATTTTGCAACGCTTTTTTTAAAACAAATCGCTTGATTCTATGAAAAAAAGATGAACCAACCAAGGTATATTAACCCAGGTACTATAAGACGCGACTGCACTGCCGGCTTTTAGGAGTCTTATGTCAAACCCAAGTAATGTAAGCCCACACAAATAAATAAGGAGATTTTTTAAAATTCAGCTGCAACTTTTCTTTAAATATTTTTTTCCTAAAGCCTAGTACTCTGTTCGTTTGCGTGAAATTTCGCTGGCAACATCTATTTATTTGTTGTGTGAAATTTCTGACTTAAAGTTTGTTGCGAGGAGTTCTTATGGCAACGTTTCTCAGAGAGACTCAGAGAATAAGTTGGGAGATTTCATATGATCTCTCTTTTTACACTTCAAAATAAATAGGCAGTGCAATTAAATTGTCGTGAAAAAATGTTGCTCAGAAACAGGAACAGAGTACTGCTCTGACGAACATGTTGTGAAAATTTCCACGCTTGTTTCGCAGCTGTCACTTTTTATATGGAGATTTGAGTGGAATTTCACATGAAACTGAACAGAGTACTATGCTTAAGTTTGTAGTTTTTTTATTGTTTTAAATATTGAATTTTTCTTATTATTGGGCTTGTTAATAGTGAGAAATGTTGAATTTTACATACTTGCAACTGCATTTTGCATCAGCCCTTACTTAATTAAAAAAAACTATTTTAAATAATGAATATATCAATTGCTATAGGGTTAATAAAATTTTTTATTTACAAATATTTTCTTTCAAACAATTTCAAAATCTTGAAAATAAATGTAAATTAGCTGTGCCATTAAAAAATAAAATGCCCCCTTTATTGTTTTTAGTACAGAAGCAACATTGGTTATTGTCATTTCCTCTGTTTGATATTATATTCCCATGACTGACAGTTTATTTATAGTACCTGGAGTAAAATACCTTGGAACCAACATAATAAAAATAAATTTAGAGACATATTTGACATTAAAGTCAATTGGATTTTAGATTTTGTGCCGAAGAAAAGCAAAAAATATTTGTTTGGACTATTTTATAAGACAAAAATTAACCGGTATAAAGGGCTGAAAAACCTTCAAGGGATAAAAAAAATTTATTTGTGCCGAACAGTAGCACAACAATTTTTTCTATGTACAAGCTTGCAAAACGTAAGTAGAGCAGGTAAAAATCAAAGCTAGGTTTTTTCATCCTTTAGGACCTAAAGGACCTTAGTTTAGCCTAGCCATTGAAAGGGGTAACGTTTGGATGGCAGCACTCGTTAATAAAAGCTAGGAAACGTGGTTGCGCATCTTTTTACAGGTACTCACCAAAATTTCAGTAATTTTGTATGTGCAGTTGATGTTTGGACAATCGTTTGAGTAACTCGATGTGAGTGTTGTTGTAAAAATGGGCAACAAAGCCTACGCAGCTCAAAGATGAGTTGGACGCCGTTCGCACGTTGATTGTCGCGTTTGCTGACTTTAGACCAAAAAAGTGCTCCAATGAACATTTTCAACTGTTCCAACTTCCTCTGTTTGCGCAGTTTAGGAGCAATAAATCAGAATTTACGCATCATTACTTGGCATGCTAAAGGCAGAAATAACGGAAACACGGTGACATTTGCAAAGAAGATGCTGTTTCACCAAGACAATGAGCCGTATCACACCTTAGCGATTGCTATGGCGAAAATCCACAAATAACGGTTTGAACTGCTTGATCACCCTCCTTACATACCAGATCTTGCTCAAATACTGCGTTTACATATAAAGATTAAAACGAGGTTAAGGCCTTCGACGAGATTAACTCCTAAATCTTGTTGAATTTTATAAGAATAGCCATAGAAAAAACCTCATTCTGAAGTAGTTTAATAATTAATCTCCTTGCTTATATTCTAAAAAAAAAAATTTGCAACTCTGTATATATTAGGAATTTCTTGAAAAACTGCAACACTGCAAGTTCACACAGAAAAAAATCTGGTTAATTTGACCTAATTTTAAATAAATTTCAAGTTACAATTTTCCGACATGAATCATCAGGTTAAGATTACTACATGCTATTCAGGTCAATTTAACCTGGTTTTGTGTTTTAATGAAACTGAAAAATGTGGTTATCTCAAACGAATTTTAACCAGTATTTGTGGTTAAATCGAATTAAATCAGGTTTATTTAACTAAATGCTAGGTATGAATGTATTTGCATAAATCACCTATAAGAAAATTTTAGAATTTATCAACAATCACATCACGAGAAACAAAATAAAGACTAAAAAATACCCTTTTTGTCTCACTAGGGGTCAGAGGGAGAGCTAGAGCAAATTAACCATCAGAACTTTATGCTTTAGCCCAAATGACCACAGAATTAGATAAAATTTAAAACTTAAAGACAGGTCCATTTCACCTACCTTATCTCGAGATACCTTTTGTTACAAATTGTGCATCACTAGAACAGATTTTGTCAGCTGGTAGGTTTTTTTTCCGCTATAAGCCACCATGTTTTTTCCGCTATTTTCTACATGCATTTTTGTAAACCAGATCCGTCAGGTGAAAGTTACGTGGATCAGGTTAATGCGATGTGGTTGACTCTTCTAACCAAATTCGTTAGGTAAAAGTAACCTGGATCAGTTAAGAGTACTTTTCCTTGAGTGTTGGAATGAAGAAAACTGACATATTGAAGGTCAGTAAGGGCTATGTTATGGTGGCGGTCATATGATCCCCGGTCACGTTTTTTGATGCTAAAACATAAAGGTTGTGAATTATTTCACAACGCAACCTGCTTTAATCCCCCGATTTGCCCAAAATTTATTCCCTTGTTCACTCTCTCAAAGTTCCCATTTACATTGAAACAACCATAATTCATGACGTGCCTTGGCTGCCACCATAACATAGCCCTAACTTTAAACAAAATAAAAGGTAGCTACGAAATATCAAAATTAATCTTTTTTATACTAGTGTAAACAGTGTAAATTACAAAAGGGGATTTTCTTAATTTTGTTTGTTTTTATCTCGTATGTAAACTTAGTTAAGTGACTTTTTCTTGTTCTCTAATCTAAAACTTACCCTTGGAGAATAGATATGTTCGTGAAATGTGGGGCCGTCACCTTAGCAAACAATTATTTTGCAGAGAAAGACGCCGAGTGCCTAGTATTTGGGCGGGTTAAAGAGATTGGAGCAACGTTGGGAGTGTGCAGACTTACAAGGAGACTGTAGAAAAAAACTAATTTATAGAAAAAATAGTTTGTATCTTTGCAAGGTCGGCTTCTTTTCAGACCACACTCGTATTTCTTTACTTGAATAATTTACCAATAAAATTATGAAAACCCATTATAAAAATTGTTGTATTGTTGTTTTACATTAACAGGAACCACTTTTCGACACCAGTGATTTGCGTTCCTTAAGATCCGAGGATATTGCTTTGCAGAATCAATGTTATGGCAAAAGTGGCAGCATCGAGATATCTTTGTTGTATGATGCTCCGATGCGTAAGATGACAGTTCATGTCCTGCAAGCAAGAGGTTTACCATCCCGTGAGAACAGTCAGCAGACACATACACAGGTAATGAACAATCATCAACATTATTTTAGTATAAATCTTTCAATATCGAAGCAATGCATTTTTAAAGTTTCATTTTTTATGGATCGGAGTATTAGTTCAGAAGAAGAAATGGACGCGATATTAGACCGCTTTTAATAAAACACTTTCTACAATATGAGAATGAAGTAGATATACAGATATTTTTCACAAATATACATATACTAACAGGCCACTGTTGTCCGCGGCTTCGCCACTGGAGTTTTTTTATCAATCTCTTTAACGCCTTAAAGACGGGACAATTTTTTCACAAATGTTCTAATTTTTACCTAATATTGATTTTGACTAATTTTTATGTGATACGGTTAGTTTTGCGATATCCGACTTAGTGATGAGGTATAACATCATCTCTGCGCCGCTCTGCACTTATATGCATCTCACTATTCGCCTCGCTCGAGGCTCATCAGTTTTTTTTTTGTTGCACTGTGCTAGCTGAGCACGAAGATAAAAGGAAAAATAGAGAGCAACATGGAGTTTATTGAAACTCTCGCAACACAAACGCGTCAAAAGACAACGAATAAGTAATACGTGGCAGCTGGGATGATTTCTTAAAAAACTTAATACCTTAATTCAATATACTTATTATTACAATTTCGAAAGAAAAATACCCCTAAATAAATCTGTAACACAAATATGATATTGACAAATTTTATTTCATAAAAATCGGCCCACTACTTTTGGAGTACAGTCGTAACTTTAAATTTTCACTACAATTTTATATAATAGTATAGTTAAAACAAAATTGGGTTAGCTACACCATTTATAATACAAGAACGGCTGAACTGATTTTTGTGATCTTCAATGTTTTTGGTTTATCTACACCCCAAATAGGTTAGGTTAAGGTGGCTGCCTCAATTGAGACACACTTAGGAAAATAAGGTACATTGTGGTACCATAGGATTAATTTCCTTTCTCTATTTAAACCAATTTGAGCTGTTCACAAAGCTTAGAATTCGGTATACCGACGATTCCAAAGTGCGTCAAGGTCGTTTAAGTGAAGGAATCGTTTTCGAGCCAGCACTGGTCAAGTGCAGAGGAAATGTACTGTAGATTTTTCCTCCTCTTCATCTCTACAGTTTTGGCAGAAGTCGTTGTGGGGGATGCTGAACCTCTGAGCGTATCTGCGAATCAGGCAGTGCCAGATTTTCCGCGTTATATTACACTTGTTTCCTGTTAACCATCCGCTGTTGTTTTTATAGCAGGATAGCTCATGTGTAAGGAGTTTTCCTGTGGTAAGAGGAATACCAAGGCTTGCCCTATCTGTAGATAACTGTTTGGTAGTGCCTGTGCTAGCGAGTTCGTCTGCTTTGTAGTTACCTAGAAAATCTTTATATCCGGGAAGCCAGCATAGAAAGATCCTGAGCTGATTTGCCATCTAATTTAGAGATTTCCAGCAGTTGAGAATTGTCTCAGATGTTATTTCAACAGTTCCTAGGTATGCAGATGTCCATGAAAGATATCTGACTTACCTGAAACCAAGTAATCGCTTCATGTATAGCAGCGACTTCAGCTTTATTGATGTTTAATGTTTCAGAGTAGACTCCTTCACCTACTTTACCATTTAATTTCGATCCTTTGGGTAAGATCTCGATGGCTTTGTTGGGTGAAAGGCTTCCTAGTTTCCAATCATCTCGAGAGGGAATGGAAACACCGAACTTCCTTTCAAAGGATAGTTTTGTGTGATGTAATCGATGGTTCACCCCGAATAGCAGAATATAAAAAAAATTTCCACATCCCCTTTGACCGCCCACAAATAAATAAAAACGCTGTATTTCAGACGGATCTAGTCGGATTTAAATTTGGTATTTAAGTTTATATGGTTATTTTCGGTAGCTGTATCACAAACGGGCGTGGTCGAACAAAAGCTACGCTTACTTTTTCAGAAATGATTAAAATGGACTGCTGGATCGAATGTAGTTTTTATGGACATTTTTTAAATTATATGGGAAATGTCGGAGATCTTTGAAAATTTTTCACTGATTCTTTGAAATTGGGCAGAGAGGTAGACTACCATAAGGTCAGGTGTGTGTTCTACTGATTTTCTTGGTCGTATTTACACATGAGACATGACAATCCCTGAAGCAATTGTTTCTGCATCTCCAACTCAGATACGCACATTATTTGCTATTCTTAAGGTGAATGAAGAGATACATAAGCAGGCTTTGATTTTGATTGAAGACATGTTTTACCTCATGTGCGGCAGTTTGTTAGTAAAGCTAGGAATAAACTTTCACGATGCTTTCAGTCGAAAATTGGATTGTGAACATGAATACGATAGAGATGCATTGAACAAGACAGTTCTAACGAATGTACCATTGTTGAACCCTTAACAGAAGGAAGTGTACGATAAGTTAATGAAGGCAATTGATGATGAAAATGCTGGCTTATTTTTCCTCGATGCGCCCGGTGGTACTAGGAAGATATTCCTCATGTCATTGATTTTGGCCACTGTTTGTGCGAGATCCAAAATTGCTGTAGCAGTTGCTTCATAGTATATCGGTCTTTTTGCTAGAAGGATGTCGAATGGCTCATTAAGCGTGGAAATTGCCATTAAATCTTCAAATGACTGAAACACCGACATGCACCATTGCGAAACTCTCAGCAATGGCCAAAGTTTTGGTAGCAAATAAAATCATCATATCGGATGAATGCACAAACGCACATTGGAAGTACTCAATCGAACTATGAAAGATCTGCGCAATGACTCAAGATTTTTTGAAGGCGCAATGATTCTACTGTCTGGCGATTTCCTCCAAACTCTACCGTTATTACCGAAATTGACCGCTGCCGATGAAATAAACGCGTGCTTCAAATCAATCGACTCTGTGGAGCTATGTGAAGAAGTTTCAGCTAGCGAAAAATATGCAAGTTGCATTGCAAAACGATCCATCTGATGAAAATTACTCCAAGCAATGTTGTCTATCAGTAACGGCCGTGTTCCAGTCATCAAATCGAATAGACTGATTTCGTTTCCGCAGAATGTTTCTTATTTCGTCTCAACAATGGACGATCATTAACAAAGTGTTCCCGAACATGATTGCTAAACACACAAATAACAAAGGATTGAGTGAATGAGCAATTCTCGCGCCAAAGAACAAGGATGTGGATCACTTAAGCTTAACAATTTAAAATCAAGTCATTGGTTTGAGCCTCCGCACAACTTACAACAGAAGGTTGGCTCGGTAGTCAACATGCTTCGAAATCTGAACCAACCAAAACTATGTAATGGAACACGTTTGGTGGTGAGAAAACTGATGGGCAATATGATTCTGACACTCCATTCGATTTTAAACGAATACAATTTCCGATTTGCATTGCATTTGCCATGACGATCAACAAATCACAAAGCCAATCCTTGAGTGTTTGTGGCCTGAATTTACTTACTTACTTACTTACTTAGTTGGCGCTACAACCGTATGTCGGTCTTGGCCATTTCTGTCTTTCGCTTGCTGGCGCCAGTTGGAAATTCCAAGCTTCGTCAGGTTGTCCTCTACTTGGTCTTTCCAACGAAGATGCGGTCGTCCTCTTCTGCGTTGACCGCCGCTGGGTACCGAATCGAATGTTTTCTTCACTGAAGCATCGTCTTTCATGCTCTGAGCATGACCAAGCCAGCAAAGCCGCTCGATTTTAATGCGCTTGACTATGTCGATGTCAGCGTACAGCTCGTACAGTTCATCATTCCACCGTATTCGGTACTCGCAATTGACGCAGATTGGTCCGTAGATCTTACGAAGAATCTTTCTCTCGAATGGTCCTAAAGTCTTTTCATCTGAACTGCTCAGCGTCCAGGTTTGTGATGCATAAAGTAGGACGGGCATGATGAGCGATTTATAGAGTGTGATTTTCGTTCGTCGAGAGAGGGCTCTGCTTCTCAATTGCCTACTGAGCCCAAAGTAACACCTGTTGGCAAGAGTTATTCTTCGTTTGATCTCAATGCTGATGTCGTTGGTTGAGTTTATGCTGGATCCCAGATTAACGAAGTCCTTCACAACCTCGAATGAGGTATCGTCAACTGTAACGTGGGTTACAAGACGCTGGGAATGTTTTTTTGTTGACACCAAGTATTTTGTCTTATCTGCATTCACTGCCAGACCCATTCGACTTGACTCTCTTTCTAATCTGGAAAATGCTGCACTGACTTCGCGGGTATTATGGCCAATGATATCGATGTCATCAGCATACGCAAGCAGCATAACACTTTTTTAGAATATTGTGCCACTACGTCTCAGATCAGCAGCTCGGATGATCTTTTCCATCATTAGGTTAAAAAAGTCGCACGATAAGGAATCACATTGTCTGAAACCTCGTTTGGTAATAAATAGTGGGGAGAGGTCCATCCCGATTTTAACTGCGCTGCGGGTGTTGCTCAGTGTCATCCTGCAAAGTCGTATTAGTTTTGCAGGAATACCAAATTCAGACATGGTGGAGTACAGGTGCTTCCTTATTGGGCTGTCGAAGGCGGCTTTGTAGTCGACAAAAAGATGGTGGGTGTCGGAATTTGTCGTAGCGAGAAAATGTGGTCGATGATGGACTTTCCAGGTCTGAGGCCACATTGATAAGGTCCGATCAGTTCATTTTCAATGGGCTTCAATCTTTCACATAAAACGCTTGACAGGACCTTATATGCAATATTAAGAAGGCTTATCCCACGGTAATTGGTACAGATAGTGGGATCGCCTTTCTTGTGGATTGGGCAGAGCTCACTGAGATTGCAACCGTTCGGAATGTATTCTTCCGACCATATTCTGCATAGAAGCTCGTAAATGCATTTAAGTAGAGCTTCGCCTCCATTCTTAAACAGCTCAGCAGGCGGCTTTGTTTTAAAACCATCGGCAAGGCGTCTTATTTTTCGAAAAATTTTCGGGCCTCATTCCTGTCACCATACATCTCAATCTTCTCTTGCTCGCGATTTTCTGCCTCCCTTTTTTTCCTCCTGAAAATATGTCTCTCTCCCCTCCTCTTTTCTTTGTATCGCTCCTTAACAGCGCGCGTTACAACCGACTGCAGGGTGGCTTTGTAGGCTGCGTCTTTCTCTGCAGTGGCGTTGCGACACTCCTGGTCGTACCACTGGTTTCGGCGAGGGTGGTGGTAGCCAATCACCTCTTCAGCAGCCGCACGCATGGAGTTGGAAATGTGTGTCTACTGCGCGCATATATCATCGATTGGAGGAGTGCTTTGAAGCAGGAGTGAGAGTCGAGTGGCGAAAGCATCGCCCGTCTGTTTCGATTGCAGCTTGTCGACGTCTAGCTTTCTCTGTGTAGGGTTGCGTGTATTCTTAGCTGCGTTTGCACCCAAATCACTGGAAGAGTGCCTTCCGTCGATCAAAACGTGATCAATTTGATTTTTGGTTTTTTGATCAGGGGACATCCAGGTGACTATGAATATTGAGATGCTTGAATCTAGTGCTACTTACGAACATTTTTCGTGCTGCGGCGAAGTCAATCAGCCTCATTCCGTTATCGGAGGTGTTGTCGTGGAGGCTGAACTTTCCGACTGTGGACCAAAAATATTTTCCTTACCCACCTTAGCGATGAAGTCACCAAGCATGTTTTTTACGTCGTGACGGGGGCAGCGCTCGTAAGCATTTTCAAGGCGCTCGTAGAAAATTTCCTTGATCTCATCGTCTTTGTCTTCTGTCGGAGCGTGCGCACATATTAGGCTTATAATAAAAAATTTAACCTTGATGCGGATTATGGCAAGTCGTTCGTTCACAGGTGTGAATTGCAGGACGTGGGGCCGTAGTCTCATGCCAACTAAAAATCCGCATCCAAACTCGTGCTTCTCCGCATGGCCGCTGTAGTAGATACCACAGGGTGCATGCCGAATGCAACCCTGTCCCTTTCATCGCATTCCTTGGATAGCAGTGATATCAGCTGAAGTGGCCTGAATTTAGAAAATAAATATTTCTCTCACGATCAATTGTACGTAGCATATTCTCGTGTCGGAAAACCATCCGCCTTGCTCGTTTTTGCACCTGCCAACAAATGTCGTTTATCACAAGGTGCTTCATGAAGGGAATCGACCCAAGTGAAAGACATCCAGCAAATAGTAGTGCAACAATAATGAAAATGCCTTGCTGCGACGTGAATTATATTCGTTTCATTATAATAAAATACATTTAAATTATGTGCATTTATTAAACTTTATTAATTTTTAATATTCTTTTATTTTAGTAATAAAATACATCTTATTAGCTAATAAGTTAAGACACTATATATACCCAGTTCACAGTTCGCTGGGTCAATTAGTAAAGTGTATTGTTGACACGCCTTTTTAAGTTCACTTTAGCGTTATATAAGAAAATCGTTATAGAAAATATATAATTAAACAATGAAGCATAAGCGAATAATCATTAAGGATATTATTTTGGTTATGAAAACAGCATAGGCAGGAAATCCAAACATTGGAATTGACCGAAATCGGGAAATTGGTACGGTGAAGACTTAAAATTCTTTTGTCAACCGATTCAACTGACTTCGTTTAGAAGTCTAAGTATGTCCAAGAAATGCCAAACTAATGCCAAACTGTGGAATAAAAATTGGTTTTGTATCTGAATTGGTTGCAATTAAAGAATGGGCATCGGTGTTGTATCGGTCTCAATTTTCATCGATTACAATCGTCACTAGCAAAAGCATCAAAAGACTATAGATATAGTCATTGGTATCTCCATCGGTATTCATGTTTGTGCCGACATTGAAAGCAATAACTAATGATTGAACCGTTATAGGCATCGGTATTGTCATCGGATCGATTTCTTAGTAGTGTAGGACTGTAACTGAATTGGCACTTTAAATGAGGTCAAACCCTATACCAACATTTATTATGAGTAAGCATATTTTTAAACAAAGCTTTCATTTATACCTTACCATCAGGTTCGACTGCTGATGTTACCAAATAAAAAACAAAAGCACAAGACTAAAATTCGTTCCGGCGAAAATCCACAGTTTATGGAAAGCTTTTTACTACACCGCGTCAACCCTGAGGAAGTGAATTCGATGGGTCTACGAATACGTTTGTATGGATGCGAACGCATGCGTAAGGAGCGACTTATAGGCGAAACATATGTTAGCTTTGCAACTATTGATCTGGAATTAGAAACGAATTTGTGGTTGCCATTGGAACCAAGAAATACGTCATCGGTGAGTGAGATTAAATATTAAATAAACTACCCCTTTTGCCATACTATTTTTTAATGTACTCTAGACTTTGGGATCATCAAGTGATCTGCTTAGTTTGGCTCGATCCGATAGTGCTGGCTCAACCACATCAATGCAACATGGAGGTGTACCGGAGCTACTTTTAGGTCTAGGCTATAATGGAACAACGGGACGTTTATCTGTTGAAGTAGTAAAAGGCAGTCATTTTCGCAGCTTGTCAATGAACAAAGCTCCTGATACGTATGTTAAGCTATGCCTAGTCAGCAGTATTGGACAAGAAATATCCCGCGCAAAAACCTCGACCAGACGTGGTCAACCAAATCCGCTATTCAAGGAAACTTTTGTGTTTCAGGTAAGGGCTTTATTAACAAGACAGTTCTTAGAACAAACTCACTAAAGGACTATTTGGGTTAGCTCATCAGTTTACAGTTTATTCAAGGTCAAACGAAAAAACAGTTGAATTAATTTAATTTTTCGCCTTCTAGTCAAATTGTCTGACCCAGACCTGGGATGTATTTAAATGCAACGTATTTAAAATACTATTTAAATACTTCTTAAATAATGGTTCAAGTAATTGAAAAATAAATACCAAATACAAATACTACGTATTGGTATTTGAAAAAAAAATACATAAATGTTTGGTATTTGAAAAAGTAAATACAAATACCAATACTTGAGTATTTGCAAGGCTGAATTTTCAAATACTTGCAAATACTATTTAAAAGTATTTAGTAAATACTTTCAAATACTTCAGTAAAAACTTAGTCAACATTGAATGTGACGTAACTTTTTTATATGCCAGTAATATTATTTATTAAAACACATTTTGTAATGCTTCCAATCAAGTACAATTCTATTTATATTAATTAACTTAATTAATAATAAGCGATCTTTACTGAGCTCACGGTGGTTTTCTACTGTCGCTGCTTACATTACCTAACATTTGTTATCTACTCAGCTAAGCTTTGGTATGTGCTTAAAACTTTTATACGATGAAGTATAAGAGTTAAAGCCTTAGCTATAGCTTTAAATAATGAGACAACGTCCCTTGCATGTTAGCGAAAAAAAACCAAAACAAGAAAGAAAGAAAAAACACATAAGTATTATCAATATAAGAAAACCGAAAAAAAATAAAACAATAAAAGAGACGTATGCACATTTTCGATCACATGATGCATATTGCAATTGATTACTCATTAGGGCTATTCCCGATAACGGGCAAATAGCGTGGCATCGTGGCATTTGCAAAATATGATGGCAAATATTTTCAACACAACAACAAAATGTACAGATTTGCATTTGCCCGACTGTGTCAAATTTGCAACACTAAAATCGCATTGCATACAGTCGAGCATGGGCAAAACTTATTTGCCAATCCATCAGCTGTCACATTTTAACCAAACGCCGCTAATAAAACAAAATTAACAGACTCTGATATGGAACTCACTTTGATAAATAATGCACTTTGATAAATAATAATGAAAAACACCACAAATACTGTTCGTGTTGTTTTTTTTTTCCTCCAAAACAGCTGTGAGTTTTGTTTGCAACAGTGTTCTAAAAAGTGTGCTCACAGTTGATGGCAAATATTTGGTAGGGCATACATTTGCAAAGCTATTTGCCCGTAACTGGGAATAGCCCTATTATGTTTACATAGTTACTGCGCCAGCCTAATTTTTTGGAATGATAAACCGGTCAAGTGTTGTTGTTATTTAAGTTTGCTTTAACTAAGATGTGCGTTTGTGCTAATCGTGTCGTTTACAAATATTGTTTTTTGTTTTCACTTCTGTCTGCAATTATTAAAATTAGCTTATTAAATTAGTAAATCGACTAAGAAGTGAAAATGAGTTCTGAAGACATCGAGAATAATGTTTCTGACCAAGATTTCGATTCAGGCGATTCGGTAAGAGACGCAGATTGGGTTTCTAGCCAACCGCCGCGGAGAAAAGGCAAAAAGCGTACAGCTGCCACGACGCAGCATGAAACTCAGGAAAAAAAGTCGAAAAGACGTTCAATGATATTTCAATATTTCGAAAATATTGAGCAAGTAAGTTAAAAGAATATTTTTAAGAGATTTTTTAATATGATGTTAATGTGTTTAATTTTTTATACAATTTTAAAGATTGCTGATAATAATTTAAAACCGGCGCGATAAGTGCGGAGTGCAACGCATGCAAATTGCGTATTAGAGCACATAAGAATGCAAACTACAAATTCATCAAGCACTTGCGGAATAAACATCCAAATCAGTATGAAGCATACAAGAGCAGTAGTTCATCTTCCGAGTCTGTGCAGTGTTCCGAAATTTCTTTCGACGAGAAAGTTGTTACATTTGTAATAGATACCGCTGTACCTCTTTGCACAGTAGAGAGAGCTTCATTTCGAAGTTTGTTTGATGGGACTGGGCTGCGAGTTATGAGCCGTCGGAAACTCGTTAAACTGTTGGAGGGACGATATAGTCGAACAGTTGCATACATGAAAAAAGTTATACGCCAAAATAAATACGTATGCACCACAGCGGACATATGGTCAACCAAACATCGCAGTTTCTTTAGATACACTTGCCATTGGCTCGACGAAGGAATGTGAAGAAAGTCGCTACCATTGGCGTGTAAACGATTTTCAGGGGAGCATACTTATCTACGGATTTTGGATGTAATGAGAGGCATTAACGATGACTTTGGATTAAGTGCAGCTAAAATTGTGGCAACAGTAACTGAAAATGCATCCAATTTCGTTAAAGCATTTAAGGAATTCGGAATTGACTGCATAAAAACAGAAAATAAAAGCGAAATCACTGAAAACGACGATATCGAGGACTACCCTGAGCCAGTAGAGCTTCCTATAAACGCCTACCTTGTGCCATTACATATTCGATGCGCAAGTCATACGCTAAATTTGCTTGCCTCGACAGACTTCATTAAAATTATATCTGCCAATAACTTTTTAAAATAAAAACATGCGAAGGTACTACTGATTTTTGAATGAGACAATTCTAAAAAATACCTATTCATTGAATTATTTTTTCCAAGCATTTCATAAATGCAGTTTGTTGTGGCGGAAGTGCAACTACCCCAAATCGTCTGAAATTATAGTTTCGGTGTTGAGTTCATCTTTACTTACCCCAGTAGTACCGAGATGGAACTCCACCTATGATGCGATTTGCCGTCTTTTATCTCATAAAGAGAAGCTTGGCGAGTTGTGCGGTAAATTGGGTATAGAGATCAGCTTCACTATAACTGATCTACAATATTTTGATGACTATATGCTCTTAATGGCTCCAGTGACAGAAACAATAGATTTTTTGCAAAGGGAAGAGAATTTAGTTTTCGGGTGTCTGCTTCCATCATTAGTTTCACTTGCCATTAAGTTGAAAAAAGCTATTTCTTCAATTGCGACAGAGGAATTAAAGTGGGCTGCAGCTGAAATGGGAATCAAGCTTAAGCAACGATTTTTGTCGTATTTTGAACTGAAGGAAGACATAAATCATGCCTATAGTCGCCTCTGTATTATGTCCAGACGTGAAATTGCGGTGGTTCAACCCTTTGGCAAAAATATCGCCACACGGTCGGACAATTGAAGACATTCACAAAATTGTTATTGCTGCAGCAATTCAACACGCGCAGACATTGGACGGCGATCAAATTCTTGTTCCGCAAAGCACCCAGAGCTATAGACAGATTTTTACAACTTTGAAGATACTGGTAACATATTCATTATTATTTTTGGCCATCCATTAAATTTTTTTTTAATATAGAGGTCAATTATGAACAAACATTTGGTGTCTCTACTTCACAAACTTCGTTCGCTATTGCCAAAACTGTTGAGGACGACGTTTTTAAATATATCAGCGACCAAGACACAAACGTAGGAATGCTGAAAAAGTACCCGATATTGCATTATTTGGCTATTAAAACGAATACGCCTTTAACTTCTTCCGGTTGTTCTCGTTTGCCGGCATAGTCAACGACTCCAGAAGACAAAGCCACACCGATTTCTCTTTTGAGAAATTAGTTCTGTTGAAGGCCAATCACAACGTATTAAAAAAATTGAAAGCTATTTAAATGAATTATATATAAGTATTTTTGTGTTTTTTTTTTGTTTCGGTATACTTATTTTGATAGTACTTATGTGTTTTTTCTTTCTTTCTTATTTTGGTTTTTTTTCGCTAACATGCTTATAAAAATAAAAAGTTACGTTACATTCAATGTTGACAAAGTATTTACTGAAGTATTTGAAAGTATTTACTAAATACTTTTAAATAATATTTGCAAGTATTTGAAAATTCAGCTCTGCAAATCCTCAAGTATTGGTATTTGTATTTACTTTTTCAAATACCAAGTATTTATGTATTTTTTTTCAAATACCAATACGTAGTATTTGTATTTGGTATTAACTTTTCAATTACTTAGGTATTTATATTTGGATTTGTATTTGTATTTGAAAATCACAGGTCTGGTCTGACCCATAAAATTTAAAAAAAACCCCTTAAATTATCGGAGGGGGTTAAAAACACTCGATTTTCAAAAAATTATTTCTAATTTTTTCCTTCTAAAAATCACCCATATTTTTCAGATGCAATGATCTCAGCAAAGAAATATAATTTATTTTATTTTGTTAGCCCAATTCCGGATAAAAAACCAAGGTCCTTACTCTGTAATGCGATTTGAAAAGCATATGAGATTTTTAAACAACGTCACACCATGTATTTACATGATTTCTTGACAAATTTTTGATTAGTTCGAATTTAATGCAGACAAAACCAGCATTGTAAAGCAGATTTAGAAGTTACTGACATTTAGTAATCTTATTTCATGTATTTACATGGTGTGATTTTGTTTTCGAATTGCATTCGCTTTCGAATCGCATTACAGAGTAAGGCCCAAGTCTGGACAAAATCCGGACAACGTTGAAAAGTCTGGACAATCCGGCGTAAGTCCTGACTTCGGGCAAGCCTTAAATGAATAGAACTTTTACGCAAAAAGTTTTGCAGAATATACCTTATTTTATGAGCAGTATCTTTGATAATACATAACAGAAAAATCGTATGCATACATACAGGATGTCATATATCAACGTTTAGGACACAGCTGGTTGATTCTTGGGCCAAGACAAGAACAAAATTGTATGGCTGGGGGTGGTCCATCTCCTACCTGCTTCGAGTTATAAGCGAAAGTATAGAAAAGAATGGCATTCATAGGTATCATCAGTTATAATGCAATAACTTAAAAAGTATTACAGATTGGAACCAATTTCAAACGTTTTCAAAGTTTTTTTTTATTAGTTGACTAATATCTTTTAAAGTTTTGGGTATTTTCAACCATGGAACAATTTATAGCAACTTAAATATGAAAAATATGCTTTTTATTTTCTTTTTTTTCACTTTAAGCTCGTTTTACAAAAAATATATGATTTTATTTTTTTTTTTGGTGATGCAGTCTTTATCTCCAAAAATTCTCTGCAATATTTCAGTATGAGGCTTTACCGTAGAGCACCGAATAAGAGCGAATTAATTATTTTATGTAAACATACACTCAAAAAGCACTTACCACTAAACACGGCAACTGCAACGTTTCGCTTCACTGCATTCTCGAAAAAATGCTACACTTTTTCTAAACTTTTTGGAAATTCTGCCCTTTTGAGAAAAAAATAGTGTCCTCTAAAATTGAATAGTGTTCTTTTCTCGAAAATGTTGGCCTCAAAGTAGAAAAAAAATCTCAAAGATGGCAGAAAGAGGGCAAACAAAAATTCAAAATTTTTTCGAGAAACGAAAATGTCATTAATGATTATCTGCATCTATATATACTAGGGTGGGTCAGAAAAATCAATTATTTTTTTTTAAAAGTGACATTGAAAAACGGGTTGCTAGACACCTTAAAAAAACTCTCACCAAATACGAGCTATTAACTTTAATAGGAAGATGCTCTGCATCGCAGTTTTTTTTACCTTAGTTCAATAGAAAAAATTAATGCCTCATCATTAATTGATTGTACAGAAAACTGTTTTCCAAGAATTTTGTAGGAAATTTAATGCTCTGCATAGAAGGTATCCTATATTTTTTCAGTTAACTTCACCATTTGAATGATATTGAAGATTTAAGTTTGATTATTTTAAGACATTTAATTTTTGTTTATGAATTTTATAACCCGACAATAAATGACTATTATAAAATGCGCAATACAAATTTTTGTAGGAAATTAACTGCTCTATAAAAATGGTATCATATTTTGTGGCGATTCAATTAAGCGTTCAAACGATATTCATCATCAAACTTTCATGTGTACTGGTTTTAAGAGTTTTTGATAAGTTAATCGAAAAATATCAATTTATTGTCGGCCTTTGTAGTCTAGTGGAGAGTGCGCTAGACTATCAACCTAAAGGTCCCTGGTTCGAATCCGGGTTCGGGCATGGTTCACTTTCTTTGTTCTTTCCCACATTTAATAATTATGGAAAACTAAAAAATCCACAACTAAATTGTGGAAAATGTGGAATTAAGGGACAGAAACAGCTGAGGGCTGGAAACAGTGGCGTAAAACGCGGGCCCGCAGAGCCCGCATTGCGGGCGGGCGCAACTAAGCCAGGGGCGCCCTCAAGTTCCTTGATGAAAATTATAAATGAACGACACACAGTGTAAAATATGCGGCCGAAAATATGGAATATCGATGTCTTAATTTTTTCCAATTTTTTTTTTAGCTTTCAATAGAAAATATCCTGGGTGAAAAAATTAAAGTGAATTTTTTTTGATAGTTGTAACCGTTTCGTTATGACAAGCCGTCAAAGTTACATTTTTTAAAAATTAAATTTTTCTTGTTATTCACATATTTTTTAACCTATTTTTTTTTTATATCAAAATAAAGTTTAAATTTCTTATATCTGTCAAACTACTGTGTTTGTTTACATTTTTAACATATGGTTTGAATCTTATCATAAAAGTAAACACTAAAAGCGGGATACAAATTTTTAAAAATGCTTAAAAAAATATTTTGAGAAAGATTGGCTATAGTTTTTCACGAAAAAATTATTGGAACTACGTTACACCAAGTCTTACACCCAAATTTCTAGCTAACACTTACTAAAACGAAAGATATACAAACACAAAACAGCTCAATTTTTAAAATTTCCTTGCTGTAATCAAAAAAGCTTACAAATTTAAACAAAAACGTAGTTTACTTGTGTTGGTAGTATTTTTCAAGGCTGAATTACTAAAATATGATTAATGGGAGTGGCATTCGCCTATGAAATTTTCCGTTTATCTATAATCACAAAGGAAATTGATGTAGCAAATTTCGCTGTTTTGAAAGAAGGCTTAATGAAGTTTCAGGCAAAAATGGGTTTCGTTTATATAGGAGGTGGGTGTGGCAGAGGGCGGATTTGTATAACTTTTTCAACATTACTTAATTTTGCCAAGAAAGATATTCGTGCCAGTTCTCATAGCTCTACGATCACTCCTTCTCTTTTTGGCCAAGAATGGGGACGTTAGACTGTGCGACGTTTGTTTCCAAAAAAAATTAAGATAGACCAAAATATTTATTTCCTTTGCAAATTATTATTGTTTAAAATTAACAACAATATATGTAAAATAATTTAATAATATGTACTTAAATAAAATATAAGTCATGTACAGACGATTTCTAAGGATGCAATAACCGACGTGAAAAAAGCCGATTTTTTTGAGCAAAAGCCACCTTTGTTTGGCAAAACTTCATTATGGTCGAAGTCGATTTACCCGTTAGCTTTCATATTTTCAGCAAGTCAGCTGCTGATGTTATTTTAATCATTCAGATGGTCATATTTTGTGACGTTAGTTAAATTCTTTAGTTAACAGGTAACGTCAAATACAAAACATTTATGGTACTATTACAGTGTGTAAAAAATTTAAAATCCATTTTAGTTTTTCGATAGAATATGGTTCTGTAAGGTCTTAAGAATACGTATGCAAAATTGTAGAAAAAAATGTCAAATAGAAAAAAGTTATAACATATATTATATTCGCATGTCGCGTAATATTTAAGATCCTTTAAATCTTTAATCGCGTTTTTCTCTAAACAAGGTTTTTTGAATTGGCTTCTAAGATATCTGGAATTCTACTTGATCGATTTCAATGAATCTTGATTCATTGAGATTTTTATAGACTCTGTTAAGCACTAGACCTATAAAAAGCCAAAAAACTTTTATTTTTTTTGTATGACTGAAAGTTTCGGCAAAAAAGAGAGTTTTTTGTTCATTTTTTTTTAACGCATGCCATTTTTTTATTTTTTTTCTATTTGCGGTGGTTGAGTGCTCAACTACAACCCTTAACTCAAGAATGCACTTTGATTTTTTACTGGAGACGAGAAACCAATGTTGTTATGTACAACAATTCTTTAAACACGCTAACTTCAACGCCCTGTAGGAAATTAACAACAACTATAAAGACAAAAAATTTGTTTTTTTATTTCCTCATGAATTATTCTTCATCATGTAAAAAATTTGAATCATTAAAGTTAATAATACTAGGTAAAAAAGGTGTTTTTTATAGCTACACACTGTAATAGTACCTTAAACTTAACATCTTAAAATTATCATTTCACCAATAAGAAAATTATTGATCTCATTTTTCAAACTTTAAGTTAGTTTAACATTTTTAAATAATTGATATATGTTTTCTTTTTACCTAATTTGTGATCAAATCTTAAAATATTTATTATAAATTGTATTATATTTGATATTATAAAAAATGTTTTTTACGTTATTGCTTTTTTTAACAGAATGAATTTTTTAATAGAATTTTAAAATAATATATAAATTTATTTATAAAATAAGATATTTATAATATATAACTCTTGTAATAAATGATGACTAGAGAGGATAAAAATATGCATTTGCATATTGCATCGTAATGAAGGATTTAAGGTCATAAAGTCTTCGAAAAATTTTGTTTAAAAACAAACGAGTTTTTAGTGAGTATGCGAGCAAACTTTCACCCGAAGAATTATCAAACCTAAGATATTGCCCGGCAACATCTTGCGATGTTGAACGTAGATTTTCTGCGTATTCATCGTTTTTAACTGAAAAACGGAGAAATTTTTCAATGGAAAATTTAAAGCAACACTTGGTAGTTTATTACCATTCTAAAACTTGAAAAATGTTTCACTGCATTTTATATTGTTTTTTTTTTAAGTTAATTCAATAGTAACAAAAAAACTGAAAACAAAGTTGCTCAGTACAAGTTAATATTATTTTTAATTTTTTACGTTTATTTAAAAAAAGGGTTTTTTTTTACTATATATAGGTATACGTAAAAAATTCAACATATTAAAACGCTTAAAGCAAATGCTATTCAAAACATTTATAAGATTGGAAATATGTATTCCGTTCAAAAATATGTACAATTTTGTTTAATTTTTCTCTTAAAATATTTTTATCGAGCATATTTTTAAATTCATCGAGCATATTTTCGATTTTTCGTGCTTTTTAATGCGCATAAATTAATTTTTTGTCGTGCATATTTTTATACTGTCTAATGATGACTACTGAATTAAAAAAGTCTCTTCTTGTTCTCTTTTTTTTTTGTCAAGAGTTCTCTTGTTTTCTCCTACGTTTCTAATAAACTAACATAGTTTTACTCTAAAAGTAAATAGCAGGGCGCTTTTAGAAAACTGCGGGCGGGCGCATAAAATATAGTTACGCTACTGGCTGGAAATGCTTGCCGAGGTTAATGGTCCAGTTAGCCTCGCATGGCACAGCAGCGCATGCAACGCAGATAAGCAGCTAGCACACAGCTAAATAAATGGTGATTATGCAAAGCATAGTCACATGGTCAAAATAAAACAATAAAAAAGAAGAATACAACGATTTTATTTTAGTAAATTAACCGCACTTGATCAAACAATTTTACAACTTCACATCTGTTTTGCCAAAACGTCAAATACATGGAAGAATACACAGATATTAAAATGAAATAGATCTTCCATGTTTATCTATGTAGTCAGAGATGCATTTCTGTTTTTATCTGAGCATTGCCATGCGTTGCCATGTTGTGCATAATCAGATACACACAAATCCTATTAAACAGATTTCGATGTGACGCTTGTTAAGCCATGCACTGCTATGCCATGCGAGGCTAACTGGACCATAAGGCATAACACTAGCCTCGGTCAAAAGCAATTCAAATTGTCTTTCACGGTTGCTTTCGCCTAATCAATAATTCACGTATGGTTTTCAATCAATTCCTCTAAATAATCTATCCCTTTCCTTTCAGGTCAAAGACCAAACCTTGTTTGTATAAGGCGCATGACTTGGTTCTTTGATCTTAAAAAAAAAAAAAAAAAATAGGCAAGGCTTAGCAAAGCGCGCCGGTAAAAGCTATCAAATAAAAGTTTGAAGGTTTTATGATTTCGTTCGAAAATACCGACTTATTTTTTTTTTTTCAATATTCATTAAGAAAGGTTTTATCAGGAAATTATTAAATTTTACCTTTTTATAAATTTTAGGTAGCACTTTTTCAACTAAACGATGTGACGCTGATGGTTTCTGTCTACGCTAAACGAAATATGAAGAAAAACGAAATGGTCGGTTGGTTTAGCCTTGGTCTAAATTCATCCGGACCAGAGGAGGTGGCTCATTGGGTAGATGTTCGTGAGATGGCAAAAGGTGAGCTATTAGCACGCTGGCACGTGCTAGTCGATTCCTGATTTGAATAGCTTGGACTTAACTCGCGACGCGGCAGCAGTGGTTTGGGAATACTTAGCTTCGTGTCACGAGAGAAGTCCAAGGCGAAAAAGCTTAAAGAGGATAGCAAAGCGGCGGAGTACAACGATGCCGTTGCTGTCGATATTGAAGCTGGATTGGAGCTGGATTTTGTTTGAACTCGAGAACAATCGAGTGAAATCTTACTTGAGTGAACACAATTTTTTTGGGTGTTTGCTGTAAGATGTACTCGTAATATTTTGGCAAAGTTTGCAAGGAATTCTTTCGCTTTGAAGAAAGAATTTTTTCTGCAAACAAAATAATTAGATTTAAAAAAAAAAACAAATGGATGAACTTGGAAAAAGACAGAAGTAAGAGTTAGAACTTAAAATTATATATGTATATGAATTTTTATACTTGCAAAAACTAAAAAAAACAAAAATGGAATTATTGTACAATTACATAATCAAATTTAAAATATAAAAAAATTAACTTAAACTTTGTGATAAAAAATAATATTAATTAAACGGAATAAATATCAGTTTTTACTTAGTTTAAGCTTTAAAGTCAACCAACCATTTCAATAAACGACTAGAATCACAGTTGCTTTGTAGCTCACGATGTGTCGTTATCATTCGAAAGGAGGGTGCCCAAAAACTAATCACCTCGCGTTACATCCTAAACGAATGCCCATCACATATTTAAGTGGGCACTTTTGTCCTATATTCACAATTGTAGTGGTTTGGGCTTATTTTATAATTTACCAAAAACGAAGGTACTAACTTTTTAGCTTAAATGATTTGTGATAACTTTTGATGATTGTAACAGGAAAACTGAAAGAAAAACTTTTGTTCAGAGTATCTAAGCCAACATGTGTGTTGTTAAATTTTGTAATTGAAAAATGACTTTAAACTTTAACTGAATATGAAAATTACAAAACTACTTTTAAAAAAAAACTAAATTTTCGCTGAAACTCATACTACTAATTGATACAATATTTCAAAAAACTAGTTTGAAATATTTTTTATGAACAAATAAAGTGATGAAATAAATTTTTTTTTTAAAGTGGACGCATTACACTTAAGACTAAAGTTAATTTTTATACGAATGCTAATAATAATTTAACACTAATTTAAAATGGAAAAAACTATTACACAACAATTGAATATGTCTTATTTTTTATAAGAATTAACATTTTTTGTACGAAAAAACTTTAAATATTTGAAATAAATATAGAAATAAAAAATGTTATAAAGTTGAAAGATCTAAACTAAAACTACTCAGTAATTTATTGTTGAAATATTAAAATCTTGTACCTAAATATAGACAAAACACAAAAATAAATATTTTTAAAAAACTTTATTTATGCGCACAATTTAAAGAACTTGAATAGTTTTATATGTAAAACCATAATTATTTACCAACATGGACGTAACTTTAGCGCCAAGTGTTAAAAAAACAAAGTTTTTTTAAGTGTATTTATTTGCCACTGAAATGTACAAATCAAAGAATCTATAAAGAATGTTACGATATAATTATGTTTGATATTAACTTAATGAATGAATTAAACATATATATTTTTACTGCACTTTTTACCTACCCTAAAAAATAAAACATGTAAGAAAATAGTTAAAAGCTTGGCAAACAAAGACAAAAACGACAAATTTTGCATGAATATTGAAAAAAGTCTACATGGGATTTCAATGGTAGTAGTTGAAATGTAAGGAACTACAAAACTTTAAATATTCTTAAGAAACTAAAAATATGATTTATCAATTCTTTCGATATGCAACAAACATTATATATGCAATATTATATAAAATGTGTTATCCGCGAAAAATGGAATTCAAATTTAAAAAATAAATATTTAAGCTATCTACTGATAAATTAAATCCACAATATTTTTATTCTTTGGTAACAAATTAAACAAAGAAATTTACCCCCCTTTTATGAATTTTTATACACTAGACGATAAACAATTGCAAGCGTATCTTTAAAATCAAGCTTTCATACTATCGTTTGCATTCGCCCGATAGATATACAATTGTGAATGACAGTGATTTTTGTTTACATTTTACTGTGAATTCAGGAAAAAAAAACTGAAATTCTCAAACTATAAGATATTAAAAGCTCAAAACTAAAATATATGTAAAGGCTGGATTACCCAAGCGTAAGGTAACGTAGTGCGACGTTGCCAATTGTCAAGCTAAAATCTGTTTAATGATAAATGTGTACAAGTCGTTACCGAAATCGTAACGTGGCGTGACGCAGCGTAGAAGTCTGTAGAAAATAGATTTCTACGCAACGTTACGATTTTTGGCAGTTCGACAGCTGTGTTACAAGCGAAAAATTTTGTTTAACTTCACATTTTTGTAAATTTTAATACTATATAAGAAAGGATGCAATCTTTTGTTGACGAGGAGAAGTAAATAAGCCAACTAGAATAAAATAAGTGCCCTGCACTACGGCGCCTGCACTACGTTGGATTACGATTTCGGTAATCGCTTATCCTTGAGGCAACGTCGCACTACGCTACATCCCGCTGCGCCACCTCACGTTACGCTTGGGTAATCAAGCCTTAAAGGCCCAGACGTAACGTAATGTGGTCTAATGTCAATTGAACAGTGCTTTCTTTCACTTATTGTTTCAATCAATCATAGAAATAAAAGATAAGGAAGTGGTGTTATACTCACACACACTGTACGTGTGTAGAAGGAATTTTCGTCGCTGAGGAAGAGAGATAGAGCGTCGTTATTTGACATAAGTTCTTCCCGAGCAAAAAAAAAATCTATTTGTGAGGAAGAACATCTGTCAAAACACAAGTTCTGCTTCATGAGCGCATTCATTATTTAGGGTGGCAAGGGCCTTAATTTTTTTTTTATATTGGGATAAGCTTTATTAGTTATTTATTTGTTTACAATATCTTTGAAAACTTGACATGAAATTAAAGTGGATTAGCAACCTAAGGTTACAAGCTATAACTAGGTATTTTTATATAAAAAAACTAATTAAAAGCCCACAGTTCGAAAAAAACTACACAAAACTATTTATTTTAAAAGAGTTTAATTTGGTATGTATTTTAGTTGTTTAGTTTTTGTGTTATTTTAATATCAATTAAATAGTTTATAAAAAATAGTTTTTTGAAATGAATTTTTAAAAAATCATTAAAAGTAACTTTTGTTGTTTCAGTCTCATTCTGAGTTCATGTCTTTTACATTATTTTAGCAATGCTTTTCTCTGTAAAAAAATTGGTAACGCAACATATTATATAACGGTGGTATATAAAAATTGCATAGTAAGCATACATCTAAAAAATAAAAAAAAATTTACGCCTTCATTTACTACATAATTGAATGCGGCCCTGTTTGAATGTTTTTGTGTTTGTGTCAACTTCACTGTGTTTGTAAAATACTTCATTCCACTTCAACTACACCGCTTCCTTATATTTTACTTCTATGCAATCAATACTTTCTTATACAAGTGATTATAATAAACGTAACGTTATGTAACGGCACGTAAAGATCCGTTAAATTTAGCAAATAAACATTGAGGTTAGATTCGATTATTGCGGGCGGGCGCAACTAAGCTAGGGGCGCCCTCAAGTACCTTGATGAAATTGATAACTAAAGTGGAGAACGACGCCAGTGTAAAATAAGCGGCCAAAAACCTAATATATCGATGTTTGAATTTTTCCAAACTTTTATAGCTTTCAATAGAAAATATCTTGGGTGAAAAAATCAAAATGAATTTTTTTTAAAAGTAGCAATCGTTTCGTTATTACAAGCCGTCAAAGTTGCATTTTTAAAAATACAATTTTTCTTGTTATTCAAATTATATTTTTTTTATATATCAAAATAAAGTTTAAAATTTCATTTTGAACATATGGTTTAAAGGTTATCATGAAAGCAAACACTAAAAGCGGGATACAAATTTCTAAGTATTCAATTTTTAGAAGTGCTTAAAAAATAATTTTGAGAAAGATTAACTAAAGTTTTTTACGAAAACATCATAAGAACTGCTTTACACCAAATCCAAAAAAAAATTCTTGCTAATACTTGCTAATGCGGAAGATATACATTTTTATGGTGACCTGTCTAGTTAAAATTTGAGATATATTTGATGTATTGCAGCTGATTATTCAAAATTTTCAAAATTTTGACTTATTTACAAACACGAGAAAAACTCAATTTTTAAAATTTCCTTGCTGAAATCAAAAAAGCTTACAAATATAAATAAAAACGTAGCTAATTTGTGTGGGTGGTATTTTCCAAGGCTGAGTTAATTCTTAATTTTAACTTTTTTGTTTTTTGTGTTTTGTTGTAACATAACTCATAAATGCGTTAACTTATAAATGTGTTATTATTTGTTGTTATCTATTTCAATTTCAATTTGAATTCAATTTTAAATACAATTTTAATTCCAATTTTTAATTTTAATTCTTAAGGGTTTTGTTGTTATACATATATTCTAATTTGCGGCATGCACAAGAAATCTTTTCTTATATGCTAACATAGCTGCTTAATAAATACAAATACAAATACTAAAATATAATTAATCAAAAAAGAAATTTATCGTTTTTTTTTTTTTGTCAAGAGCTCTCTTGTTTTCTCCTACGCTTCTCGTAACCTGCGGGCGGGCGCAAAAAATATAGTTACGCTACTGATTATTGTGCTATTTTATATTGTTGAACTACGCTTTTTGTTGAGTTTTCGTTATTAATGCGATAGTTCTATATATCCACAGCTATGGATGACGAAGTTTTAATTGAACTTGTACGGGAACGTGCAATTATTTATGACAAACAACTGCCTGGCTACTGCCTATTATAATTGCTACAACGCTTTCTTACATAACGTCCCGTCCCGATGACAGTTGACAACATTTCGTTACTTTACCTTACGTCTATTATAATTCGACCTTAAGGCTTTTTTATGCTTCTTTATGTTGGCAAGCCCCCGTCCACAGCTCGTCGTTGGATGGATCTACGTGAAAAATTCAAATGCAATTCGCTTTGAATAGATCTTGCTGAAATAAAAGGATCATTTTTTATTGTCCTGATCTTCACATTTTGTTGTTTTTCGTGGTGTACTAAGGCTGTGTGTCAATCGGAAACTTTTCAGTCGGATGATCAAATTTTGACAGTTGGTAGAGCAATTTTTGGCATATGTGAGGTGAATATAACTGTCAAAATTTGTGCTAGACCCAGGGGCTACTACAAATTTTGACAATCGAAAGCGAATTTTTGACACACTCAAAAATAAATAAAAAAACACAACACATCAATTTCCGCGACGTATTTAATTCGAGTACTTGTCCTTGCAACTTATTTCATAAACTTGTAATATTGTAAACTTAAAAAACTTAAAAAATAACAAAATAATTAAAATAAACAAACTAAAGTGCTTGAGTTTGTGTGTGCGTGTGTGTGGCCCAACGATCTCCCGGTGCATCAGCAAGTGCAGCAAAGGTAAATTGGCTTTCTATGCTGGCGAACGTCCTCCAAGTGCCACCACCAACAGCACAAGCAATTGCAGTGCAAAATTTCTTGCTAGCCAACATCCTTCAAGTGCCATCACCAACAGCACAAGCTAATGAAGCGCAAATTCTCCGCTTTCAATTTATTTAATTCACGCCGGAGTATAATGGCAGAAATTTGCCTCTGCGCTTGAGACATGCTGAAATGGTGCTTCTGAAATATTGGAGAGTTGACCAGTCAATTGAATTGTGCTGCATTTGCTGGTGCTGCTCGTGGCGAATCTCGGAGAACGTTGGCAAGCAAAAGAATCGGGAAATTTGCGCTCCACTTGCTTGTGCTGCTGGTAATGGCACTTGGAGGATGGTGGCTAAAGAAATTTTGCACTGCACTTTTTGTGCTGCTGGTGGTGGCACATTCATCAGCAAAGAAAGCCAACTTAACTTTACTGCACTTGCTGATGCACCGTGAGATCGTTGGCTCACACACACGCACACACAAACTCAAGCACTTTCGTTTTTTTTTTATTTTTATTTTGTTATTATTTAAGTTTTTTAAGTTTACAATATTACAAGTTTACGAAATAAGTTGCAAGTACAAGCACTCGAGTTAAATATGTCGCAAATTGAACAAAATGCAAATGAAATAAAATATTTGCGCTAAAATATGACCGAAATGTGAAACGTCAAAATTTGTAATTGTCAAAATTTCATCGTCCATTTGACACAGCAAAAAAGACAAATTTACTGAAAAGTTTCCTTTTGACACACAGCCTAACTCCATGTAATGTGACTAAAGGCCCAGTTATAATAGACGTAACGTAATGCAGTGAAATGTCACTGCAGCAGTGTGTTCTGTCACTTACTGTTTCAATCAATACTTTTCTTATACAAGTGATTATAATAGAAGTAACGTAATGTAACGGGACGTAAAGATCCGTTGCATTTCGATTTCTACGTTACTTTACATTGCGTCTGTTCAAAGAACAACTAAACATTGAGGTTAGATTCGATTATTGCGCTATTTTATATTGTTGAACTACGCTTTTTGTTGAGTTTTTGTTATTAATGTGATAGTTTTATGTATCCACAGCTATGGATGACGAAGATTTAATTGTATTTGTACAGGAACATGCAATTATTTACGACAAACAACTGCCTGGCTACTGCCTATTATAATTGCTACAACGTTTTCTTATATTACGTCCCGTCACGATGACAGTTGACAACATTACGTTACTTTACATTACGTCTATTATAACTTGGCCTTAAGGAATCAGTCGAACGAAAACGGTTATAGTTCGGGTCATGGCAGAAGAATAAGGTAAGGTAAAGAGATTCACCACACCACCAGCTCATGTCAAAATCACAAAATACAGTGCTGCCGTATCTTCAAAGAAAAATCCAAGATTGTATCATGGAAAAATCCATGTTTTTTTTCTAGCGTTTCTGATTCAATTCTAAACTGGAAAACGAGGAAGTACAAGTTTGTAATTTTAAGCAAACTTAAAAGCCGTGTCCTAAAAGTTGCTGATGTAATAAAACGGGGTGGGGCATTCGGTTCAAGTTCATTACGGGTATTCACGGTTCAGTGCAGTTGAGGACTTGTGCAATTTACAAAAACAAAATACACGTACGCCAAAAATGTACAAATGCTTTTCTACCATTGCCCTAAACTTGAGGACTTGAGCCATAGTTGCCAACTTTGTGAAAAAACACATTCTTTTAGTTGCTGTGGGAAAAGGGAATTGTTTTAAAATTTAAAAAAATTGTTTGCCACACCCAATCTTACCGCCCAAAAATAAATAAAAAACTTATATTTCAGACAGTTTGGGTTGTCTTAGACTAAAATGTGGTAATTAAGTTCGTATGGTTACTGTAAAAAAATGGGCCTATTTTCGAATTATATAATAATTTCTAAAATAACTTGTTCCATTTATAACAAGCAAACTTTAAAAGAATAAGAAAAAATATTGAATAACATTATTCTCACGTTTTGTTGTATCCTTTGACAATTTATTTTAAAATGATGATGAAGACTTCGGTGAGTTTATTCTCCCGGAAGGAAACATATGCTAATAGCTACATTAATTGCTTACATGAGGATGGCCTGAGGTATATAGCTGGTTCTTTAATTAAAAAATTAAATTCGGAAGAAAATGAACTTATTCATAAGGCCACATACACAGAGAAAACAACATTCTCAAAAGTGGCAGAAAAGAGCTACTTTTAAAAACGTTTAACCCAGATTTTGCACTTCTAACGTTTATTTTAATTTTGAAAACCAACCTTTTTAAATGAAATAGTAAAACGTTTATTTTCATTTTAAAAATGAAAATTTTAAAATAAGATTCTAAAATATTCGTTTGATTTTTAACAATAAATCTTCTCAAATGCAATAGTAAAAAGATTATTTTCATTTTAAAAACGAGAATTTTAAAATATGATTCTAACATGTTCGTTCGATTTTTAACAATAAACATGTTAAAATGCAATTATCTATATTTTAAAAACAAAAATTTTCATTATTTCCCATTAATTCAAAAAATTTACAGAAATTCCCATTTCCTTTATTAATTAAAAAGCGTTTTGATGGTTTTAAAAATTACAGCTTTATTTAATTTATTTTATCATCAGCTATGTCCATCTCCTTAAAATTTTTTTATTCTATAAAATATAATATTATTTCAGATATTTCAGTGTCAATTTCTCAGTTTTTCTCCCTTTCATACTTTTTTTGCTGTTGTTCGTTTTTGCTTACTTTAGTTTATGCTTATGTCATAAAATCAAGAATTATTTAAACTATCAAACATCTAAAATTTGTATTTAAATCATAGAAAATTAACATAATAATAAATAATAAGGTCATATAGAAAAAATTTCAATTGTAATCAAATAGTAGAGCTTGACCAAAAAAAACACTGAAGCAGCCTGAAGATTTTTCAGCAAATCTAAAAACAACTTCAGTAACTATGCTTTGTTAGAGGCGAATGCCGACAAATAATTGGACTTCATAATAACATAAAATATTCGTTTTAACCTACTATATTATAGGAAAACATTCGTAGTTGTTTTATAAACGTTCCATTTTACTTTTCTTTTTAAAAATGTGCATTTTAATTTTTGTATGGCGTAAAATATTTTTCAAAATATTAATTTTACTAAAAGTTCTTAAAATGTGGGTTTTTGATTTTTTGTTTTCTCTGTGTATATATTTGTTGACCAAGTATCACAATAGCATTAAAATTTTCGAGCAATTGTTCCAAAAGTTTAATAAACAAACAATAAAGCACTGTCCTAATTTTTAAAAATAAATTTTTAATTTATGTTTAAAAATTTCTCTGTCAGGCAAAATAAAAAACTACTTATAAGATTAACAGCCCTATTCTGGCAAAAAAGCAATGGTTACCCATTTTTATTTTATTTCGATGTGTTAGAATATTACTATTATATATCAATTACATGCAATGTTTCTAAATATTTTTAAATAAATAAATAAATGAATAAAACAATTACAACAAATATATAGTAATAAAGAAAATACTGGATAAGTATTGTTATTTTTCCAGAATAGGGCTGTAAGAATGCATACAAGAATTAAATTCTTAATTAAAAAATTAATAATTAAAACATATAAAAATAAATACTGAGCAGTAAGGCAGTAATAATTTAGTGAAAACAATGCTTCGAAATAACATAAAAGTTTATTTATTTAATTATAGATACATATGTTCTTACTTTATCCTATTTACCCTAGTATAATTTGCGCTTAAAGCATTTGTCCCACAATAATCAACAATACTGAAAAGTGGCATCACTAAAATTAACTTTGACGTTAGCTGTCGGTGTGGTGAATCTCTTTACCCTACCATATTGTTCTACTATAGGCATTTTCAAGGCTCATTTATAAATGAACCTTGGGAATTTTCTTTATTTATTCAAAGTGTCGAGAGCGCAGAGACTGTACACTCAAAAAATTATCCGAGTAGGGAAGGTGAAGTACGATTTGAACTCATTTTGAAATGCATTGAACACAAACTGTCAAAATATAACAAATTATTTTATTTCACAAACCATCTGAGCAAATGCTTAAGTTATTTCTCGCCATCGCAACACTGCACTTAAATAATAACTTTAATTCGATTTACATCTGTCATTTCATTGGTTTTGTTATGTGCTCTGCTCTGCGTTTAATTTACTCCATCTAATGAGTAGGTGCATGTAGAGTAGGGCTTGAGCGCGCTCAAAATGAAAAAAGAAACACCAACTTGGTTCTCTGAGCACTCAAACCAAAAAATGAAACACGAGCAGTTATTTTGACAGTTCGCGCTCTACTCTGTTTGGATAAAGAAAATCGCCTTATGTATTATTCTACGATGACCGCTGTGACCACTTATACATTGGGCAAGAATGTGTGTTGGTAGGACAAAGAGGAAATATTAAACTTGCTCTGTACTGGCAAGTTTTTGTACTAAAAAAAAACTTGCTTTCAAGTCTTTCCAATGTGTTAGGGGTCTATGGTTCGGGATATGGTGTAATTATCCAGGTGGAAGCGGTTTTTCACCTTTCTCACAAAAATGAACACTAGCCTTGTCAAAAACAGCTGATGGCAAATTTGAAGCAAAGCTAAATAAAACGAAGTTTGTTAAAGTGTTTGTTTTTGAATTTTATGTGTATACCAAGACCAGTGTTGCCATGAAAAAAATTTTACAGCGTAACTTTTGCACTTTGCTCATCGGATTTCTCATCGGATTTGTGAAACTCTGATAACAAGAACTAAAAAATTTTCAGTCGCATTTTACAACAAAGAAGACAAATAAAATATTGCATTTTATTAGACGTATGACGTATATTTAAGGTTTATTTATTTAAACAACTCACATTTTTTTCAAAAGTCGATTCAATCATCATTATAAATATAGAAAATATATTATAATAAATTACATTTTGAATATATTTTTGAACACACAAACAAAGAGTAAAAATCAAATTAAAAATACTTTTGCAACACAGTTTGGTTTAATGTAGATCTCTTAAATCGGTAAAAATTAAATGCATAGAGCTATAATACATAATTTTTTCAATTTTTACTTTATAAATGTAACGCTTTTGCTTCAAATAAATTAAAGAAAAAATGTTGTTGTCTTAAGCCAGCAAAAACTACAAAAAAATTTAAATTTAGTGAAAAAATATGTGTAAAAAATATAATTTTTTCGAAGTCATATATACACTGCTTTATTAAATTTTTTTATCAATTCTTTATCAATTTCAAGACTAAAACAGTTAAAATATTTCATACGCAGATAATCTTTTGTATGCAGAGTTCCTTCCATTGTTTCTAACTCTAATCTATTGCGAACTTTAGTTTTATTAATATTTATTTGACTAAAAGTTCGCTCAACGTTAGCTGAGAAATTGGGTAAGCTCAACAATTCAAAATTAAATTTTCCCATTATTGGAAATGCAGGAGTACCATCGCATCTTTTTATTTTAAAGCTGTCATCAATTTTATTATACTAATTTTTTCCTTTTCATGCTCTATGTATATAAAATATAAATATGTGTGTGAATATATGTATATAAAAATATATGCAAAATCGGACGCCGGATCTACTTTTTCTGAAATCGTAACATTTTGAAGAATTTTGGTCAAATATCGGAACGTCGGATTCAAGTATTAAAATCGTAACAAATCCGATATACCTTCAACTAGCTTATCTTATTCAGGCGACGTGTTTCAAGCTAATCGCCTTGCTATCCAGCTCCGAGTCTAATAAATACCACCAAATTGCGACAAAAGCAAGCCAAGGATTTGCTGCTTCTGCTACTGTTAAATCTGCTGCTTGATTTCTTTACATGTCAGATCTTTTTTTGCACACAGTTTCTTATCGCGTGCTCTTTTAGCTTTTTAATTAACTTCAGCTTGTTTGAAAAAATAGACTATTTAACAACACAAAAAAGCGTTTAAAGTACTATTAGCGAACGACCAAATACTTTTCTGAAAGCTTCTTATAACGAATCACTTGACCTCGCTCTTTTTGAGTAAATTTGTTGACAACTATAGCAAAATTTATGGTGTATTAAAAAAACCGCTTCCACCTGGATAATTTTACCATGGACAAATACTAACTGTTCTTTATTAAAACGGTAATTTAACTGCTGAGTGCTAGAAATGCACTCAAACACTGAGATCATTTGCTTTAGAATTGCCGCAGCAAATTTGCGTATATTGTAAAATTATTGTAAAAAAAAATATATTTGCAGATAATAATTGCTTTACGTCTTATCTCCTTAAACAATCGAATATTTTTACACAAATAATTGAAATAAAAAAACCAGAAAATAAACATTTTTTAAACTTAAGTTGAAATAAATGCTAACAACATGGGTTCGTGCTTTAGTTATGTCCGACACTGTATATAGGCAATTCACAAGGCCTGTATTATGGCTTGTGTCGTATATCAGAGTTCTACAAAATACGACACATGTGAGCATCCCTTAATAGTTGTATCGTTGTATGCCATATTTTTGAAACATAAATTAACAAATATTTATGTAATTCGCTTTTTTCCCAACATAATCTTCCTGCAGAAACGTCAACGCAAATGAAAAAGTAAACAAACACAGGTGATAGATAGCAATCCCAATATAGCTCGCAGGGCTGTATTTGTCCTACCATTTTGCTTGTGAAACAAAATTAGTGTTGTTACAACAGTCGTAAAAAATAGAACAATAGGGCACAATACGACATCTTTTGAATTGAACTGTTTAAAAAAGATACAGCAGTTTCGACTATAGGCCCAACCAAAATAGACGAATCGAGACGATAGCAACTTGACGAACGTCTGCACTCGTTACGGATGTTTACGGATTTAACCCAAAATGAAACAAGTTGCTCAACTCGTCTGAATCAGCTGATCAGTTGGAAGTCGAGTGTTATTTATTTATTTAATTTGTGCATTTTGGAATTTTTAATAAAGATTTGGGAAAGATGAGATGAGATGGTAAATTGAATCAAATTCGTGGAAATAAAATAAAAACGCACTCTGCACAGCTGTTGTTGACGAGTTGCTACGCTAGCAGTTCGGTTTTTAAGGCCCAGTTATAATAGACGTAACATAATATGGTCTAATGATAATTGAACAGTGCGTTCTTTGACTTATTGTTTCAAACAATACTTTCTTATACAAGTGATAATAATAAACGTAACGTTATGTAACGGGACGTAAAGATCCGTTGAATTTACGGATCTACGTTACTTTACATTACGTACGTTCAAAGAGCAACTAAACATTGAGGCTATATTCGATTATTGCACTATTTTATATTGTTGGACTATGCTTTTTGTTGAGTTTTCGTTTTAATGTGATAGTTCTATATATCCACAGCTATGGATGACGACGTTTTAATTGAACTTGTACGGGAACGTGCAATTATTTACGACAAACAACTGCCTGGCTACTGCCTATTATAATTGCTGCAAAGTTTTCTTACATTACGTCCCATCCCGATGACAGTTGACAACATTTCGTTACTTTACATTACGTCTATTATAATTCTACCTTTACGGAATAATACGTCTTGTCAAACTGTTTCGTTTAGTTTCGTTCAGTTACGTTTGCTCATTTTGGGTAACTACATTAAAATGTATTTAACCGAACACTAACGTTTTTACTCGTTACGGAACAACTCGTCTATTTTGGAAATACCATGTCGATACAGGAACTTCCCAATGTTGTTGAATATATTTCAGATAAGAGGTTCAAGTCGTAATTTACATTCATAAAACGAAAAAACTTCTCATATTCCGGTTGTGATATATCTAAGTTGAAATCTCCTATTAGAATGATCGGTATAGAATCAAACTCACTCTTTGCCTATAAGATATTAATTTTGCTTGACATATTTTTTAAAAAATATTTAGCAAGAATGATAAAGCAATGACAAAGCTTTTCCACAAAGAAACAACGACATACATTTTCAATTATTTCGTTAAGTTTCAAAGTTTGTGCTCATTAACTAGACGATTTCAGTATTTTTTTAACTGGCAATGCCCTCTTGCGTTAAACATTAACACTGAGTACATTGATTGTATCATATACAAAAGCCATTGCGGTCTATAGATTTTGTTACAAAAACCATGCGCAAAGCAAACAGAAACATCAAATGTTTGCTTTATATTTCATGTAATTGTGTAAAATTTATATAAGTTAGAGAGTTCAAACATTAATTTTTCTCCTTGTGAGAATCAACCAGATCAACAAGTGCTTACATCAACATTATACGTTCAGTAATTTAAGAACACCAAAGGCTCAAAGTGTGACATAAAAACTGATTTCCGATCACAATCAACCACCCTACTAACTTCCGAGAATGACGTAATTCTACGTCAAAAAATCGTATTCTATAATTATAATTAATATTCATTTACAAAGATCCTTATTATTTTTTTCCTTTAAATAACTGCCAAGTCCACTTTAATAAATTATGTTATAATAATTTAAATAAATAATTTATGTTACTTCCTTCTCTTACTTCTTTCCGATTTTCGAAAAAAAAAAGATAATTTGGAAGTCTAATCTTAGACGAAACTTCTCTCTCCTCTTTCGATATTTCGAAATTACCTGTGAGCCATTGTGCATGTTTTTTTTTAAAGAGTCGGGTCTTCTTCTACATTTTTGTATGTTTTTGCCAAATTTTTGCAAAATTTTAAAAAATTTTAAAATTTTTTGGGGTTTTTATGGCATTGATTTTTGTTAACAGAAAACTGTAAACAGCTGAATTTATACTGTTTTCACTGCTTTTTTGATCCAAACGTCAAAAAGTTCAAAATTTTTTACGAAGAGGTTGCCTAAGAAAAAATTTGTTTTCTAAAAAAGTGCAAAAAAGTGCATCGTAATATTAACAGCAAAGTTCAACTATATTATAACATTAGTTTTCACGCTTACTGTAGGTTAGCCGAACTTAATCAAATTCTTGTAGACTTACCCAAAGTGTATAAAAAAAATTTATTTTTTTCAAGACTTTAACACAAAAACGCGATTTTCTAAAAACTTTTTAAGTTTATAGAAATTTTGATTTTACCAAAATATAGTACTTAAAATTTAGACAATAATCCATATTTTTTGCTTCAAATAATATTTTATTTCACTATATACATATATGCACTTCAAAATTAAGCTTAAAAAACAAGCTACTTTCAAAGCTCATTAGCCAATGGTAGTCGGGTTTTGGCAAAAACAAAGTGCATACTCTCGGGTTTTAATGAATTCTCTATCGGATAGTAAGCAAAAAAAATTTTAAAAGAGCATTTGTACTTTTTGACTTTTGGCCAGAAAAATTTGGTTGATTTGCTCACAAAGAGGGTTTACTTAATTCCCAAAAATAAAAATTCATTTTTTAATTGAACTTAAACACTATTTCTCTCAATAAATCTGTACTCAAAAGCGATAACAGCTTGAGTCTGATTTCGAGGTTTCTAGAAATCTTGCTTTAAAGTTTTCAATCGCCATATAAGTTATATGACAGGGTATTTTGTTTTTGTGTCATAACCTTGGCTAGGGTCATGCTAGAAGCTCCGTCAAGCGTAGAAAACATCTACATCAATAATCCAGCTGTGTCTTAAGTCGACTTAAGCGATTATTGTTTATGAACACAGACGTAATTATTTGAACCTTTTAACATAAAACATTCCCATATCAATTAAAGCCAATGAAGTCCCATGTAGTACAATAAATATAAATAAGATATTAAAATTAATAAAAATTTCAAAAATATCTAACACTTCAATAATGAACATTAAGTAGACATAGTTAAAACTACAATAAATAAAACTTATAAATATAAAACACTTATCAGTGAGCAAAAAGAAATGTGCTTAAAATAAGAAATATAGGCATTGTTATAAAAGTCAACAAGCCTAAAACCACAAAGAAATATGCTCATAAAATTCTAAACACTCTTGAGAGGAATATTACTAATAGAAAATTGTCGGTAAAAAAAATTATGAATAGATTTGAAAAATTGTAAAAGTGTAGATTTTGTGGGATCATCTGAGATCATGTATGCAATAAGTTAAATGTTTTGATATTATTTGTTTTTTTTTATTTATGGAAGCATGTTGTTTATAATTTTTAAACAAGGATTATTAATAAATCCATCACTTTTCTTCAAAAGAAAATTTAAAACTAATGCAGTTTCTATGCCATTAAGAACACAAATAAGGAACAGAAAATTAAAAATTTTTTAATACGATACGATATTTCTATAGAGAATTCATTTATTCCCTTTCACGTTTATAACTAATCAAGAGATTAAAAATAACTTTGTGTATTTATATTTATCTATTTTGGTCTAATTTTTTTTACGTCTAGTAAAAATATTTTCTTTGTAAAATAAAGGTTTTACTTAGCCAGTACTACTGTAAATTGTAAAAACTATGTGGGGACAAATGTGTCCCTCATGCGTGAAAGGGCTAAGCTTTAAGATGATAGAACAATAAGTTGTAAGCAAAAAACAAAAATATTATTCATTTCCTGAAAGGAAGAGTGAGGCATCTAGCATGAAAATCAAAATTAGTTTTATTGTTGTTTCTTAATCATCTTACTTCCATCAAAACTAAAATAAAAATTGCGAATTTTTGCTCAATTGCTTAATATTTTTTCCTGAAGTATCATATCTACACAGATTAAAGCAATCATTCTAGCAAAAAACGAAGTATCTACACAAAAAGAAATAAAAAAGCGGCATCTACAGGCAGATACTGGGTTTTCCCTTTGTATTTGTAGTTATTGCATTTTAAAATGTATTTACTTCTTTCTTTTTGTACCCCAAAAAAATCATTTAAATATTGATTTTTTATACATAACATATTGATTTTTTATTAATATGTTATATGCTATATCCTATGATGGTTTAAAAAATATATGATATAAAGATCATAAATATATAAACATAAAATCTTTATACTACCTATATAAAACGCACAATTGATGTAATACGGCTTTTTGAACTGTTTGTGATAATTTAAATTTATAGAACAAACAATAAAAAAGCGGCAGCTACTGTGCTTCTTCCACAGTTCGTCGCTTGAGAAAATAAATGTCGTATGTAAAAAATTTTATTTTTGAGATTATTGAGAATAAGGGGCTAAAATTCTAAAAAAATAGCCGTAAGTCCACAAAAATTTCGTAATCTATTGTGAAATGTGTCTGCAAATTGGCCTGAAACTCTGAACAATATTGCTCAGCCAGATTTTGAATTATAGCCCACTTTTCTCAATAATCTCAAAAGTGAAAATTTTCACATACGACATTTATTTTCTCAAGCTACAAGTTGTTGTATTTTTGTAATATTGAAAGCAAACTGGATTCCACTATCCAGAAGAACCAAGTATTTATAACCAGCCAAATCATAATCAGTGAATTTTTGATAAATTACTGTAAGTCGCTTATCTCAGAATACTGAAATATGTAGGTGCCGCACTCTTCCTCATAACGGCAGTATACGTATTCGCACACTTTTATTCGCATTATATCTATAAATAGTTTTGTCTCCCAAGTGAGATAACTATAAGCAGCTATGAGAAATGACGAGTTACACAGAAAATTCAGATGGGAACAAAAAGGAACAAAGTGTAATGTTAAAGACCACTAATTTGGGTTCCTAGAAGTACAAGACAACATTATTTTTCATTATTTCGATTTGATTCGTTTATTTGATCCTTTTTTTTTTGATACAATTCTTTCATTTAAGTTTTCTCATTGTCAACTTTTGTAATTTTTTTAAAACTCTTTTCCAAAAACTGTGTAACGTTAAAGACCTGTAGGGTCTTTTTTGGCTCCTGGAAGTGTAGGACAACATTTTTTTTCATTATTTCAATTTATTTACACGTTCAATTTATTTTGAACGCGATCCAGTATAGCAATATTTATTGAACGTTTAGCATACATTATTCATGGATCGTGATCCAATATTTACGATCCATAATATTTAAATATTTTGAATTCTGGATCTCGGGTAGCGATCCAAATATCTGAATAAATATTGAACGTGTAGCAGGCACCTTATTCGTTTATGTGATCCCTTTTCTTCAATATAGTTCTTTAATTTAGGCTTTTTATTGGCTTCTTCGTTCGGAGTTTGCATAAAACTTGTAGGTCCAGATCTCGATCATTTGTGTTCAAACATTTAATAACACGCACACCTCAATTTTTAATATAAGCTTGATCAAAGACCTTTCAAGGGCTGAAATGTCTAATTTATTATAACTAGAATCGACTGCGGTCGAAATTCGACCAACTGCTTTGAAGTTTGTGTACCTCACATAACATAAACCCTTTGCTATAATTGTTTGAATTATGAAAACAATCTTTGTTGTTCCGTAGCTTCACTGGAAAAACCTCTTAGCAAAAATTTTTTCAACAGAGCTTATATCCCTCTTGAATTAACCCCTTAAGGAGTATGCGAATGAGCTGGTTCTAGTAATTATCCTAACAACATTTCTTTCAAACATTTTCACCCTCTTTCAGTCGCTTTTTGAGACCCCCCCATAAAAAACTCAATAAATGAAGAACATTGTCGGAAATAATTCATAGCTGTTATTAGCAATGAGGTGATTTTTAGATGAGTCAAATGTGTAAGATGGTCCTATTATGTTTTCAACCTCAACATTTTTTTAAACACCTTTCTGCCTTTCATGATTTCTCTCATGAATTAGCATTTTTCGAAAAGCATAATTTCATTTTCTGTCTGTTTTCATTTTATATTAGCTTTACCCTTTACCTTTAATTTATTTTACTTTGAATTTTTAAATTATGTTCTTCGGACCCTACTTTGAAATCAATTACCTTACTACAAGGTTTAATTACCTTTTCTATGATAGTTCAGATATGAATTTTCGTAAAAATCAATTTTCGACGTTTTTATCAATTGTGTGCACCCTGTAGCTCTGTCAAACTTTTTCCCACCAAATTAAGTTTTTAATTTCAGTCAGTGATGCTCCATGCAAAATTTCACCTAAATTCGAGATGGTCATCCCGTAATTTTTTTATTTTACGGTACGTTTAAAATGGAATGCTGTATACAGTTATTTTTCTAAATCAAATTATATTGTGCAAGCCTCCCCAACCAGACTGGAATCCCTTATTGGGTGGTTCACACGTCTGTCAAACGATTGAATCAATCAAAATTTGTTTTTGCTTTCCTATGTTAAAAAATGAACTCTCTGCGCGAAACAAGAGCGAAAATGAACTTCAAACTCTTCATTGAGTCAGTCAAAATTTTGATTGAGCTCCAGACCTGCATCAATCAGTCAAGGAGTTGCATTTTTTTACTTGTCTGTTGTTGAGTAGCAAATTATTTCTAAAAAAGTACTTATTTGAACACAAAAGCAGTTTTTTGATTGAAATTCAAATTACGGTAGATTGCTGGACAAACTTTTGGAATACATTCCACTAAATATGCAATATAAATCTTTGACTGGAACCCAAGGCTTCTCAGGGGTTGGCCTGTAGCTAGGTACCGCAATGTGACATAAATCTGTTGCGTAAGAGTAATATCACTTATTCTAACTTCATTCACAATACTGAAAGCTACTCCGGTTGCCTCTCTAGTTTTTTGCCAAGGTTTTATCCACACAGATTTTTTCCTTTTGTGCAGTTTTTTCAGTTGTTGCCCTGTTCTCATTAATTGCACTATTTTCTTTATGACGAGCATTCGATGGTCATCTAAATAGGTACAATTTCTGGCGTATTGCTTCCCCTAATGTGAAAAATTTTAATCCTAAGGCCTTTTCCACATGGAGAAATTGAAAACTAATGCAACTGCAACGCAACAGCTTAAAAAGTTTCAAAACACTTCAATTTTAAACTGAACTGCAACCTACGCTTTCAGATGGGCAAGTCACGTCGCAACGCAACATTGAAAAATTCACAACAAAACAAGCACTTATTTATTGGAAGCTTTGTTAAATAGATATAAAAAATTAATTGAGGATAAAAAAGGATATTTCTTCACTTCCTGCACTTATTTCATATTTATTAACTGATTAATTATTTTCATAGCACACAACATAAATCGGAAACATAACAAATCGCCGACTCAAATTGCAGCACGCCGTGTTGCATGAAACTGGTTGCGAATGCGTTAAAAACTTGTTGAGTACAAGTTGTTTCATGTGAAGGTTTCGGTATAAATACATTGGTTAGCAACTTTTGTTGCAGTTGCATTAGTTTTCAATTTCTCCATGTGGAAAAGGCCTAAGAGATCAACTATATTTCCACCATTGTTTTCCATATTCCAAAATTTGTATGCGCACAGCCCGACACAAAACCTTAAATGTAATGATACACACAGCATGCTACAAACTCACAAAACTCGTAGGCAGAAGAGTAGACAGAAAAGTAGGTAAAAAAGTAGGCAGAACAGTAATAAAAACCTGCATCGGTACTTCAATCAAAAAATCATGTGTGAGCAGAAATAAATCGAAATTTTTAGATTGAGTAAAAGACAGTAAAAAATTGCGATATACTTCAATCATTTGACAGACGTGTGAACACCTCTTTACTTAAATGAAAATATACGTTCAACGCTCATATTTCGGCTCATGTTTCTGCACATCTATTACTACGTTTCCATGGCGAGTTGAGTCTGAGTTGGGTTTTCGTCAAGTTGACAAAATGGCGTTTCAAGCTCAAAAGTGTTTCCATGTACAACATCGAGTCGAGTTGCAATCGTCAATTTTTTTTAGGTTTTACGATGTCCCTTTTTTATTTACGATGTCCCTTTTCTTAAACTCACTTTCGAAAATTTTATATATTTCACTTCTTCTAAATTTTTTTCCATCCATTATATCAAGAATTTTCTTTTCTTTAAGTATTTCAATCAACAGCAAAGTTTCTGCAGCAATCCAAAAAACTCTTCCACTCGCTATTTTTTCTTGTGATAAATGAACTTTTTTACTTTGACAGATAGAAACAGCTAATTCTAACAAGTTTCGTGGAGTTTAGTGGATTTAACGAAGATCAACTCAACTCGCGTTTCCATGGAGAGTTAATCCCTAGTAATCTCGACTCAACTCGCCATAGAAACGTAGTATATGGTGCAGTACCTTTCATATGATATACGTTTCATTACCATTTTTCTAAAATAAATATTAAAAAAGCGTACGACAGCTTTTGATGTTCACGTATTTATATATAAGATTTAAACTTTTATCTTGTCACATTTTATGGTAAAACGATAAAGCATTTTAACAGCAAAACTAAAAATTAGTAGATTGAACTTTTTTCGAAAAACCGTAAAAAAATTTGAAGAATATTGAATAAAATATTGAAACAAAAATATTTGTTTTTTTTTTGACGTAACACACAATAAACCCCCTATTTAACCGAAACATGTCTTCTTTACAATGAAATAAAAATATCAACACTGACTCAATAAATCTGCGTTTCATTGTAAAATTAAAGCGTACACTTTTATTTAGAACCCCTTCATTATGTCTTATCTCAGAAACGCTTTTTGAATATGTCCGAAAAGAGAAAAAATTAAAAGCTACAACAACCACACAGCTCTGTTTTTTCACTCTCGCGACTCTCAATAAATTGAATATGTGAGTAGGATGTGTGGCTTGGTTTCTTGTAGCTGTTTTTTATATGGAAAAAAATGTTTTTAATTTATAACTTTTACCTATTTTAATGAAAAAAAAATTGAATAAAAATTATATTGTGCACTTGCTATGAACCAGAGCTTTCAAATGATATAAGATTCATTCATGGGGCTAAAGATATGTGTTTGCGTATTAATATACAGTTATTATCGCTTATAAGCATAACCTCTATTTGCTTGTTTTTTGCTGCTTATAAGCGGGAAAGCATTTATGAAAACTCGGTTATATGCATCCACGGTGCTTATATTAAAACTCGGTTACATGCCTCCATGAAGCATTTATAAAAATTGGAATATTGCTTCAATAAAAATTGTCTTATGAATTGGTTTAATTTTTAATTATATTTATTTAGAAATTAAATTTTATCAAATAAGCGTTTTTAAAAATAAAATAAGATTAAATTAAATTGCCGCTTCTAGCAGTCTTTTTAAAAAATATAAACAAAATAAGTTTTAATAAAACAAAGTCTTGAGTTTTAAAAAAAATATACATAAAAAATATGTTAAAAAAAATTAAATTTAAGAACAGCGCAAGGGTCGTATTACATAGAACTTCACTTCATTTTTAAAGAAATTTCAATCTCGAAAAAAGTCAGTTACATTCTTTTGTACATTTCAGCATTTTTGGCACATACATATATTCTTCTATCTTATTTAATTTGCCTCAACTTCTTCACAGTTGAAATTTATTGTTTGAGTGACAAGGTTATTCCTTTATTTTTGTTCATTTTAAAACTGCACAGGAAACACATAAGAAACTTTGGCACTTTCAAAGACAGTGAAGGGCTATTTCATATTTGACAGCTCAATAGAGATGTGAAATTTATAATAGGAATTTTCATGACATTTCAGTAGGGCTGCATATAACTGGTTAGTTTTCTATGACTTTGCCTTTAAAAAATTCCTAATTTTGATGCATATAAAAGAGAAGTTCATATAAGCGAAATGCTTATAAGTGAAAAAATTCTGGCTTGTTTAAATGACAAAGTTAAATATCTCAAGTTCGAATGCATATAAGCGAGATATGCTTATAAACATAATGCATATAAGCGATAATTACTGAATAGATTTATTATTAAACCCCGATATTGTAGCTAAGCCGTTAAACCGCTCTTGTTTTATCAAATTCGAAAATAATTTTTAATTGTCTTTAATTAAGAAACACTTCTTTTTGCTGATGCAACCGAAAAAGGACTTGTAAATACAATTTGAACTATATGTAATAACAGCATTTGGAAACAAATTCTCCATACCTTGTTAATACAGGACTTGTTAATACAATTTGAACTATATGTAATAACAGCATTTGGAAACAAATTCTCCCATACCTTTGGCTTTAATGTCAATAAGAACATCGATATCTCGAACAATATTACGTTTTTCGGCAAACATTCATAGAAAAAATTTTCTTGGAAAAACATGCAGCTTTTTTAAATATTTAAATCGATTAGTGAAATAATTCAAATATATGAGATGCATCTATTTATTGTTCATGATTTGCACAAGCCTTTAGAATTATAATCAAGAATAACTTTTATAACATATCTTGAGAGCTTTTTCAATTGAATAAAAAATTTATTTAATTAAAGTTTGCGCCTTATGAAAAATACTTTAATACTTTCTATGCATAAATTTAAAATATATATATTCTTACACGTTCACTTAAGGGTGGTTAAATTTTAAGGGCCGATGTTGAATGTGAACCACACCTAAAAGTCAAGTTTTTTTCTACATTTCATTTGACATTTCTCAATTTCAGACTAATTCAATTTGAACCATGGAAAGATACACAATCGATCAACGTGTTAAAGTTATTCTGGCTTATTAGGAAAATGGACGTTCAAATCAAAATGCATATCGTGCACTTCGTGATTGTTTTGGTCAATTTAATCGTTCAAATGAGCGTACAATCGGAAAAATCGTGCAAAAATTTGAGCAAACCGGATCTGTAGGAGATGTGAAAACACCAGTGCATGCTCGTACAGCTCGTACTGCAGAAAATACTGCTGTTGTTCGCGATAGTGTGGCTGAAGAGCCGTCCACCTCAACTCGTCGTCGTGCCCAACAATTGCACCTATCACGCTCGTCGTTGATGAACATTATGCGTAAAGACTTGCGTTTACACGCCTACAAGGTGCAATTGACTCAAGAACTAAAGCCCCTTGACCGTTTCAAGCGTCGTCAATGGTCAGAATGGTGGCAAGAAATGGCAACAGTGGATGATCAATTTTCGAAGAAAATCATCTTCAGTGATGAGGCACATTTTCACCTCAGTGGATTCGTCAATAAGCAGAATTGCTGTATTAGGGTGAATGATAATCCAAGAGTGATTGTCGAAAAACCAATGCACCCACAAAGAGTGACTGTTTGGTGCGGTTTATGGTATGGCGGCATCATCGGGCCGTATTTTTTCCAAAATGAGGCCGGTCAGGCAGTTACTGTGAATGGTGTTCGCTATCGTGAGATGATAACGAACTTTTTATGGCCCGAATTGGAAGACATGGATGTGGACGATATGTGGTTTCAACAGGATGGTGCCACTTGTCACACAGCTAACGAAACAATGGCTCTTTTGCGCGACAAATTCAATGGCCGTGTTATCTCAGGTGGTGGCGATGTCAATTGACCGCCAAGACCATGTGATTTGACACCGTTGAACTTCTTTTGTTCTATACATAATTGAACCATTCCAATATTGTCATAATAAAAATAAATGACAATAATTTAATAAATAAGTTGTGTTTTATTCAAAATCAACATCGGCCCTTAAAATTTAACCACCCTTTATTTTGTAAGCATTCATACAATTTCCGCAAATAACTCTAGTATTTTGAAATAAAATTTCCTATCGCGCCCTTCTGAGCCCGCGCCCCGTGTCTTGCACGGTCTCAACATGCAGTTGGAGAGGTTCTGATTTTATGCAGCGTCAACTTAAAAATTTGAAGCATTTATCATAGGCAAAGAGTCAAGTTTTCAATGGAGATTTGTAATGGCATATTGCAACAAAAATAATATCACTGTGCGACAATTTAGAAATTTTTACTTGTATCGGAGAAACCACTGCTTGTTTCTAGAAGAGGAGCACTCCCAGAAAACGACCATATTTTTTAATTGGTCAATTCATTTCGCTGATTGTGAGGTGATTTCAAATTTTTATTAACTATTTTATAAAAGGAGAAAGAAAACATAAATAAGCTTGTAAAGGACTCATTTGTCCGATAAAAATGTATTGAGAATAAGATGGATCCCTCCTGATCCACCAATCTCATCATATTTTTTTTTGTCTTACAAATTTTTCTCCTGAGTAGGAGGGTCTTTTAGTAGCGAAGGTTTTGAAAGTGCCTCCATAGTGTTCCTTATCAAATTTCCCTCGGAATTCAGTATTCAAAGATAATTTATACGTGCTGTTTTACTTATAAAATTTTATGGGCGTTGGACAAGGGGGCGTGGCACCTCCCATACAACCCAAATTTGATATATCGAATAGCTTTTGAGTTATAGTTCGCACAGCCATAAAATTTGGTATTCGACCACAATTTACACTTGCCGTTTTACTGATAACATTTTATGGGCGTTGGGAAAGGGGCGTGGCACCTCCCACACAATCCAAATTTGAGGTATAGAATAGCTTTGGAGTTTTAGACCGCACATCCTCGGAATTCGGTATTCGAGAGACACATGTCATTTTACTGATAATATTTTATGGGCGTAGTACAAGGGGGCGTAGTACAAAGGGGCGTGGAAACCTCTCATAATTTGCGATATCGAATAGCTTTTGAGTTATATTTCGCACAGCCATGAAATTCGGTATTCTATCACAATTTACACACACCGTTCAGGAGGCGTGGCACCTCCCTCCAAACCCAAATTTGCGATTTGCTACATCGAATAGCTTTGGAGTTATAGGCCACACAGCCTAGGAATTCAGTATTCGGCCACGATTTTCACATGCCGTTTCAGTGATCAAATTTTATGGGCGTTAAACAAGGGGGCGTAGCACCTCCCGAATTTGCGATATCGAAAAGCTTTGGAAGTTTAAGTCGTACAGCCTCGGAATTCGGTAGTCGACCACAACTTACACGTGCCGTTTCACTGATAAATTTTTATGAGCGTTGTAAAATGGTAAGTGACACCTTCCATACAGTCCAAACTTGCGATATCGAACTGCTTTGGAGTTATAGGTCGCACAGTCTCGGAATTCAGTATTCGATCTCAATTTTCACATGCAGGTTCACTGATAACATTTTATGGAAGTTTGGCAACGAGTGCGTGGCAGCAACGCACCGGGTTCAGCTAGTAATAAATAAATAAGAGAATAGTGTGGATCATGAGGAATTGGGAATACCTTTATGTTATTCTCCATACATTTTTATTGGGCAAATAAATCCTTTACAAGCTTCCTTATGTTTTTCTTTCTCCTTTTATATTATAATAAAACTTCAAAATGGCCTCACAATCTACAAAATGAATTGACCAATTAAAAAATATTGAGACTCTCTAAGACAAAACGGTGTATGTGGTCGTGTTTTGGGAGTGCCAAAAAATTGGTAGTTATTACATTTTAATTGGGAATTGTTTAATTTTTTTTATTAAATAACTTCCAAAAATTTTCAGAATGAAATAAGTTCCAAAATATTTGGTTGGGATTTATTTAATTTTTTTTGTTTGGAATTATTTCATTTCTCTTGGGAGTTTTATCATTTCTATTGGGAGATTTCATTTTAGCTGGGAGTTATTTCACTTGCCTAAAGTGCTTCCTTCAAAGAATGATAACTTACATTCAGGGTTAAAAATGCAACCAGTGCTTCCGAGCGTGCACATTAAAAATTTTTTCGCACGATTTTTAACAATTTTTAACTTTTTTAATTATATTTCAAAACTATTTTCGGTAGCTTCATGGTAAAATTATTTACCAGGTAGCCTTGACAACTACCTACTTTCTCACGAGCTGCGGTCAACGAACGTCAAACAAAAGAAAACATAAAACGAGCGTTCAATAACAGGTTTGTTTTTTTTAAACTTACATGATATTTATTTTCTTTTCGTGACACAAAATATTTTTGATATCTCCATTTTGCATCAGCTGCCATAGCAACCATAGCACGCTCTCGTTTTGATTTTTTTTTTTGACATACGTTGACCTTAGCAAAAATTGTCGCTCCTACTTTATAATAATTATACTATGGGTAGCTTTATAGGAAAAAATTTTCAAATTATTATTTTCAAATTATAAAAAAGTTATTCTCTAATTTTTTTCCAGTTATTTCATGAAAAAAGCTAAACAATTCCCCAATAAAAATTAAATAACTCCCAATTGTTTGTATGAATTTAGTTCACATCAATATTCTTTGGAGTTCAACGAACTTGCCGAAATGCACTAATGCACTAAATGCACTAAATGCACTAATGCACTAAACTGATATTCAATTATTCATGACCTTGACCGAAATAGATTACTTGCATATTTTAGATTATTTAAATAGTTTAACACCAAATAAAGTTTTTTATTTGGACTGACTTTTCATAGAAGTATTTGGCTCTGGTGGGATGATCTACGTTTGGCGAAAGCCAAATTGAGGCACTTCGGGTAGTATGGTATAGGCTAATATCTCCGGTTCTGCGATACTTTTTTGACGCAATCCTGCTTAAATTCGTGGAAACTCATTAAAAAGAGATCAGAGTTCAAGAAAATCAACGAACCCAAACACGTTTTTTATCAGTTGAACGAAACATGTGATTGGGTTTGGTCAACTTTTTTTTTGGTTCCAAAACGAAGTTTTTTTAGGAAAACAACGAATTAACTATAAATTTTTAAGGTTTTATAAATTAGAGATACATTTTGTAAGTTCTCAACACAATTTAATTTAAGAGTTTTTATACCCGATTGTATCAAATTGGCTTCTCTGGTATACATCTTGGCGGCTTATATGATTATGATTATATATAATATGAAATGCTTTTCAAATTAAATTCACTGAAAGACAATACAGTATGGAACAGTATACCACATCGCACCTTTGCTTTATACACCCTCCACATTATACCCTTTAAATTTCAAGGAAGGAGGTTTTTAGTTTTCTAAAATTTTCCCTAATAACTTTTAAATGAGTTATGACACAAATCTTATTCTATACTATTTTATTCCCAATACTTCAAGCATCAAAATTAATAATATTTTACTTAGAACCGACTTCTAGTTGTTTCACAATTCGTAGAATAAAATCCCTATACTACAATAATCGAAGCTCCTCTACTAAGCTTCATAAGGAAAAGCTGTAATTAAAGCCAAGGGCTACCACACAAAGTACTGAATTTTAAAATAATATCAATAAAAAGAGCTAAAACTGCCTAAAATTAGCTCTGACTTTAAATATAGTAGTATTTTTTGTTTTTTGCTTTTAAGTTTTTATACAAAATTTGTTTTTTGAATAAGTGGAAATGCCATGCCAAAATTAATATATTTGTTTTTAAAATCGCATTTATATTTTTTTTTTTTAAATACAAATTACTTTCATGTTACAATGTTATTAACTTTAAAGTGACCTGTGCATAAAATAAGCTTTGAGCTACTGTAAACTCGATCTGGTAAAATGAGAATAATTTTGTTTTGAAATTTTAACAAAATATGTTATAAACCAGGATTTCGAAATTATGTAACAGTTGACGGAGTGTCGTGTCTAACTCTATTTTAGAAATATATTTCTATATTAAAACAAAATATTTTGAGACTATTCAACCCATGAATATAGAATGATTGCGTGCAAGATAGAAGAGCATTGAAAATGCTATATTTTATGATGAGTTATACTTGTTGAGAACAAAAGAAATAGGGACTGTTGGTTTTAACTAATGAAAATAAACTTTATTTATATAAATTAAGAATATGAACAATTTTTATAAAAATGTAATAAAATTTTTTTGTAAACTTATCAATAGTTCAGCCCTAAGAAATCTAAATGTTTTTCTTATCCTCTGTGTAAGTGTGAAATAAAAAAAAAACTCACAAAAAACTATTTAATAACTATGTATATTAAATTGAAATGAAAAAAATATTTATTTGTAAAATCATTATTTGTGTTAAATCTTTATCATTAAATATTGCTGTAGTGGTAGTGGTAGATATGACGTCTATATTGATATCAATAATATGTAAGCATGCAAAGAAAGAAAACAATATTTGTACAATTTTTTCGACGGTAAGAACCTGCTGTTGCTCACTTTGCTACGAAAGTGTTTTTTGAGACTGTTGTATTTGGAATCGAAATTTAATTCTTGATATGAACATGAAACAAATAAAAAAAAAAAGAAACCCTTATTAAGATCTATGCAAAAAAAAAAGAAAACCAAATAAAAATACGAAAATCCTAAAAATGCTAATAAAGCCTTTTACTCACTTAATGTGTCTTTAAAAAATTAATTTCAGTCAATGTAAATTAATGGTAAAATAACAAAATACTTTGAATGAAAATCTTAAATCAATTTCATGTGGTTATAAATAAACATATACTTATTATTCTAAAAAAAAACAAATGACCTTAGTAAGGTATTCTCCCAATGTTTGCATAAATGTTTACGACAGAGCTTAACAGCTTAAAGTTTTACAGCTCTGTTCATTGAAATTGCTTCATTGAACAGTTTTTAACAGAGCTGGTGCAAACTACAGTGAACCAAAAAAAAACTTATACAGTTTATTGACTTATGTTTATTAAGGCGCCTCACTCTCTATTGAAGAAAAAAAGTTGTCCGGGTCACCCTCTCAAAATAAACTTTGGTTTATGTTGTGATGATTCCCCAAATATTTCGGCTCTAGTGATAGCCGTAGCTAGAATGTTTAAAAAAACCCTCTAAAAATCGCGTTTTGTGGGGATAATTTTTTTGCCATGATATTTTTAGTAAAAAAAAATGTCACAAATAGTGTAAATCGAAGAATTACAGAGCCCTAACACAAGAGAAATTTAGTTTTTGCAGTGATTTTTTTAAATTTTTATTTAAATATAAATTGAAATTGTATAGACTGCGAACGCGTCTTTTAATGGTTTTAAAAGATTCATTAATATCACAAAAACTAAGAAATATAGAAATTACTTTAATGTATACAAAAATGCTAGAAGTGGATTAGAAGTCCATACAAAGCCAGTAACTTGTGAGAAGTAAAAGAAGTTAGCATTTTTTGTCATGATGGTCTACGCACCATTTTGATTTTTAGTAAAAAGCCAGCCGCAAGCAGCACTTATTTAAGTACATTGAGTGGACGCGTCAACTACCAAACGAATTTAAAAAATTGTCCAGCGCTCCATTCAAATAAATGGTTTTTTGCTCACCCAGAGAATATTCTCTTGGCGATGATAACAGACGAGAGCAAGACGCACCGAGAAGAAGCGTACGATATTATTTTACAATCGCGTACTCATGACGCCCAAGGTATTCGTCAATTCAACGTGTCTAAGGCTGGAGCCAATTTACACGGTTTTGCCGCGATCGCGACACCGCACTCTAGCTGTTTTTTAGCAAATGAGCATTGGCGTTGGAAGCGGGGGGCAAGGTGGGCAGTTGCCCCCCCACTTTTTTAGCTAGATAAACAATTTAAAAGGAAAAGTTATTCAAAATATCAGTTTTTTTACAACGATAATATTTTTGTATTATATATTTTCCTCTTCTTTCTCTGTTCTTCATGTTTCATGTGAAGAAATTTTGGTGAACTTTTTTTGCACCACCATTTGTACTTCCCCCCCATTTGTACTGCCCCCCAGATGAAATTCGCTTCCGACGCGATTGCAAATGAGGCTGGAAAATACTGAATTTTAATACATTTATTTATTTAATGTATTTAACAATTTAAATACATGCAAAATTTAGTATTTTTTAGCCGCATTTGAGAAAAAAGAGCGTGAGAGTGGTGTCGCAATCGCGGCAAAACCGCATAATTTGGCCCCAGCCTAAGATGTTATTTAATTGCGATTCGTATAAAACAATGATTGATTGGAATGAATTTAGAGCTTCTACAGAACTGTCATACATCCAGTTGTATACTCCAAACTACTTGCTGAAACTACGTGACTCCGATGAAATTATTAACATTCCAGGTAAAGTAGAGTTTGGTTGTATGCCATTCCTGTATTTCTTAAGCAAAAACCGACCCACTCATATTGCTAGCAAGATTGAACAGCGCAAGCGCTACAATAAACTTGGGTTATTCTTCTATCATTTGGCATTTTGAAATATATTAAACACGAAAAAATTCACAAAAAGTTACCAAAAAACAAATCAAAATAGTTAAAAATATAAACCAATAAGATGTATTCTTTAAATGAATATATCTTTTAGAGTTATCTCAGTAGAAAATAGGGAATTGAGTGTACTTAATGAGTTTTACCAAGAAACCGACGAGTTATACTTAGTATTTAGTTTGACTTTAGAGTTCATAGACTCTTTGGTGTATTCTCCATCTATACGATTTCAATAAGTTTACTTTTAAATTTGAACAAATTCAGTGAATCAGGCTTATATCGGACAGCATAAAAAAAGCAGCAGTCAGCACCTTTCTAATGATACCGCGAAATGGTCAATCAGGCGAAAAATGAGGGAGTTATACATATTTTAATAAAAATTAACAAAAAAAAAAAAATGTTAAAAAAAACACTGCAAAAAACTTTAGAGATTTTTTGGCCGAAATAATTGGGAAATAATCATAACATAAACCGAAGTTTAATTTTAGGAGTGAACTGGTCAACTTTTTTTTGTGAGGCGCCTTTATGTTTATGTTGCATTATCTTTCAAACTGTGGACACTAACCATATAAAATAAAATGTTAAAATATTCTATATTTTATGCCCTGTTAAAATAGTTTTCACAAAAAAAAAAAAAAAAAATAACAAAACACAAAACGAACATTTCGTGAAGCCAAAAAAAAAAAACTTGTACACTCTTCATATTAGACAGTATCAAAAGATACCGTTATCAAATCCATTTTTTTTAATATATCGACGCTACACGCAGTCTGCTCTTAGTATTTTAAATGTAATGCTATGTAATAATGGCAGTTTAAGCGATAGAAAAAACAAAATGGATTCAAAGCAAACTTTAACAGAAATACAAAAATTAATTATAATAATTTGGGAAGGGAAGAAGTGTTTGATGAAATTTGCTTAAAGGATAAAAAAGCCACTTTCTATGGTCAAATATATAATTGATATGTACCAGAAAAATGGATTTTTAAGTAGACCAAGAGAAAGTACAAAGCAAAAAAATTATTATCTCTACAAACGCAAAGGAAAATAGATCGAATAATTAACGAAAATCCCAAAATATCCAAAAGAGAAATATCGCAAAACTTGAGCGAACACTGTACATCTTCAGTACAACATTTTGTGCATTCAGAAGACTTAAGGGGGTATACACCCCGAAACAAACCACTATGGTTAGCAAATAATAAAAAGAAGCTGCTGGAGTATGCAAATGTCAGGAACCCAGTATAGTTTTCAAACTCAGTAAAGATAAGTCAAAATTCAACATATTTGCATCGAATGGACGATGTTTTGAGTGGAGAAAGAAAGGTAAAGCATTGAACCCTAAAGATGTTAATAAAACGGTCAAACACGGCAGCAGCAGTATTATGATTTGGGGTGAAATGGGGTTGGAAACTGTTAGTTCGTTGAAAGCATAATGAAGAAATTTGATTATTTAAGCATTTGAAAAAACAATTTGCGACAAACAGCTGCAAAATTATAAATTTTCAACAATTAAAGCTTTGTACACGACAATGATCAAAAGCATTTCTCACTTGTGGTTGAAGAATGGCTGCTGTACAACTGTAAACCCAATCGACCATTTGTAGGCCCATATGGATAAAAAAGCCAAGAAAAACCCTTAGAATACACAAAAGAGCGTAAAGATTCACTACGAATCTAATGGGCGTCAATTGCACCTTACATCACACAAACATTAGCTGCGTTCCTCTCGCCTTAATATAATCGCGATAACAAATTTTCTCAAAGGGACTGCTAGAAAAAAGACTCGTAGAGGGTATACCTTTGCAGTAAAAATTCAAACAATCATGATGCAATAACTATTAGGTGTCATGAGAACGTGTATCGTTCTCAACTGTTGTGAACTTTATGGTAGCGATACCTCAGTGAACGATGTTTTTGTTTTTTTTTATGTGTTTTACTCTAAACGTCAGAAAAATTGTAAATTTTTTAATTATTATTATTATGCAATTATATAAATTATTTAAGTGCAATTTTTGGCTCCACTGAATGCGGCCAATGTGTGTGACACACGCTGTTTTTTTTGTTTAATATTCGATGATCGCAGCTCGTGAGAAAATAGGTAGCTGTTAAGGCTACCTAATAGTGATTGTATCATTCAAACAATTAATTGAAAAAATGAAATGACAGCTCATAAAAATATACAGGTGCGACACCTGTATCTCAACTTTTTAAAGGCTGCATCACAATTTTATGTGAATAGCAAAAAAAAAAATACTATTTGCTATGATTTGCTGGATTATTTTGAAGCGAATGGAACGCAGCTTTTAGCTTTTAGCTGCGTTCCTTTCGCCTTAATATAATCGCGATAACAAATTTTCTCAAAGGAACGGCAAGAAAAACGACTCGTAGAGGGCACTACCGTTGCAGTCAAAATTAAATTCAAACAAGCAATTATGATACAATAACTATTAGGTGTCATGAGAACGTGTGTCGTTCAAAACTGTTGTGAACTGTTATGGTAGCGATACCTTAGTGAACGATGTTTTTCTCTGAATGTGTTTTACTCTAAACGTCAGAAAAATTGTAAATTATTTAATTTAATTATTAATATTATGCAATTATATAAATAATTTAAGTGCAATTTTTGGCTCCGCTGAATGCGTCCAATGTGTGTGACACACGCATTTTGTTTTGTTTTCTTTTGTTTAACATTTGATGGTCGCAGCTCGTGAGAAAATAGGTAGCTGTCATGGCTACCTAATAGTCATTGTATCAAACAAACAAATAATTCAAAAAATGAAATGAAAGCTCATAAAAATGTACAGGTGCAGCACCTTTGTTTCAAATTTTTTAAAGGCTATATCACAATTTTATGTGGATAGTAAAAATAATCCTATTTGTTATAGGATTATTTGTTTTGTTTTTGCTTTGCATGTAAAAAAAAATAATCTGGATTATTTTGAAGCGAACAGAACACAGCTTTTGTCTCTATCAATACTAAAAAAGTTGGAAGCCATTCTTGTTTCTAAGGACCATCACAAAAAATACTAGTTTAAAAATATAAACGCGTAAAACCTTTGTTTTTTAAAAATTTCTGCAGTGTACAAGTTTTTTTTTTGGTTTCAGGATAAGTACCTTTTTTTGTTAATTTATTTTAAGATGATATTTTCATAGCTTTTGTTGAATTTATTTGAAAAGTGAATAAAATAAAGAATATTTTAACATATTATTTTATATAGTAAGTATACAGAGTTTCAAAGAGAATCCAAAATAAACATAAGTAATTATACTGTACAAGTTTTTTTCTGGTTCACTGTATAAACCTAAATTTACTCTCTATGGTGTTAGCTGCAGTATAATTTTTTTTTTGTAATTTTGCAAATTTAAAATGAGATGTAACGATCCATATTTTCAGAAAAGACTCTTTTAGCAGTGCTTTAGTTAATTCTTGTTTGCAAATAGCAGTTGTCATTTTCAAACATAAACTATAATTTTTTCAAATACATGCCCTTTTAAGAGTATGATATCTTGATGTTTGCGATTAAGGTGGGAAGGGGTCAAAACAGTCGAAAAATTCATATTTCTGTGGATTTTTTAGATTACGAAATAAATTTATTGATTTAAAACTTTTATATGTAAAAGAGAAATATTTCGAGAACTTTTTGCTTAGATATGTGACTAGATCTAAGTATATAACAGAGATAAAAATTCTCCACTTAACTGGGCAACCGATTTTAAAAAATATGTTTCGAGAAAAATGCATTTACAGTTTTATACTTGAGTCAAGACGCGACTGTCGCCTAGGCATTTCAGTTTTGCTCCAAACTCTTTAATGACTTTAAATTATCAGAGAATATTTCTTTTACGAGTTTTACTATCAAATTTACTTTTTGAAATTTATTTCTGATCTCTAACTCCCCCCCCCCCCCCTACCCTTAATGATAATTTAAAGGTTTTGTTAAAAATTTTCCCTAGTCTTGGAGGATTGAATGTTTTCACACCTCAAAAAATTTCACTTATTGAAAAATAGATCCGCTGGAACAATTTTTCAAAAGAGACTTTATTTTGTGTACAAACTCTCGTATATTTCCAAGTCCAGATGTTCACAACACAAGATTTTAAATCTAAATCATCATGAATAACTAATTTGGCCACGATCAATATTTTTCAAAATTATGCTTTCTGTTTCATTATAAATTTTTAACGTATTAACGAGACCGTCAAATTTACCGAGCATATTAAATAAATTCCTTTTAATTAATTATAACTGCTTTTAACTTTAAAAGCAATTTTATAAGTAATGCTCATGCATTAATTGAAAAATTAAATATCTTTTAATATTAAGAAGAAAATAATTTATTAAATAGTAGCAAATAAAGGCAAGCATACATGTTCGTTTATATTTATATAATAAGCAAAACTTTTTATAAAAAAATAACATATTTAATATTATTCAATTAAAATCAAACATTTTTACAAGCTCTCGGAAAATAATAAATTTTACTTTGAATTTTTAAAAAATACAATAAAACGTAGTTTTGATTTTTTACCTGCGTATTGCAAAAAAATGGTGCGGTCGGGGAACCGTCAGGAACAATTTTTTCTACAAAAACGCATTACCCGCAAGCTGCGTAAAGGAACTTCGTTCCAAAAATACTGAAATGAAAAAAACAAAAGAAACACAGGTTTCAAGAAACATATTTTTTTTGTACATATAAAAAATAATAAACTAAATAATATTTAAATTAAATAACAACATAAAGTAAGTTTAAAGCAAAAGTTAAGATTTATTTCTCTACATTTTACTACTTTTTTAAATAGTGAAAATAATAAACAAATATATGATTTTAATTATGAGCTATTTAAGCGGAACTCAATGATCACCTGCAGAAAATTTTTCTGCAAAAATTGAAATTATTTTAATCAAGTCAAGCAGCGAGCAAAAAGTTTTTCTTTCTCTCAATAAGTGTGGAGAGAGATAAAGCGCAACAACTTCCCGATTGTAAAAATTTGTCGGTAATGACATCGTAATGCAGAACTGTAAGCGGGGTGTGACAAAATCTTGTTTGTGCTCAAATTACCTTCTTTTCATTGTTCAAACAACAGTTTGACTTTACTTGTCTGTGGAGAAACATCGTGTTTTCTAGCAGGTAGTTTTCTGCTTGTAAAAATTTGTCGGTGATGACATTGTAATGGAGAACTGTAAGCGGAAAGGAAATCTTGTTTGTACTCACATAATCTTCTTTTCACTGTCAAAACAGCAGTTTGACTTTATTCGTTATTAATACTATTATTATTATTATTATTTATTATTATTATTAATACTTTTTAGAGAGTACGTTTTTATTTTTCTCCGAAGCAACCCTGGACCAGTGAAAGCAAGGAATTCTACATACATTCCACAATCAAGCGTGACAACAACGTATGTTGTGAATCATAATAGCTCGAAACTGTTGTCTTCTTGAATATTGGGTCTACTCGTAAGAAGACACAGCAGTTTATTGCTGTGAACCGTTATAGGCTTATAAATTACCAAATTTTAGGTCAATACCGTCCGAAGTATAGAATTTGTATTTATTTGTGGGTGGTAAAAGGGGGTGCGGCAAAAAATTTACCTGAACTATCTCGTAATCGAAACATATCGACTGCCAACATTTCAGCGCAATCGGAGCAGTAGTAAATGTTAATGATTTATCAAAAAGTGGGCGTGGCTATAGAGCGACCATGCCAATTTTTAGTACAGTTCCCGAAAGTAACCATACAAAAAACTAAATTACTAAATTTTAGTTTTATACGACCAAAACCGTTTTAAGAAAAGCATTTTCATTGATTTGCGGGCTGTAAAAGGGGGGCGTGGACACCCTTAATTAACAAATTTTAGTCTAATACGATCAAAACCGTCCGAAATATATATCTCCTACACACCTACACTCTATCTGTTACCCTTCTGGGGTGTTCCAATACAAACATCACAAAAGTAGAAAAAAACAAAAAAAATATCATTTCTCCTCTACACAAAAACGTTAAGCTGCTTCTAGGCGACGCTACAATGTCTTAAGACAAATTTTCATGTGACTGTCAAATTTTGTCCGATGTGAAAAGGTTTTTCCAATCCCTCTACAATGAACAACAGTTTACAAAATTATTGGTTTTTAAAAGCATTTCTGTAAAGTATTGGTCTCAAAAGTGGATTTTTTTAATATGGGATATTGGGGTCAATCGAAAAAAATCATTATGATATTCGGATTCTACGAAAAAAGTTACTATAGAAAATGGTATCGCCATTCGTTGTGTAAAACCTTGTTTAGTAGGGTTATTAGCTAATCAACAAACGCAATGTGCCTACGTGGCGTGGCGTAATACAGTGGCTCACAACGAAAGTCGGGCAGGCATTTCTTAGCACTTTCGCATTGATTTCAGAAATGAAAATGTATGAAGAATATTGCAATATATATTTTTTCAAAACGTTATTTTTTGGTGAACACAATTAAACAGACACATAATTAAAAAATTAGTACATAACGGTGAATTGAAATCGAAACAAACCTATAAAAACGAGCTCACATTGAAAGTCGGGCAAGCAAATAAAAAATGCAAATTGTGGTCCTTAAACCGTTATTCCTGCTTACAACTTTTTACTACTGTTGGAATAACTTCAGTCAAACGCAAAACTTAAAAATAAACATTTCTCGAAAAGTGAATCAATCAACACTGGCAGAAAGGCAGATCGTGATAGATTATTATTTGAAAGGAAAATCCGAGCGACAAATTTCACAAATCGCCTTAAAAAGCATTTACAAGATAAGAGAATATGCAATAACGTACAGTAGCAAAAAAGAAACTTAGCTTCAAAGATGAAAGGTATTTTTTAAGAGAAATAATAAAAGACCCATTTTATTTGCACTAGAACTAGAGGTCATGTTAAAACTCAATTTGAAAAAAGTGTACACTCAGAAACAATTTGAAGAGTTTTGAGAAAAAAATGTTTAAATTGAGGAGTAACACGAAAAAAGCACTGTATCAGAAAGAAAAATGTAATGGAACGCCCCAATTTCGTGCATGAGCAGATGACCAAAGACTTTCTATTCTGGAGCAAGGTTAATAAAACAGATAACATTAGGATCTTTAGCACTTTTAAAAAATAAACTTTTAGTACAGGTTTTGTTTACCGATGAGAGTTTATTTTGTTTATATGGTTCAGATGAAAAGCGAAAACCAATTAAAGAATTTTGCTAATAAAAATTCTAAGCATACGATTAAGCATGGTAGAGGATCAGTCATGGTTTGGGGCTGCGTCTGATGTTGGAAGGATTAATTTTATTTAAAGTATAATGGACAAAAATATGTTCCTTGACAATCTCATGGCGCAAGTAAAAGAAAGTGCGGGTAAATAAGGAATTGCAGACAATTTTTAGTTTCACCAGGACAATGACGTGAAACATACGACGCTCTTGGTAAAGAATTGTGTACTTAATATTTGTCCATATGAAGATTATAGAACTTCTATGAGATGAACTTGAACCCTGAGTGCAGTATCAGAGGTGGGCAACTAAAGATCCAATCCTAAAAAAAAGTATCCTTAGTGAAGAGTGGAATCAGATTGGAGCTGACGTTTTTAAAAATTTAATTTTGTTTTACCGTTATGTTCTAATTATACCCCCACGTTTAAAAAGCGTAACGCCGATAAGGAGGCGTGGCCGGTATAGAAAAGTATATATTCCTGATCAGCATCACCTCCTGAGTCGATTTAGCCATGTCCGTCTGTCCACGATAGCAGCCGTAATTTTTGAGCTATCATAACAAAATTCAAAATATAAGCTTTTTATACAAAAATGGAGGTCAAGTTCGAATCTGAGCAAAATCGGATGAAAACCACGCCTACCTCCCATACAAAGTGACTTAACCAAAACGGTAAGATTTCTTTAAATTCCACAAAAATCAATTTAATGACTTCGAATTTCGCACAGTGTCTTAAATATTGAATATTTATTTTGAGTATTAAATTTGTAAAAATCAGATGAAAACCACACCTACCTCCTATACAAAGTGACTTAACCAAAACTGGAAAATCTCTTTAAATTCCACAAAAATCAATTTAATGACTTCAAATTTCGAACAGTGTCTTAAATATTGAATATTTATTTTGAGTATTAAATTTGTAAAAATCGGATGAAAACCACGCCTACGTCCCATACAAAGTGACTTAACCAAAACGGTAAAATCTCTTTATTTATATTTAACAGTTTGCTTAAGACTTTATATATATACTCTAATTCGGCCGTGGGGGTATTTTAACTTCGGCCCAGTCGAAGATAATTCCTTAAGCCTGGTTTTCACTAAGTCAATTTCAATGACAACAATCACTGATGTCAGTATCTTGACCATATGACGTCAAATGCGTTTTCATTGAAACCCAAAAACTGACATAAAATCGAATGTCAAAGACTGACGTTGAATTTATGTGTCAATTGATTGCCATACTGTTTTCACTTTCGATGCTATTTGTGAAATGCCATCGGTTTGTTCAGTTGTGCTTTTTTCATCAACAGCTGATGTTTTATATTTGAGATTGTTAGAAAATGTTTCTTTTTGGTGAAATTTATAAAATACTGTTAATTTTATTAGATTAAGGGCCGCTTTCTCAAAGGGCCTGTTAAGCACTTATCAGAACTTTAACCAGCAGTTAGCAAAAAAGCCCTTTCTCAATCTTAGGTTAAGGTTGAACTGTCAGTTAAGTGCTGATTAAGTTAACGGCAAGTTGTGGTTTCGGTTAGCGCCATTTTAGGGTAAATGATTTCGAAGATGCTGTCAAACTTTAAAATTTAAGATGACGGATAGAGTTGCCACCTAGATTTTTTTATTTTTGCGAATTCTTGTAATTTTGAAATTCTGACAACGGATTTGATTTCGAATATAATGTCACAGTTTTAAAATTTAAGATGGAGGTTAGGGTTGCCACATAAATTTTTACCACAGTATTGCCACCTAATAATATGTATTTTAAAGAGTTTTAAACATCATTTATCAGTGTTAAGGGGTCGCTGATTTTGAATCTAAAGTCCGAATTTCAAAATTCAAGATGGTGGATAGGGTTGCCACCTTAATTTTTTTTAGTTTTATAAATTCGGGGCCGTCAAAAAAAATGATACACCAAATATGGGTCGCTGAATCCGAATCCGTTGTCAGAATTTCAAAATTATAAAATTTTGAAATAATAGGGTTGCCACCTAATTATATGTCTTTTCAGTAGTTTTAAACGTCATTTATCAGTGTTAAGGGGTTGCTGATTCCGAATTTAAGGTCAGAATTTAAAACTTCAAGATGGTGGATAGGGTTGCCACCTTAATTTTTTTTAGTTTTATAAATTCGGGGCCGTCAAAAAAAATGATACACCAAATATGGGTCGCTGAATCCGAATCCGTCGTCAGAATTTCAAAATTATAAAATTTTGAAATAATAGGGCTGCCCCCTAATTATATGTCTTTTCAGTAGTTTTAAACGTCATTTATCAGTGTTAAGGGGTTGCTGATTCCGAATTTAAGGTCAGAATTTTAAACTTCAAGATGGTGGATAGGGTTGCCACCTTAATTTTTTTTAGTTTTATAAATTCGGGGCTGGCAAAGTTTAAAATTCTGACTTTATAAATGACACTAATAAATGTCGTTTAAAACTCGTGAAAATATATATTATTAGGTGGCAACCCTATTATTACAAAATTTTATAATTTTGAAATTCTGACGACGGATTCGGATTCAGCGACCCATTTTTGGTATACCATTTTTTTTGCCAGCCCCGAATTCATAATACTACAAAAAATTAAGGTGGCAACCCTATCCACCATCTTGAAGTTTAAAATTCTGACCTTAAATTCGGAATCAGCAACCCCTTAACACTGATAAATGATGCTTAAAACTACTGAAAAGACATATAATTAGGTGGCAGCCCTATTATTTCAAAATTTTATAATTTTGAAATTCTGACAACGGATTCGGATTCAGCGACCCATATTTGGTGTATAATTTTTTTTTGCCGGCCCCGAATTTATAAAACTAAAAAAAATTAAGGTGGCAATCCTATCCACCATCTTGAATTTTAAAATTCGGACTTTAGATTCAAAATCAGCGACCCCTTAACACGGATAAATGATGTTTAAAACTCTTAAAAATACATATTATTAGGTGGCAATACTGTGGTAAAAATTTAGGTGGCAGCCCTAACCTCCATCTTAAATTTTAAAACTGTGACGATGGCCGCATTCAGCGCAGACAACAGTTGGCAACTGTTGTGTAAAAATTCGCTGAATGGTACAAATTTGGTAGCGCTAACTAAAACTGATAAAGTAGCGAACGCCTTTTAATCGAGCGAACAAATTCTATGCTACATGAACACAACTGTTTGCTTAACTGTCAGATACTGTTACTGACGCTGTTAAATTAATAAACGTAGAAAGAACGCAGCAAATTTAAGTTAGAAACCTTTGCAATTGAATTAAATTTACATAAAAATTAAATTGAATCTAACTTCTGACGTGTAAAGTAGCAACACATTCAGAGAAAAACATTCTGGACTAAGGAAGCGCTACCATTACAGTTCACAACAGTTGTCTGCGCTGAATGCGGCCATTATATTCGAAATCAAATCCGTTGTCAGAATTTCAAAATTACAAGAATTCGCAAAAATAAAAAAAATCTAGGTGGCAACTCTATCCGTCATCTTAAATTTTAAAGTTTGACAGCATCTTCGAAATCATTTACCCTAAAATGGCGCTAACCGAAACCACAACTTTCCGTTAACTTAATCAGCACTTAACTGACAGTTCAACCTTAACCGAACATTGAGAAAGGGCTTTTTTCTAAGTGCTGGTTAAAGTTCTGATTAGTGCTTAACCGGACATTGAGAAAGCGGCCCTTAAAAAACTTTGCCAGCAGTGAAAAAAAAAAATTAAAACAAAATTTTTTTGTAGGCAACAACTGACACAAAATGCCAACATGTTGGCATTTCAATTTTTCTTGTCATACAACGATATTTTGATTGACTAGCAAAATTCTATCTGTTTTCACTTGTTTGTGATTTTATATGACAATCAGTGGTCATATATGACAACAAATGTAAATGACAATACGTTTCCATTAGATTGACAACATTTGTCATTGAAAACTGACCTAGTGAAAACCAGGCTTTACTAGTTTTTTAGTATGCTTCTGTTTTATTATGCTCACCATAAAGAACGTTTTGAAAAAAAAAAAAATTACTCCAAGTTTCTTCTTACATTTTCATTTCTGAAACCAATGCGAAAGTGCTAAGAAATGCGTGCCCGACTTTCGTTGTGAGCCACTGTAGGTAAGAATTCCGCCAAACGATTGAGAGGTAGCGAGTTCAAAACTCGATAGCGGCGGGGGATAGACGTAAGCTAAAAACATTTCGCAAACATCTATTGGGTTTCGAAATTTTCATGCAAGCAAATCAACAGAACAAGCCGTAAAAATCATCGCTTCAAAAACAAAATCTCTATTATCACATACATATGTATAAAGGTGTATCACGTACAGGCTGTGTCCTCTGGCGAATTTCATTAGATGAAATTTACCGCTTTATTTTGTATAACGAAAATGCACACCAACGACGGGCAAGACACGAGAAGCAATACTTTTTTCTATGCGAAATTCTATTGCTTCTCGTGTCTTGCTTGTCGTTGGTGTTCATTTTCGTTATACAAAATAAAGCAGTTAATTTCATGTTTTATTCTGCTGCATAAAGTGAGCTCAATATTTTATTTCAAACAAGAATTCATGCCAAATTATATGAATTCACAAGAGTTTATCTTAAACAATTTTAAAAAAGTTTGTGCTCCTAACGAAGTTTTGATCACACGGTGTAATCGGTAAATAAAGCAATTCGTTTTAGTGAACAAATTACACGGTGCCACAAAAATGCAAAAATTTGATGCTTTTGGAAAACCACATAATAGAGGTTGTAGACATGATAAAACCAGGGGCCGAATTACATTATCCGTGATCAAGCCAAGTTACGAAGGGCACGACGAGACAAGTGCCTATAAATCTTGTACAATTTTGCTCGATCACGGGTGTTGTAATTCGGCCCTTGGTTTTTGGCCAAATGTAGCAAATTTCGGCGTCAATTAGAAAATATTTTGCGCTGAAATAGTGTCAGTTGCAAATATTTCAATGAAAAGCAATGCAAAGGCAAAGTTTTGTTATAAAAAATACGCGACTTTTAATGAAGAAACAAAAAAAAGTACTTGTCCCGTTGAAACTTGCAGAAAAGAACTAGCTAGCTAAGTGCAAAGTGTATTTCGAATTTAGTTGAAACGCATCTCGAGAATGTTAAGAAAAAAGCAGCAGTTATTAAATTAAACACAATCTTAAACAGAGCAGATTTTATAAGGTGTTATATAGGATTAGTATAAAAAAAATTTTGCCGCTTCGTCTTTTTGGCGATAAAGAATTTTTTAAAGAAATAATAAAGCCCTATGAAAAAAGTTTGACACTACAATGAACTCAAGAAATATATCGGCTATGCTTGGCGATTCCAGACAACAGATAAAAAGAGCAATAGCGGAAATTACAAAAAACAAAATGATTTCTTTAAAAATTGACGTTGCTAGTCGGCAAGACAAGCATATTCTGGGAGTCAACATACCATACATAAAAGATTGGAAAATTTGCATATAAACCATAGGCATGGGACCAAATTTTTTTTTTTTTCGTTATTTAATAAATATAAATATACAGTAGATATAGTCAAATCCTACTTTGCTGCTGAATCTCCGTGCCCCCCACCGGTATGAAAGGTTCTTGCATAAAAATAGTAAAACTAAAAAAAACTAAACCACACTTTATATAAACTGGATGAGTTCCAATTTATGAATTTTCATACTGGCATTAAAACAACCCGAAAATTACAACATAGTTCTATCCTCATGTAAAATTGGTCGCTGAATCGGAGTTCGTACTCAGATTTGAAATCAACTTAAGTTTGCGGTTGCCAGGAGCATATCAACGCGAGTAAAGTTGATTTTTTTCACTCAATTTTTCGGTCAAAATTGTGAACAATGGCAAAATTTTTTCAATGTCTATGTGGCTTCAACCGCTTTATCTGGGGTTGTTCTATTCCAATTTAGTTTATTTTGACCTGTTGGATAGATAATTTTTTGTTCTTTAATTGTACAGTAAATTTTTTTACGATTTAAAATTAATGTCTAAAAATTCAATGAAAACGGTTTTTTATGCCCGTGATCAAGGTTAATGACATCAAGGTGTGTTTTTGCACCTTTATAAATTGTTTAAGCCCTTGACCCGTACCCAAAAATTAATAAAGTTATTTTTTTACAGTTATACACACATAAAATGCGCGGTGAACAAAAATTTATAAAAAATCGCTCCATTCTGAAATTGAAATGGAAAAATATATGAAAATTGTTTTCACTTTTTACATATTACTCGATTGTTTGCACATAAAACCTTATTTTGTGCCCAAAACTGGTATGCACTTCGTTTTTTATTTAATTGTCCCTAAAAATGAGCTGTGATATTCAGTTTTTGAGAAAATGTACTTATTTATTTTTCTTGTTGTAGTAAAAAAATCTTAAAAATTCAATTTTGAAAAATTGCAATGAAATGCTGTTGAAGTGTTTTCTGAAAAAACATTTAATTCAAATACAAAAAATTATGTGTTTATGTTGAATAACTTGGTCGTTATGAAATTTTTTACTAGAAGTGTAACATTTTGTAAATTTCGAGTTTGGGTAGTTTTACGAAAAAAACCTTCAAAAATCCAACAATGCCGAATATAACAAAAAACTTGACGGGTGACTCTGGCATAGTCTTATGTTTCTTTACAGCAAAAAACATTTTCTCTTTGACAATGGATTCAAAGAGCTTTGAAATGGTGGAGAGCTTGGATAAAGGTCTTTAATTGGCAACATTATTTTTTGACCCAGATTTAGGGACAGGAGTTAGCAAAAACACTTTCCAGCAATCCAGGAAATTGCCAGAACACAATAAACTATTAAAAATTAGCATAAGAGGAGATGCTAAACTGATTGCACATTTATCTAAGAAGAAAGAACAAAAACCATCAACATCTAGTTTTTGTGATGATTTCAGCTGACATCCATTTCAGTCAAAGCGAGCGACCCAAAGTCAATTTCTGGAGAAAAATTAGGTTTGCAGTAGTTGGTGCATCATTAGATTTGATATTATTAAGAAACATAGACATTGGTATATTTGAAGAACCTTTTTTAGACTTAATAAACCGCCAGAAAGACTTCGGATTAGATATATCATATTAAAATATTAATATATATTGCTTGTGAAGGTACTTATCCAGAAAATTCAATTCCCTCATATAGTGTTTATATTTAAGAAAATAAAAAGATTGGTTTTCAGTAAGCAAATATTTTTTATAAAATTTGGTACGCAAGTTCTTTAGTTTGTTGAGCCCACGTGTATACCAAGGCAATTTGTAAGTTCGTTGCCTAATTTTTGGAATGAGATCATTGCAAACAGCAGAAACTAAAGACTTAAAATTATTAAAACACGAGCAAGTATCGCGCAGATCAAACTCACTTGCCCAGTCAAAATCAAAGAAAATAGAATTTAAATAGTCAAAATTACACGCCCGGTAGTTATATCTGACATTTGAATTATCATTATTTAAAGCAAGATATTTATAGAAAAGAATTTGTATCTCTAATGGGACATGATGTGCACTTTAGAGCTGAAATAGGAAAAGCAGATTCTAATAAATTAAAGCTAATATTGCCAGTAATAAACACTAAAGAAGTCAATTTAAATTTTTTATTTATATGATTAACAAAAAGATTGTTAAAGCATTCAGTGTTTTCTTGTTCAACGTGTTGCAACAGTTGCCTAATTTCTACACTTTTTTCTACAGGTAAAACCGAATTTCTTATTAAAATATAAACTAACTAGATGCATTCACTTTTTTCGCTTTCGATGCTGTTTCGTGAAAGATTCTCTTTCGTCATCGCTTCCAATTACATTAGTTTGCTGCTCATCCCATTCTTTGCGCAATTCACTAAGCATGCCAGGTGTTAGCAGACCCTGTGCCAGTAGACGTTCCGTTAAGCGACCACGCGAGGCACTGGGAATACGTGGTTCTGAAAGAATGTTGAAAATGTTTTCAAATACAATTTCACAGACCAAATAAATGCAAATATGTCTTACCACGCATTGATGTCATTTTACGCATTGAGTACGATGTATCGCCGTCAGCTGTATATCGGCTGTTTTCTGAATTCTTAAGCAGTCGTGTTATTTGAAATACTCCTTTCTGAATAATCTCGTCCAATTCCGTTTGAGCCAAACGCACGGATGTGGCATCAGGAAATAGATCCAAGAATCGATAGCTGAAGAATTATAAAAGTATAGTCTGTTGTTTATGCTTTAATTATTTACGTTACCTTAACCACAGGTACAAATCCATCACATCGAACACAGATTCCAAGTGAACAAGATCGAGAATAGTTTTTGGCAAACTTAGTGGCCAGCCACAATTTTTGGCAATGAATTCGTATGTAATAGCTTCATTTCGACTATATTGCCGAGCAATCTAGAGTGAAAAGAGAAATTTATATGCCTAGCTGGACAGGTTTATTGCAAACAATGACTCTGGCTCACTTTTAAGAACATGGAACACACGAATGGCATTTTCTTATTGATGGGCGCACAGCAGAACACGTACCGGGCACGAAGTGGCAGCGCAACATGCTGAATCATTTCAGCTAAGAACTTGAAGTCTTCAATATTGCACATAAAATATAGCGAATCATCAACCGTACTGAGCGTGACAAAAATATCCTGCAAAGATGAGATATAAGCTAGAAGGTATATAGTGTGTTAACGGTGCTAAGCCTACCATTAAATTACTCAGAGTAGAGTTTGGCAAATGATAGGCATACAGTTCAATCTGATCAGCTGTAGGATGAAGTCCTGCCTGCTTGAGTGGCTCTGGCGATTGAGCTAGAAGTGTACGCAGTGTTGGTAAATCTTCGGCCTTGTAAGTGGTTACATAACCATGTTCCCATTGGGTGTGGAAGCGCCCAGCTCTTCCTGCTATTTGCAGAGCTGATGAAACTGAAATTGTATTTATTTCACGTTCGCCTTTTTCATTCATGGAAGGCTTTATGAGTGAGTAAAAGATGACTCGACGGATGCTCCTGTGAAGATATATATTCAATAAATGTCAAGAAAGTACCGATATGACATACAAATTTAGTCCCATTCCGATTGCATCTGTGGCCACCATAACTTTGCAGCTGTTTTCGGGATCATTAAATTTGGCAGCCTGCGCAAGTTTTGTGCCTGGCGGAAGTCCTCCATAGATAACGGCTACTTCTTTTCCTCTATGAATAAAAATTTAGTTGGTGTTTATGTCATTCTATGCTCACCCACCTGGCTTCAATTTCTCTGGAGACCGAATAGATGTCATTTTTACTAAAACACACAATGCAATCGCCTGGCATTATGTTATCCAGCGTTACCAGTGCCGAATCTTCAATGGTTAACTCAGTTAGTCGATCATAATGGTTCACTTCAACGGTTTCATTTGTGGTCTCGCAAATTTTCTGCAGTAACTCCAACGCACCGGCCTCGCCGCAAACATGCACCTCCTCTGCAATTAGTCCAAGAAAAGCTCGTGTCCAGGCCCAGCCTCGTTGCGGATCTCGCAGTTGCTGGATTTCGTCAATGATAGCAACTTCGTCTGTTTGGATATATATTAAGTCATTCAAAATTCGGAACGTTCCTAGCTTAACTTACATGGCGTGTTAACCGAAGTCATTTCAACCGTACAGGCCACATGATTTGAGGGCGTGTCTTCATTCAAGCCATACTTGCGTTCTTCGCCAGTGACCAAGTCGCATGGTGTTCCCTGCAGTAACAACAAAGTAATGCATAAACACATAAATAAACTTACACTAGGTCTGCTTCAGTACTCGATACAAATAACTTGAAGTTGCTTGAAAGCATTATTTTACAAACTTTTTTAAGCTCGAGAGAAAAGAACAACATCAAAATGTCACTCCATATTCCATTACAATTACTTGAAGTTAGTACGAAAACAGACTAATTATAGCGTAACTTACCCGTTCGTTAGCCTTGTTGAATACCTCTGTAGCCAACAACTTTAATGGTCCACAATAGACACCCGTCTTGGCAGTCAGAAAACGTTCCATAGCATGATAGGTTTTTCCTGAATTCGTAGGACCCGCATGAAACACGATTTTTCGAGTTATGGCTCGCGCACTTGTATACCAATTAGCAGGAGTGCGTAAGTCAGAAATCTTCTTCAAGTCATCCATACAGTCCAAATGTGGAAAGACAGTCTTTGCATGCCGCAGGAAGTAAGGAAAAATGTCATCTATATGCCCAGCTTCATTGAGTATATCACTAAAGATAATGTGCAAGTCCACCGGCAAGTTATCAGCCTCTATGCAATAGCGTCGGAAGGAAGCGAAAGCCTGCTGCTGTAAATAGTCTTGAGGAAACAAAAAAGTAAATGTGTATTATTTTACTTATATGCTACACACAAGAACCTACGGTCCAATCCATTTTCCATACACAGAACTTTTATCTCTCGCTTTTGTGTGAATTTGTTAAGGATTTTAAGCACTTGAGCCTTTTCCAACTTGCCCACAAGTTCGGCACCCACATTAACTTCAGTCCCTTCGTGCGGCACCGGAACCGGTTTAAAGAGAGCCGAAAGATTCGCAGGATCTTGCTTCTTACTGCGGGCCCATTGATAACCGGATAGGTGCACACATTTGGTGAGGATTATACTTTGGTTTCGTTGCAACGATGTCGCCGATTTTAGTGTGAGATTTTGAGTTGCTGTGAAAATTAAACTGAGACCTCGTCGTGAACTTTGCATCTTTGTTAATACGCTTCATTTATTTTATTTTAATTCATTAAAAACATTAATATTTAAATATATTAATTGCAGCAAAATAGATTTTTACTTTACATCACAATGTGCGTGATGCCGTCAAAAATTTTTTTAAATTCTCCCAATGAAACAGCTGTGAGAGTGGCATAACCTCAAAGTGTACGGTACAAGCTAAGAGTTTGGAATATATGCAAGACAAAGAGCCTGTCTACACCACACCATATTTGTAGTGTCGATCAGTGTTCGGACTGTACTGCAATTGTTGTAGATCTACTGCGATTTATTTGCAGCAAAAATTTGTGTGGTTATTTTTGTGATATATTTGGAATGAGTCAGCATTGATATATATTATAAAAAATTAGTTTCATGGGCCCATTACATCTGTATTCTGTGTTCATAGCGTTGAGATAGAAGAAAGTAATTTGTCAGATGAATATGTCATTGCTATAAAAATATTATTTTAAAGATCCCCCGCTCCTATTCCTATTAGATTTAGATTGCTAAGATCCTATTAGACCTAAGTTTTTGCAACAAAATTAAAAATTGATTTGCTTTTATCGACCGTGATTGAATTTGTCAACGGCAAATATATTTTGATTTAGTAAGAAATATAATTCTGAAACATGTAAATATGTAAGTGATATTCTTTATGTCTAGGATATGAACATTGCACGATGTAAGAATAGGAAATATACAATCCGTGGAACGCCGCAGCAACAAAATACAGGTAAAAAACCGGGCAATATTTCCTATGTATGCTACACTAGGGGCATTCTCTATGTCTAGCATAATTGCATGAGAAGGCGGATTGTAACAATCCTACACTAAAATATCCAATGGATAGAGAGCGCCCTATTTTACAAGCGTAGCATAGTAAAATCAAGAGCTTAAAGAGCTCTATATTGAGCTACACTTCACGCTCATTCGATGGTATAATTACTGACAAGGTAGTAGCGTAAACTTGCTTTTCTTCCCACGAGCTGCGATCGGAAGTTGTCAAAATTAGCTGTTCATGCAATGAATCAAAGAAAAGTGAAAAAATAAGCAACGACTTAAACGTAGCTAGTCAACCGCAGCAAACTAAAAACATTCCAATAAACTTCGCGAATAAATTTAATGAATAAAAAAAAGTTAAAAATAAGCATCGACTTAAACATAGATAGTACACAGAAGCAAACTACAACTCCTGCAAGGTTGATTAATATAGGTTAAGTCACTTGAGAGAAAAGTACTCTTTTTCGCCTTAGTTCGAACCAGTGATGTTCCTCGACGCGTCGTCTTTAATTGTCGACATTTTGGTGTCGACAATGCGGAATGTGTCGACAATGTAGACAATGTCGAGAATTGTGTAAATAATGTCAACAAAATGCAACACTGCGAAAATGCAAGTTCCATTTAGATTATGCTGATTCTTAAAACCTTTTGAAAAGTCGTTTATATAACACAAAGTAACAAATTTTACAATTAAACAAACAAAAGCCATGCCCAGAAGGCGTAAAAATAGGGAATACTTCGAACTTGGACTCAATTTAATTAAATATTACAATAAACATGCAGCCTCTTACATTAATTATCTACAAGTCGTTAAAAGCAATTGTCTACACGACATTGTCGACACTGTCGACAATAGTATTGTCGACATCATGTTCTCTACGCCGCACATCACTGGTTCGAACTGTCCATAGTAGAACTAGAAAAGGTAGTGTTAGGGCTGAATATGTTCTCTTTCTTAGTGACCATAACTGTCAAACTTAGACATTTTGGTATTTTTGCCAACTTTTGCTTTCATATTGCATTCTCATTGATTGTAGATTTTGTATGAGCTGTCAACTTTGTTTTGACAGTTTTGGTCGCTGGCTTTCAGCCGTAACACTACCTTGTCTAATTTTGCCATGGAACTGTCAAAGTAGCTTTAGCTAAAAATTGTACAGATTCAGGTTTTTTTTCTTTATTTCCTTTTATCCATTCTGACTGTTCGACCGAGCTTCTTCCAAATGACTTAACCTATATTAATCAACCTTAAACTCCTGTAGCTGTTTTTGAAAACTCCTGATCGCCAAAAAACTGTCACTGCTACATTGTCACATAATTACACTATGGCTCATTCCTTCTGTGTGGCTGCTCCCTCATTACAACGAAATGCAATCAAATGCAGTCGAATGCAAACGAAATATTTCAAAAGTTTTTACTAGAAAGAAAAGCGTTCCTTTACTGAGAGAATTGGGTAATAGAGAGGAAATTACATTTTCTCTCCGTTCAAGTTTTTTAAAGTTTTTACAAGAAGAATTTCATCTTGTAAAAAGATGAAAACTGTCAAATGGTAGCTGTGTGTGTGTAGTAGCTGAGTTTTTTTAGATTTTCTTAGACGTATTTGACATTTTTCATTATTTTACCAGAAAGCGTTCGTTTACTTTTTAAAGTTGAAGTTAATTCTCTCTCAATTTTACTACTTTTGACGTTTTTAATTTTTTTACCAGAAAAATACGCGAACAGACCTTATGTTATTAGTATAAAATGTACACAAATTAGTAGTACATGATTGTAACTAAAAAGAAACCAAAAAACTACTGCAAAAAATTAGTTTTTCTGCGTTTTTTTTTAAATTTACTGCGATTTACGAATTTTCAAGTCCAAACCTTGGTATTGACCGATTTTCGATGTTAAGTGCTTTTTATAAACCGATACCTATGCCGATTCTTGAATTCTAACCAAAGCCGATACAAAATCGATGCCAGTTTTATATTTTTTTACCCATGCTTGAGTTTTCTGTCGATGCCGTTTAATGAGTCAAACACTAATTAAAATTGAATTTCAATAAGAGAAAAACATGTATGTACAAAAAAAATCGATGTATTTTATTTATTCAAAATATTTAACATAAAAAGTAAGATAATTTCATAACCAGTATGTGCGTAAATTTTAAAATGGTATAAATAACTTTTGAAAACTTGAAAATTTTCAAAAGTAATCGAAATTCAGCTATTGAAAAAATTTTTCAGCATTTAAACCTTTTAAACTACATCTCCTATCGCTGTATAATTTTCCTGCAGCACTAAAAAATTGCTCACATGCATCTTTTGAAAAATTGCTAAATGGTGTAGCTGAAAGATATTTGATCGCAACATTAAAAATTTGCTGTTGGGACCAGGAAGACTCACATGTTATTTTATTCATGTATTTTTATTTTATGTAACATTTTAAATGGTGCAAAAAATCGCCATTGCATCGGCAAAAAGTTGGCATTTCAATTCATACCGATACCAATTCTTGAATTTAAACTGATGCCAATATAGAACCGATTCCGATTGTATAATTTTGAATAAATGCCTATGCTTCAATTTTCTGCCGATACCAGCCGGTCGAGCACTACTAATTTGAATAGGAAATTTTTAAGTTCATTCGATTTTTGCTCCCAGAACGAAATTAGCTTCGGTTAGGCCAAAAACATTAAAAACAAAATGTGGTCCCGATTGGACCATGGCAAATGGGCTCAACGACTCCTTAAAACCCTAAGATTCAAAATTACTCAAACAAATTTTATTAAAAAAATTAATACGATATGACATAAAAATTCACAGTTGTATGTTCCAGCCAAAAAAAAATTTCCAAGTTGAGAAGTGGAATTGGTACCACTTCTGATGTCCGAGATTTTTGATAAAATCTTAAATTAATTTTTGTAAAAAAGTTAAAAACTTGCGTTCAAGTATACATTTCTCAAATACAAGAAAATGCATATCGTCGCTGCACCAACAAAAATCGTTGTGTTTTCAGGATCTACATAGCCGGTTTTGATAACTTCTTAGCCAAAAAATTCCTTAGTAAATTCTTAGTAAAAAACTCCTAATACAGAAATGTGGGCAATATATAGTGTTAATAAAATATGCAATAAAAAATAACAACGGTTTTTGTTGGCGAAGCGGCTTTTTGCGAAAACATGCAAGTTATGAATTCGCCATTTTTAACAAAACTCTAATCAATACCACCAAAATTTAGATTATTAGAAAACAATAAAAAGTTCTATGTAATGTCGAGCATTAATTTTGCTCCGAATATCCTTCACACAGGACATTGTTAGTAAAAATCGTGAAAGCCATCGTGTTCGGCAAGATATTATATGTGAATGTCTATACTTATTTTTGCTTTCAGATATATGTTATTATTCATAAGATATATACAGATATAGATTTTTCTTACACCCCCTACAACTTTTGAGACCTCTTACGCCTTTCAGACATGGAGCAATTGAAAAGTAATGCTACTGCAACACAACTTGCAAACCAATGTACAGGGTCAAATGAAACACACATTTTGAATGAAAATTCATCGTCTGTTTATTGATATATGATGTAGAGGGTCTACAGTTTAGTAATGATATCTTCCAAATGTTTCCCTAGTGCACGTCTACAGATGTCGATTCTTTTGTTGAAATATTTGATCTCAATTCGGCATATTTGGTGCTCTGATATCGTGACATACTAACAACGTCATACATGTCTACATTATATATCAATAAACAGATGATGAATTTCTAATCAATATATGTGTTTCATTTGAATTTCAAAAAGAAATTGAAACTTGAAAGGCCATGTATTTATATCGAAGACTTCATATGAAGCAACTTCTGATCAACAAGTTGGCAACACGGTTGCGACTAGTTCAATGCAACATGGCTTGCCGCAATTTTAATCGGCAATTTGTAACGTTTGGCATATATTTTGTGCGTGACAAAAATGAGTGAGCAATTAATATATTTAAAATTAGTGCAGGAAGTGAAAATTATACTTGTTTGTCCTAACTTGAACTAATTAAATTTTTTATTTCTATTTAACAAAGCTTCAAGTAAAGAAGTATTAGTGATGTTTTGCATATTTTGAATGTTGCGTTTCGACGTGACTTGCTCGTCTGAAGGTATATGTTGCAATTCAGTTTAAAATTGAAGTGGTTCGCTGTTTTCAAAGCTGTTGCGTTGTAGTTACCCTATTTTGCAATTGACTTATTTGAAAAAGGCCTGAGAATGTGAAATATTAAAAAAAAATTAATTTGCCCTTTAATATTTCAAGGAGTCGCCGGGCCCATTTACCGTGGTACAGTTTTCTATGAAATATTTTTAGGCCTAACCCATGCTAATTTCGTTCTGACATCAAAAAGTGAATGAACTGAAAACTAAGGTACGGTCTAGTCTATGTACACTGACCTTTCTATGCCGACACACAATCAACCCTTAATAAATTCGCTCGTTTCAAAGACGCAGAATTTTCTGTAAGCTTAACAAGAATTTTTAAAAATAATATCTTTGGTTTTTGTTTTTTTTTTAAATTTCTTTGTCAAAGCCATGGTATAATTATTTGATAAGGTAGTAGCGTAGACTGGCTTTTTTCTCATGAGCGGCGATGGGTAGTTGTCAAAATTAGCTATTCATGCAATTAATCAAAGAAATGTGAAAAAATAAGCAACGACTTAAACATACCTACTCAATCGCAGCGAACTAAAAAAAATTTTAATTAACTTCGCGAACGAATTTAATGAATCAAAGAAAAGTTAAAAATAAGCACATAACTAGTCAACAGCAGAAAACTACAACTCCTTTAGCTATTTTTTACAACTACCAATCGCCAAAAAACTGTTGCGGCTACCTTGTCAAATAATTATACCATGGCCAAAGCCTTTATCGAATTTGTTTTGAAAATGCCCGACACAATTGTTGAAAATGTATTGACTTTTGTCAAATATAACAATTTGTTGAATCCAAACTAAATTAACCAAAATGAAGTTTCACTTTGATATTTTAAAGTTTTTTGAGTCTTATTTAACTTCTAGAAAGTATTTTGTTTTAAGGAATGATGTATAATCAAATTGCTTTGTTGCTATCAAATTGCTATGTTTCATTAACAGGTTTTCCACTTGTCAAAACAAAGATATTAGATGCGATCCTTTCGCCTTAATATAATCGCGATAACAAATTTTTTTCAAAGGAAGGTAAGAAAAACGACTCCTAGAGGGCACTACTGTTGCAGTCAAAATTAAATTCAATCATGATACAATAACTATTAGGTGTCACGAGAACGTGTGTCATTCACAACTGTTGTGAACTATTATGGTAGCGATACCTTAGTAAACGATGTTTTTCTCTGAATGTGTCTTACTCTAAACGTCAGAAAAATTGTAAATTATTTAATTTAATTATTATAATCATGCAACTATATAAATAACTTAAGTGCAATTGTTGGCTCCGCTGAATATATCTAGTGTGTGTGACACTATTCCAATTTTTTAAAGGCTATATCACAATTTTATATGGATAGCAAAAATAATCGTATTTGTTATAGGATTATTATTTTAGTTTTTGCTTTGCATGTAAAAAAAAAACCTGGATTATTTTGAAGCCAATGAAAGACAGCTAATATGATATGTACCCTGGACATAGTTTTCGACAATAAGTTTTCCCTTTTTTAGCATTTAAACATTCTATTGCTAAGGGTGTACTCACTTTTTGCATTTATTCTTAGAAACTGTTCAAAATTTTGAGATCCGCAAACAATTAAAGTGCTTTATAGTGGTATGGTTAGATCAAGATAAGAATTTACTTTCAATTTTCCGAATCCTTTTATGTGATACATGTCTAAAGATAAGAAAGAGAGCTCAGAAAACTGCTACTAGAGCAATGCACTATGTTTCCTTCGTATAATGTGTGTTGTTCGCATAAGGGTTTAAATCAGTGTCGGGCAGCCTTGCACTCCTATACTCTCTCATCTTCAGTATGTATTAATGAGTGCTTTAAAGCTCACACTGAAAACAAAGTAGTGTTAAAGTGTTTTTTGAAGAAATCTTACTAGGCATTATGGGATATTTTTTGCTCGGATTTGTATTGCGAAATTAAATAAATATGTAATGGACGGAATGTCAAAAGGAAACAGACCAACAGACGGATAATGTGAAAAACAGATAAGCAAACGGAAATGTAAAAAGGCAGGCTAACAGTAAAAAGCAAATATGTTTTTGTATTGCGCTTATGTTGCTTATTGTGATTTGCTAAGGCCAAACTGACAGCGTAAGATGATTTCATTAAACGTACTTGGAACTGATCGCTTTATGATTTATGTGTGGACATGCCGATTTGAAATAATTAATTAATTTCTCCTTCGCACGCCCCACAATTACTTTATATTGGCCATGTAAATTATATTTAAGCCTTGTAATGAATAATTTTTTAATCTTCATATCTTTTTAATCTCTTTGATGCCACGCCATGCCGTTATTTTTTAAAAATAAAATTTTGTTTCATATATACTTTCAAAAATTTTGCACACATAAAACTTTATACAGTGTAATCTTACGTTATATCTGTGTCGATGAGCAATAACAGCTTAAGTCTTATTTCAAAGTTTCCAGAAATCTTGCTTCAAAGTTTTCAACCACCATATAAGTTAACTGAAAAGGCCTTTTGTTTTTGCGTCATATCTTTGGCTAAGGATATCGTTTTATTAAAGACTCAATAAAGTTCTACTATTACCACTAATGAACTCAACACGAATTTATCTATTAGTGAGTTTTTTGAGTTGTAGAAACACTAAAGTCTCAACGATTGATAATGAATTGGTGGTTTTGAGAACTACGTCATCAACAGTATAGAAATTCTTCATTAATGGCGTTTTCTTTTCTCGCCAAAAAATTATACTCTCTGAGAGCGCAGAATTTTTTAAATTCTTACCTGAACTCTAAAAATGTTGACATGTTCTTAGTCGAGAAAAGAATATAAAAATGCAACTTCCATTTCAATGTTGTGTTGGCTGCCCTGCTATATCGAGAAACATCAAATAAATTTCAGAAATCTTCCGGGAAATAGCAATCCAGCAATTCATTTTTAATAAAACAGACCACTGATGTGGTTATTTCGCTAATATCAGCCATTTTATGTTTACTTATAATAAATATGTGTAAAGAAGAAGCTCACTGTTTAATAAAATGTCAATATAATGTTCAATATTTTCTAAACATGTCACTTTTTTGTTTCTTCAGGTGGTAGCATTTGAGGGCAGAACTCTGAAACCGTTGATCTTGAGAGTGCAAAAATTCTGCTCTTTTCAGGTCAAAATTTTCGAGAAAAGAATACGATTTATTTTTAGAAGTCAACATTTTTTTGAGAAAAGAACACAAAAGTGCAGAATTCTCAAAGAAGGCAGAAAAAATGCAGAATTTTTTCGAGAGAAGAAAACGCCATTAGTTACAGAAACGAGCTTCAGATCAAAGCTCGTCTTGCTGCTATAAATTGCGATTAGCACATAGCCTTTGACTGCATCACTGAAATATAAAAGCAAACAGAACTTTTACGGAACAAATAAAACGTCATAACAACTCTGACAATTCTGTGACAAAACAAATCAAATTGCCTGAGAAGCTATTTATGAGTCATTTTAAAACTAATTTTTTAATATTTACAATAAATTATTCGTTTGCAATACGAGAAAATATAGAACATGGGTTTATTTGGCAAAACACAAACCAAGGATCCAAAAGAACAGGTAAGAAATTTGGTCATCTATAGTGTTAGAATGCTGCAGAAACTCCTTTTGTTATTTTACCATTGATGCAGAGTACCTGTTTTGCTTCAATGTGAAGGCCATCAATTGCGTCAGTTGCTAAAATTGGCAAAATGTTTTACTTTTATAGGTCAATGAATGGACGCATAAAATACGAAAGGAAAGCAACCAGTTGGACAGGCAAATACGAAGTATTCAACGCGAGGAGGAAAAAGTTAAGCGCTCTCTGAAACAAGCAGCATCCAAGGGTGATCGGGATACCTGCATTATACTTGCTAAGGAAATAGTAGGTGCACGAAAAGCAGTCAATCGCATTTACACAAGTAAAGCGCATCTTAACTCCATACAGCTGCAAATGAAGAATCAGTTATGTAAGTAGCTTGAAATTTCTTGTTGGTCGCATTATCTTATCGCATATTATGATACTTGTGCAGCTACGCTCCGTGTTGCCGGTTCCCTGCAAAAGTCCACAGAAGTCATGCAGGCCATGCAAAATTTAGTGCGTTATCCCGAGTTGGCCGGCATCATGCGTGACATGTCCAAAGAGATGATGAGGGCGGGTATCATTGAAGAGATGCTGGACGAAAGCATGGATTCGCTGGAAGAATCCGAGGAAATGGAGGAGGAAGCTGCGAAGGAGGTAGACAAAGTTTTATGGGAAATCACTAATGGCAAATTGGGTGAAGCACCCCTGCCACCAGAAGGTATTGCAGCTGCTGAAAAACCCGAAGTATCGAAAACTGCTGCCTCAGCCGAGAATGTAGATGATGATGAAGAGGAGGAAGAAGAACTACAAGAGATGCAAAGTCGCTTGGCCTCGTTGCGTTCTTAAATGGATTCTCAAAAAACTTCATAAATTGCTAAAAAAAAAACAACAGAAAATAACGTTTTTGTATAGAAGTAAATAAAATATGTTAAATGTTTGATCATCTTGTTCAGCTGAGCTTGCAATCTAACAAAAACAAAACCAATTCTTGCACTATGCATATTTTGGCCTTAAATGTTTGTTAGTAAATTCTTTAATGCTTACATAATTAATATTAGAATTCATAAACGATTTGCATTAATTTTCCATTCGAATGAAAAAATACTAAATAATGTCAATATAGCTTGTAATGACAAATTAACTTTATACGGAGTAGTGTTTTGCAATGTTTTAAGCTTTCCTTATTTCGTAACAACTTTATTTTTGTTTGTTAAACAAAAATGTACCTTCATGTAAATTTTATTTTGTATTAAACCAAAAAGTTATTTACATACATTACTAATTTTTAGTTTGACATAGTTATTAACTTCAGAATAGTGGAATAAAGTAAAAAGCAGTCATCACATGGCTCTAATGCAGCTTAAATTCTAATACCTGTCCAACAAAACTTGAAAGAAATAAATCAGTATCTCTCCAAAAAGGAGTTTAAAATTTTGAATGGCATGCTTTGATTTATTTTTGACTTTTTGGATTTTAAAAGAAACTTTAATCGAGTTAGAATCTGAATTATGTATAAGTACATGCTTTGATTTTTTCAACTCAATATTATAAAACCTGTAGGTAACAGAGAGAATATTTTCATCAAACACGTTTGAAGATGTTCGAATAAAATCAAAAGTTCCTCCGATTAGAACGTTGCGAAACATTTGTTGTGCAGTAGTTTTGCAGAAAAGAGAAAAACAGTGGAAAATAAAAAAGTTTGAAAAGTCCGCCCCTCATTTAAAAGTTTATGTTGAGAGTATTTAAGTACCATTGAAGTTTTTTTGTGGACCCAAAAAACGCCCGAAATGGTATTTTTTGTATAACCTCGCCAGTTTTTAAACGATCGTGAATTATGTCGTTGGATAGATCGCAATAAGGACAACAATTCGTCTTAAGAACTTTTTTGCTTCCAATTCCATCTTTGACGATATATTTCAATTGTTCGTTTTATTTCCATAGTACCCCCAAAACTTAAATTTTCTTAAATCTAATCTAAATCTTACTTTGGCCGCATTCTAGCCGAAAAAGTGCTCAAGTAGCGAAGTAGCATAAAATATTTTCGCTATATAAATTGTGACATCTCAAGGAACATGTTCTGTGAGAGCATACCATTCAGCCCGAAAGTTGTGGAACAGTTCTTTCCGCTGAATGCAGGCTTTGAAATATAACGACTAGACTGAATTTGATGAAATTTAGTAAGAATAATCTCTTAACCCAGAAATAGTATAGAAGCTAAAAAAAACTAAAAAAAATTCCGTAAAAGCGCTCTTTATCCAATATTCAGCATTATCATGAATAATTTTTTTAGTGGAGTCGGAAACGGGAGGTTTCATTTTTAAGATAGCAGATAAAGACATAAATTTTTTTACAGTCATCAATAGGGCTAGGAATCTCATGCAAATGCGTGTTTTTACTGGACATCTTAAAATTAAAATTGTTAAGTTATCTTTACGAATCATGATATTTCCTTTAAAATGGCATTCAATCGTTAGTGCACATTTTGCAATAAATCCATAGTTTTGCATATTTAACAAAGTCTGTTTTTTACATTTTAAAATATTTCGTCTGTCGGTAGTAAAAAATTAAAGAAATTTATATGTGGGTTAGCACCTTTTTGCCGAAAAAATTCATATGTAAAAGTTTCCATGTCATTTGGTAGTCACACCTATTAACTTTATCACGGTTTTTGAATTTTCATATTTAGAAGTCCTCCATACAATGATATCTGCATACTCAGAATTCTTAAATCTTTCGTTTGTCGGTGGTAGTAAATGAAGGTACCCAGTAGTTCGCGGCATCATTGACGAACTTTTCGTGATGATTTCTTAAAGGAAGTTTCTGCATTAGCTGCTGGGAAAAAAATCATACAAAACATAATGCAAAGTAACGGTTGTTAGCGCCTAACTTTTTCCACTCTATTACAACAACTTCAAGATATTCATGATTGTTGTAATTCGCCCAATCGTCCAGAGGCTAAACTGTAGAGTTCGCAAACTATCGATAATTTCACACTATCGTGACTATCGATAGTTTAAGACTGACGATGGTTTTCGATAGTATTTAAATATTCATTGACACCACTGTTTAAGAGTCATTGCCATTGCTGTCGAATTCGTTTGATTTTGACAATTTGGTATAGTTTTTTCTGTTTTGTAGAGTGAAAGCTCAGGTAATAATTCTTATAAATGTATGAGCATCAACACTTTGAGAAAATAAAAAAACAGGACAAAATAATAAAAAGCAGGATTTTGAGCCCGTTACACAGGACGCAGGACATTGCTCGAAAAAGCAGGACTGTCCTGCGAAATACAGGACGGTTGAGAGCGTTAGTCATGCACAATGATAAGTTAAACATATCCTATTGTTAATTAGTTTTTATGATCTATTGAATAATTACATCAATTAAGATTGTGAGCTTTAGATCAAGTGGGTTTTTCAAGAAGGCAACAACAACAACAACAACTCTGTATAGAGTCAATCACTTAAGCTGACTAGACAGTCTGTTTTGGAAATCGCTACATATTCCTCTTCAGTAGTCTTTGAGTGATTAAGCTGTGATCAACTCTCACTGTTTAAAATAGCATATGAATGTGCAGATCCTCTAATTCATTCTCATGAATTATATGGCTGCTAATCATATGAGACTTCAAAGCAGTAGGCCATTTTAGATCACCGCCATCAACTCTATCAAGGGTTGCCATCTGTTCTAGTTGCTTCTTCATTTATTTCAATATTCATTGGTGTTCGATTGTTTGTCGAAATGCACCATAGAAATGAAAAGAGTTTTTGCTTCACCAGAAGCTAGTGTTCTAACTGAAAGGTGGCTTTATTATGCAAATTAAGAAATTTTGAGGTGGCAACGCTACGGATGTTTTTTTGAAATTTTGACGACGGATTTGAAACCAGTGACCAATTTTTATCTAGTGCTACTTTTTTTCCCTGAATTTTCACGAATATAAAAAGTTTTTAGTTGGTAAAAAATAAGAAAGAAATTTGAATTTCAGTTAAAATCAAATAAAAAAAGTCAAAAATTTTCATTTTCAGGCGGCAAAGATTTAAAATTTCTTTGATCAAATTGGAAGATCTTCTTCAGTACTACTATTTCCGACCATTTGTTTATTTGTAACTAATGTACCAGCTAATATTTTTACGAAAAACATGGTTTTTGGAGGCTTTTTTGTTAAAATAGCTTAGCTCACTGACGGCTATCGTTACAGCCAAAAAATGTTGTGCATTCGTCTTAGAATCGGTCAAGGTTCATTTTAAGTCGGTGGCAATGAAAACTTTTTCCCCCATAGAGGTCGAGGCACCCTAATGTATATTCATTGTAAAAACCCGAATTTTGAGAGTTTTAATAAGCTATTGATGCATAAAATTGAAGTAAAAGGGTCAATTTGGCACATAAGCACCCTTTGAGGTAAGGACATTTATTGAAATTTTTTTTTTGTCAACAAAAAAGGTACACTTGGCTTTTACACTAAAGAGAATTTGAACCGATATAAAAAAGATATAAGGATTTTTTTAACAAATAGTGTCAAATTGACACTAACATAATTTGAAAGAAAGTTATCATCATTAAAAAATTTAAATAATTATATGCATAAATATCTTAATTTTATGTAAATATGTGGAAAATTTTTACGATCATAATTATTCAAGGATTTTACAAAAAACTTTGTAACATTCAGAATATTATTAGACATCTTCAATAATATTATGAAACAAAAAATAATGTTCTTGTGTTTACTGTTTTATAAAATTATTAAGAATAATAAGAAAATAAGAAGAAAATACACATTCGAAAAGTCAGAGAAATTATATATTATTAAAGTTTTTAAATTATACAATTATTTAAATAAACCAAAACTAACCAGAGTAACTGTTACGCGTTTTTCTCGAAACATACTCTTTCAAAACAGTTCACACTTTTGCAAACAGACTAATCGATCGATTTATATATTTTTTAAAATCTTTTTGTATTGTACTTCTACACATTTTTTACCAAAATAAGCGTCTTCGCAAAACTTTTACAGTTTTTACACGCAAAAATATGGTCAAAATATTTTCTTTCCATTTTGGTAAATAGTGTGTATTCAAGTGTCTACCTACGAATGCATTTTTTTCCGATTTTCGACTTTGAACGAAATTTATCGGTCACAACGAAGTTACAGCACTTTAAATACTAACACAGTGAAGTTGTTCGAAAAATTTTTTTTTTTTATACTTAAACTCATTCACTTTTTTAATATTCACAGTAACTTCGTTTCAAATTTTGCAAATTAGTGTTTTATGAGCCGAGAAAATTTTTTTCTGGCAACTGATTTCCAAAAAAACGAACCATTAGAGGGGTCCTGAACAAAAATGTTGGAAAATTAACAAAAAGTGAAAATTAGTGCGAGTACGTTTATTTCACGGAGAAAAATATAACCCTAGTGTCCTTTTTTGTCCTCTAAAAGGGAAACATTTTACAAATATTCATCAAATCAGCCCACCCTAACTCACAAAATATAACATAACATAACATAACATAACATAACATAACATAACATAACATAACATAACATAACATAACATAACATAACATAACATAACATAACATAACATAACATAACATAACATAACATAACATAACATAACATAACATAACATAACATAACATAACATAACATAACATAACATAACATAACATAACATAACATAACATAACATAACATAACATAACATAACATAACATAACATAACATAACATAACATAACATAACATAACATAACATAACATAACATAACATAACATAACATAACATAACATAACATAACATAACATAACATAACATAACATAACATAACATAACATAACATAACATAACATAACATAACATAACATAACATAACATAACATAACATAACATAACATAACATAACATAACATAACATAACATAACATAACATAACATAACATAACATAACATAACATAACATAACATAACATAACATAACATAACATAACATAACATAACATAACATAACATAACATAACATAACATAACATAACATAACATAACATAACATAACATAACATAACATAACATAACATAACATAACATAACATAACATAACATAACATAACATAACATAACATAACATAACATAACATAACATAACATAACATAACATAACATAACATAACATAACATAACATAACATAACATAACATAACATAACATAACATAACATAACATAACATAACATAACATAACATAACATAACATAACATAACATAACATAACATAACATAACATAACATAACATAACATAACATAACATAACATAACATAACATAACATAACATAACATAACATAACATAACATAACATAACATAACATAACATAACATAACATAACATAACATAACATAACATAACATAACATAACATAACATAACATAACATAACATAACATAACATAACATAACATAACATAACATAACATAACATAACATAACATAACATAACATAACATAACATAACATAACATAACATAACATAACATAACATAACATAACATAACATAACATAACATAACATAACATAACATAACATAACATAACATAACATAACATAACATAACATAACATAACATAACATAACATAACATAACATAACATAACATAACATAACATAACATAACATAGATAACATCATACTAATAACATCATACCAATAACAAAATAACTAATAACAGTTTGTCCTGAAAAACGACCATGCTTTTTTGTATGTTGTCTACTATACTATAAGACAAAGTTTCTACTGGATATTTCTACTGATGATTGAAAGCACTCTTATACAGTGTTGCCGCGAGAAAGTTTCATTATTGTTTTTGATATCGTCCATACAAGGCAAGGTAAGAAATATGAAAAATAATACTTTTCAGGAAACAAAAATCACTTCTCTTTCTCAAAAATAAATCAGCTTTTTGTTAATTTACTTGCCCTCCAATTCGGGCCCTCTTAAGACTCCGGGCCCATTCTCCCCTCTTGGCGACTCTGGGTAATACTCATTTTAATTTTCAAGATACGGCTTAAGAAGGTAAGGGATCATATCTAATATCATATCTAAGTTATTCTAATAACTTGAATCGATATTTTTTCCGAATTTTTTTTACCTTATTATAAATATGTAGTCATATTAATATTTTGTTATTTTTAATAAAATTAAAAAAAAAATAATTAGCGATTTTAGCGAATATTTTTGGTAAATTTTGCGGATTTTGATCAGCAGTAGCTGGCAACACTGCAACTGTCTCACAACCGTTCTTCTATGCTCAAAAATTGTAATCTCTTCGTTGTCATAAATTTTTGAGATTTCAAGAATACCTCAATGATAACTAAATAATTTGACAAGGACAAGTGTGTTCTTTAACTTTTAAGTATGCTTTCAACGCTTCTATAGATTCTTTTTTATATCATATTTTTTTATGATGCATTAAGAACCGTTTTAAATACTACTTCAATAAACGGAACATTAAACGAAATTATCTCAAGGTTTTATAATTTTTCATCAAAATTTATCTTCATAAACTTGAAAGACTTTACTTTGTTTGCTTTTGTGTCCTGCACAAATTATGTTGGACCCCACAAAGCATTAACTTTAAAAATACTGCAAAGAAAAAAAAATTGAAAACAATATTTTCTTTTCTCCGCGTCTACATCAAAAGATGATAGATAGAAACACCAACCTAATTTGTATTATAATTTTGCACATTTGTCCGCATAAAAAACGCCCAACATTTCACAGCTTACCATTTGTAGCACAGTCTAAATTTTAGGCAATTAAGTGACACAAAGGAACTATAAAGGACATGCGGCCTGAATGCGGCAGCGTCAACAGGAATAGAAAAAGACAGAAACTCTTAAAAATACACAAAAATAAATAAAAGCACTCTACCAAAGACATTTAGGTGATGGAGGGAGATGCTCAATGATAAAAGCGACAAAAAGAAATCCACAGACCCACAGCCCCAACGCCAGTGGTATAATACATAGCAGAGCTTCAAATGCAAGCGGATCTATATAAAGGTGACCGAGAACATTTCCAACAAAAACTTTGCGTACAAAATCCAATTAAATCATGACAGAAGTCAAGATAAAAACAAATTTTATGTAAATGCGTAAACATAGATCTTTAATAATAATAATAAGAAAAATTTATAATAACGATTTTGTTGAAAATTTAATGCAACGTAGTGAGGACCAAAATTAAAATACCCCAACAACCATATTTAAGTATATTCGAAGTTTTCAATGTTGAATTATTTTAATGAAACAAAGTTATTGATGAATTATTTAATGTGATAGGGGTTCCACAACACCTGAACTTACTCTAATAATATAGTCTGGTATAATCACAAAAATTTTCAACAGGCGACGCACAGTGGCGACATTTTTAAAAAGTGCTTGCGAAAATCAATTTTGGTGTGGTGGAAATTCGCAAATCTAATGATGCAGTTTGACAAACAATCACTCTTATCTCGCGTATTTCAATTGATTTGAAGAAATGGTTCGCTTTGTAGAGCTGATGAAAGTTGATGGTTTTTTCGAGTTTTTAATTTTTTTTTTGTAGTTCAAGAAGAGGTTAATATTTTTGTGCAAGTTATGAAAGAAAAGTTATTTTTTTGCATATATGAAACAAGTGGTCTTTGTTCTATCAACTAACACTAAAAATAAGTCATTGTATGATTGAATTTAGGAGGTGACTGTACATTTACGAAACACTATTTTTACTCATTTTTTTAACTTTGAATGGACTTTCAAAAAAAGTTCTCAAAAGTTTAAGTTTCGCCTACAAAAACTAAATTGTCTTAAAAATTCTAAACACAATGCAACAAATGTTATTGTCGGAAAATGTCGGGAAAATGAGTTATAACGAAACCTGTGACTTTTTTCATGCTCTTGCAGTTGAACTTTCACTGCGCGTGTTCTGACATTTTTTATGATATAGTTCATAATAACTGAACGGATAATAATATTTGGATTATTAGTTTCATTGTAAAAGTTCATTAAATCAGTTCATTAAATCAGTTTCAAAAGTTCATCAACTGAATTAGATTTCGGAGCAGCATTGACATCACTGATGAAAAATTCGAAAAACCTGAAATTCGGGAAAAAAATTCACGCAGTATTCAATAGAGTAAAAGTTAAATGAAATAGTGTACGTAGCTAATTTGTAAAAAAAGAAACTGAAGCGATTTCTACCGGAAACTTGGCAACAGCATTAACAGTTAAATACAAAATACAACAGAAGTAAAGAAAAAACAAGAGGTGATATAACAAAGGCAGTTTCTTTTGCTAGCCCTATCCGATTGAAGAGGATTAAGGACAGCATTCCTACTCTACCAAATGCATATACCATAAAATATGCCGCTGAGGAAGCTTTGGCTTTATTGATGAACTTGGGACTTTCGAAGGAAAAGTACAATCTACTTCGAAAGTCTTTGATGCAGCACAACGTAAGAACAGACCATAAGAACATCACAGCAGCGAAGAAAGTAACTGTTCCAGAAAATTGTGAAATAACGGAAGTATAGGTACTCATATAAAACTGAATGTTATAATAATTTTTTTTCGAAACTTTATTTCTAATAAATAAAGTTATACTAAAAATGTCTTTTTTATATATTTTTACTAATCAGAAAGCCTACCTTAAAAAATTAATTCCTTATCGTCCTGTGATTCAAATTAAATGAAAATTTGAAATGTAAGAGCTGTTTTATTTTTTAGTCTATAGAAAAAAAAAATATTAAAAAACCTCAATTCATTTAAAAGATCAAAAGATTTGCATTTTCGGTGTTTTTAACGTTTTGGAACAACTTTTTTTTTTCAGTGTAGAAAAAAATTTTGGATTTGTTCTCAGCAAACATAAATTAATCATAATTCAAGTTTTTAATAATTTCCTTTTAAAAAAACACCCATATGGAGTACTTTATATTAATAATTTGCACATTTATTAGAGAGTCTAACTTTGACCATGAATACCATAGCATCCCTATGGTCAAATCAATTAAAATTTTGTGCTGTAAAAGCTGTATTATTTTTCTGTCCAAATCATGGAGATATCTTAATTCGTTCAGAAGTTAGGATTTTTGCAACGAGAAATGCCAGATGTCGCCACTGTGCAATATTGGTTGTCTGACAAGTGTGGCAGCACTACTTGCAATTACGAGATGGCCTGGCGGACGTTGTTCTGGGACTTCCTGTCTTCCACAAATATGGGTGAACTTTTATATGTCATGTTGTATAAATATTAATTAAATTGATATTATGACAGGCCTTGAGATTTGTTGATAGTCACTGCATATGCTTGATGCATTGGGAATTGTAAGTGTTTAAATTTAATTGGAGAATCTGTTAAAAATAATTGGCATTTTTGGCAATAACAATAAGCATAATTTGAAATAATCAGGCATAGGTCATTAAATTTTCTTAATGCTTTGTTATATATTGCCTGTGTATATTTATAATTTGCAGACATTTAATAAATACTTACAAAATGTTGAGAACGTGTAAGAATACATGTTTTGAATTTATGCATAAAATGTTGTAAGCATTTTTCATAAGGTGCAAACTGTAATTAAAGAAATTTTGTATTCAATTGAAAAACGACTCAAAAAATGTGAAATTGTTCGTTTTAAAAGCGGTCTAAGACGATACGACTTTTATGACGCAAGCCGTATAATAAAACACAAGTCCAACGCCCAGGCCCATGGCAGAATAACCAGGTAGGCTCACTGGAAACATGCTCTCTACGACAAATAAAACAATAACAAATGCGTAGCTATAATGTCAAAATATATTTTGTCAATTCAAAGCAGCCGTACATAGCGACACAAACAAATTGGTTACTGAACATTCTAACTAGTAGTCAAATGAAAATTTTATTAAAAGTTAATTTTTATTTGCTTTGTTTACATCCAAAATACAATTAATTCTGTATTATAACTATAAACACAGCTCATTTTATTAAATTTGTAATGATTTTAATAATATTTCTTATATTTTCACACAAAAACTCTGGGTACTCGCTTTATTTATACGGTTACGAGTAAATTATACATCCATATGGCTGAACGAATAAAAATAAATTGTCAATAGTGACATTATAGCTACGCCAATGTTTTGCTCTCTCGTTTTTTGCTCTCCGAATTGCATCTACCTGGTTATTCTGCCATGCCCAGGCCGTATGAAAATCAAAAAAATTTGATTTTTTCTCAAGTTGAAGTAAAAATCTGAGTCTATGAGGGCAAGTCGTACGATTTCATACTTGTTTTCATTGCTCATTCGCATTTGTCTGTTGACAAGGAAGCATGTAAAATTGTAAGTTGCCCTTTTATATTCAGTATACGGAAAAAATTTAGTCAGAATAAAAAATATCAACAATTTACAGAGCACAGAACAACAAAATGATACATAAGTACGTTTTTTTGAGGTAAATAATATTATATGGGGGAAAAAAATCTTGTTTTAAATCAAAATATTTTTTCAATAGAATAGTCGAAGAAAAGGAATTCCTTGATTTGCTCGAGGCACATTAAAAGCTTCCCCCGCTTTCGAAATTAGAAGCGAATAAAAATAAGACGACTAGGCCAAACTACTCAGTGGTATGAAAAGTCGAATCATCTGAGTCCCCTATAATATTAAAATGTTGAAAAATTAAATAAGAAGTATTCACAAGTGATTTTTGATTACAATTTGCTATAGACCATTTGTTGCCAAATGCTGTTACTGCTTCTAAAATTATATTAACAAGTCATATGTTGCTTGCATCAGTTCAAATAAGTTTTTCTTAATTTAAAATAATAAAAATACTAACTTGGAAATTCGATGAAATAAGAGCGCTTAAACGTCTAAGCAACAATATCGATTGAAAACGACATTGCAAATTCATTTCAATATCTTGAAATCTTCCAACAATTTGCATCTTCCAAAGCACAATAAGGTACCGTCTACTGAATAGTTACAAATATCGCAACATTTAAAACATAAAAGACTCATATTATTTATCAAATAGTTATAGCACTAATAGTTAAATCATCTGAATATACAAAACTTTCACTTCGTACACAAATTAGTTTTTTTTCAATAAAATAACGGGCATTACAATTTTTGGGGCGCAGGATTGAACTCGAATGGGGGTTCCTAAAGCTCTTCGACAGGCGCTGTTGGTGTATATTTTAAAAATGTATTTTCATTACTTATATGTTATGCATGTAAAATAATATCCTCACTCATTTCTTCCTTTAATTTCTCCTAAAACTCGTTTAGGTTATATGGATACATGGCACCAATACAATTGCAAATCAAGCATGCATTTGATGCAAGAAAGATAGAATACAAAGATTGCCCTGAAGACAAGAAAAAGAGTACAACAAAATTGTCGTTCTGCACATGTACGTCAAAATATCAATGCTGTTTTGGCGAGCGTTTACTTTCCATACGATTTCTACACAGAAATGAAAATTGCATACATTTTAGTTTGTATAATTAAAATTAGAGAAGTAAGAAGCAATTTATTGGGACGACAAGAAGGTCAATTTATTTAGTACTCTTTTGCAAACATTATTTTTACTATTATTTTATTGCAGCCAGTGAGCAGCTTAGTCAAAAAAAATTTCTCTGAGAAAACAAATTCAATGAGCATTACTTTTCGAGTTGGATTTTATAAAAATGTTTATTACGAGTTTAATTGATGTAGTTTCAACATTCCTAGATTTTTTATTTCCATTAATTTACCTGTAAGTTGAGAGGACAAATAAATGATAGTTTTTGTTTTCGTTTGTGTGCAATTTCTAGAATTTCTTGGATTAATTTTTGTATTTATTGCAAACATCAGGTTTCTGAAAAATATTTGTTTGCTACTATTATCGCAATTAGCAGCTGTGCACTTCATTTTTTAAATTGTAAGTTAAAAACTCGCAAATATACTTCAAGATATACACAATTAAATAAAATACAACTGATCGCAATACGTTTCTCAAAGAAAAAAAATATTGTGACGTAGTCAACTGAACAGCTGGTTGTCAAACTCGATTAGCAGAAGTAAAGGACTTGCGTAAAGCGCAATCTCTTATTCTATCATTCTTGCATTTGATGAGGAGTAGAACTCCAATAAACACCAAACGAAGAACGATTCGTAAACGAGCTCGTTAACGAGTCCGAGATCTCGAAAAAATAGCAGCTAACAACGAAAAAATAGTTTTTATTAAAATGATATATTTTCATATTCATAAAAATGATATATTTTCATATTCATATATTCATAAAAAGTTGGACTCGTAAACAAGCTCGAGAAGAGTACTAGATCTCGGATCAGTACAAAAGAGTATCAAAAGACTTAGAATTTTTTCATATAAAAAATATGAAAATTTTTTATTTTTAATAATGTATTTTTAGCAGTTAACAATGAAAAAATTGTTTTTATTAAAGTTTTTTCTAAATGACCTTGTTATTTATTATGTTGATTTTATATGATTTAAATACAAATTCTAAATGTTTGATAGTTTAAATCATACTTGATTTTAAATACAAATTCTAGTTGTTTGATAGTTTAAAATCGTTTATTTAGCTTTAGGTCAAAGTTAGAATAATATCTTTGAAAAGATTTGTTAGAAGAATTAATTAACAATTAAATAACAAGGTTATTTAGAAAAAGCTTTAGTCAAATGGTAGAGCACGACCATTGGCGTCGGAAGCAGGGGGCCGAGGGGGGCAGTTGCCCCCGCACTTTTTTAGCTAGATAAACAATTTAAAAGGAAAAGTTATTCAAAATATCAGTTTTTTTACAACGATAATATTTTTGTATTATATATTTTCCTCTTCTTTCTCTCTTCTTCATGTTTCATGTGAAGAAATTTAGGTGAACTTTTTTTGCACCACAATTTGTACTGCCCCCCCCATTTGTACTGCCCTCCCAGATGAAATTCGCTTGCGACGCGCTTGAGCACGACCAAACAGAAACAAGATGAAAATATATCAGAAAAAAATCTAAAAACAACTTCAGTAACCATGCTTTGTTGGTGGAAGAATTCCAGCAGACTGTTGGACTCCATAATAATAACACAAGCATAAAGACTAAAGTAAAGTAAAAATATAACAACAAATGTGAGAATATAAAACGGGATCAAAACTGAGAAATTGATACTTCAAATCTTATCGCCTCTGTTGTGCAGTGCGCTAGTGCACGCTTGCACGGGTATCACAAAGATTTCTGATGAAGCCTTTAGCAGGGCCGAATTTGCAATAAAATCAGCCAGTGATTTTTTCGTTTTCATATTGAAAAAACTTTGTTGCTGTTTCTTTGGAAAGATTCGTTAGAACAATAATTTGTTTTAACTTAGACCTAAAGCTCTAGACCTAAAGCTTTAAAATGATTTTAAACTATCAAACAACTAGAATTTGTTTTTAAAATCAAGTATGATTTCAACTATCAAACATTTAGAATTTGTATTTAAATCATATAAAATCAACATAATTGTTTTTATTAAAATAAAATATTTTCATATAAAAAAGGCAGTTCGAGAAAGCTTCGATATTTTTAATTAACAATTCGTTCTCGAATCGCATTCTCGGAGTCGTTTCATATTAAATATTTTTGCTGTTTATATTATAAAAAACACATGTATATATCATATTCCGAAAGATTTCATAAATTTTTTTGATATTTATAAAAAAAACTACTTTGAAAAAAGTGCATTGTACGTGTTTCTTCCCCACTGTAATAAGCTATTTTCAAGCACGTTGACATCACCACTGTTTTAACGGTAGTTGGCAATCAAAACAATAACCAGCTGTAAGTAACAAAATTTGTCTTCTTAGTGCAACAATTTAGCATACGTGGCTTGCGAATTTAAATTTTGGCAAATTATTTAAAATAAGCAGTTTTTGTCGCGACTGAAACCACCAAAATTGAAAAAGTTTATTTTTTACGGAAATTATGTGAAATATTTTAAACCAAAGTTGTGGATAGTAACAAGGTAAGTGCGTTTAAGCATTTGCAAATGACAAGTAACGCTCTGCAATAGTTTTTTATTCTTTTTAAATTTTTTTAAAAAATGTCGCGACTGAAACCTTTTCCAGTTTGAACTGTCAATATTCTTTTACAGATTACCTGAACAATTATGGAGATTCCAAATAAAGTTCAAAGGTACAGAAAGAAATTGAAAGAAAATCCAGTAAAGTACCAGGCCTATTTGGAAAAAACAGGGAGCAATGTAAAAAGCGAAGACTGGCTCAAAAATAATTAAAGGAAGATGAAAGCTGAACTCAGAAGCGAAAATACGATCGTGAACGTCAAAGGAAGCTTCGAGAGAAAAAGAAACGAGATAAGGCACTAGTTGTTGAAGCTTCGCCGTCCTCATCGTTGACCATGGGATACTTTAAATCGTGTCGTTCGCTCAAGAAAGCTGTAACAATGGTGAAATACAAGCTACCGAGTAGCCCATCAAAAAAACTCGCAGCTGTAAGGAAGCTTGCTTTAGAAGTTGCTGGGCCCAATTCGGATTTGTTTTTAACTGTAAAAAAAAGAGAAAAAACTACTCACATTCCTGATGCCTGGACTGCTTAAAAAGTTTGAAGTACAGCGACATTTATTCTTCGGCGGAAAGCGAATAATATCGCAAAACAACATTAAATTATTGCTTTCTCTATTTAAAAAGAATATTTTCCGATGTTTTAATTGTTTTGCTGTGAAATATATGAAAACAAACTCAAAACTCGTTTAATTTTTTTTGGTGTCGCGACTGAAACTTTTTCAAAAATTTTTATTTTTTATTTTTTTACATCTTTATGCCACAAAACAAGTATATTCTGTTGTACAAAATGCAACAATGAATTCAATGAGATTTTTTATTTTTGATTTTGTTTGCAAAATTTTACAATCTGAGATGTTTTCTATCATAATTCGAAAACAACATATTTGTTATGTCGCGACAGTAACCTTTTCAATGATTTAAAAAAGTCTATGAATTAATTTTTTTCTGAATGATTTCACTTGTCGGCAAAACTAGACATTTCATTTTTTTTTAAATCAAGCAATACTTTTGATGTATTTATTCAGATTTGAATTTTATTTAAAAAGAAAGCGTAAACTATAGTAGAATTACCCAGTTTTTATGGGAAACAGAAGCTGTCAAAAAATTTACACAAAAAGAGAGCGCTTTCAATCGGCTATTGTTAATAAATGAAAACATAACCAATAGCCGCAGGCATCAATCCACCTCTGGCAAGGAACTGCCTTTTGAGGCACTGAATAGAATTTAACATCACGTACTGAAAAGCTTTTCGCACAACAATTTCCTCGGCAAAGATCCTTCAACATGGAGGAATAACCCTACATGTTGTTAATGATGTTGCAGAAAGAAGTGTCTAACTCATTCAAGAATACAATAAAGTTTTGACAACAGATGAAACTGAGAAACAGTTTGTTTTGCAAATCTTTGCCGCAGACCGTAAAACTTACCCAACTGCTCATAACTTGTCTCTTAAAAGTAAATAATGATAAAGTAAAGTTCAGTCATATTTTGTTATGGAACCATACTTATTTTGTTTTAATAAAAATACGATTATCTTTCTATTAAAAATTACACATTTATAATCTTTTTATGTATTCAACTTCTGGGATTTTTTATTTAAAGCAAATTTCTTTAGAAAATTTCTTTTAAGTTGTCAGATTAAGTAAAATTTTGCACAGATCTTTATTTTGTTGATTGAAACAAGATAAGGGATTGGGAGCTAAACTTTTTTAAAGTTAGAAAATAAGGGCATCTGTCAAGTTTAAAATCGTCATTGCTTCATTTCGTTGGTGGGCTTGTTACCAAAACAAATAATTATGTTAAAAAATTTGTGATTTCTGCCTTTTAATAGAAAAATAAAGCCAACAAAAGTAGCAAAACTAAATTATATGATCGTCTTCAATAGAAGTAATGATAATTTTGTTCACAAAATGCTCTTATTCTTATCGAAATGATCATATTCACAATGACTCACACTCATTAAACAAATTTGCTTATGCTTACTTAACACATCTTTTCTTCGCAAATTTCCGGCGATTATTTTTCAGCAACTCAATAGGTGATTAAATTTAAGCAACGTTCGGAAAACCAAAACAACAACAATTGCACTGAAGTTTGCGTAAACTTCAGCATTTCGGAAATTTCAGCAGTGAAGTGAATCATTTACCAAATTGGAATGGAAATATTAAAAATAAAAAAATTATGAAGCGTGGAAAATGTCGTAAAATGTACGTTATTTTTTACAGTATTGTTGCGTGTAAAAATTAGACAATTTTTTCAAAGATGCTAATTTTGGTAAATTATATATAGAATTACATTTTAAATAATAAATAAATATATTAAAATATAACACTTGCAGTAGTGTGGGCCGTTTTAAAGTATGTTTAAAAAAACAAAGCATTCAAAGTTACTGTGCTCAGTTAAAGCTGATCTTGGGCACCAGGCTTAATGCGCTGTTAATTCTGCTTCATAGGCGGGATCGATTTTTTGCATATTCTTGAATAGTTGTACAACAATAATTAATTAAAAAAAATTGTTTGCCTAAAACCTCTCTTAATTGTAAACAAAAGGTATAAGAACCCACTTATTAAGTGTAGTTTTGACTTAAGTAGACGATTTTTATATTTTTATTTCATTTCTTGTACGAAACCCAGATATTTTATTTCATGTCCGGAAATCAAGGCCAATAAAGTTCAAAATATAATACTCAAACAGATCATTCGTTTTTAAGTTGTGAAACTCTGCCTACTTTTTTTTTTGGTAACTTTAAGGATAATCTCCCCTTAATTATAATGAAGATTACCATTTTCTAGAAATTGTTGCCATCAATGGTCTATCATAGACCAATCTTTTGATAACTATATGTTTCGGCATTGGTTGTAGAACTGTTGCTTTAATGACGCCAACAAAATAGCGGATCACACCTCCATAATCTATTAAAAAAACGTTTTAAAACTCAAAAGTTGTGTGTTTTATTTACATTTTATGTTTAACATTTCCCATTTGCTATTATATAACGGAACAAAACAAAAAGGCATCACATTTGCAAACATTAAATAACAATTCTAGCACGGATGAACCATATTCATAACTTGTATAAGAAAAATAGTGGAGAGGAAGTCGGCTTTCCTTCAAAGCTATTTCTCTATTCTAGTCACACTAGCGAATGCTGACACTACTAAGTGCCCAACATGTATGTGTATGTGTACAAAGCCTTAGATAAATATTTTTAAAGGGGAGTTTTCTTACGAGAAAAAAAAAATTTGAATTTTCAATAGGTATTTCTGAACAACAAAGAATTTATCCAAATTTCTTAGCAAATTTCAATAAATGAGGTTTGAAGAGTTTATTTTCTTTAACTTAGTTTAATAACCATTCCAAAAATTTCCAATAAATGAAGGGTTTCCAATAAAAACTTCCATTTTTACTAAAACAAAAAAGTTTACGAAACATTTACTTAACATTTACGAAAATAAAAACTACATTTGTGAAGCAGTGCGGGCGATTTGATCATCATGGTAAATGAGTTTATGTATAAATTGCTTAAATTAATGAAATTAAAATTTTTCTCTTATCATGAAATAATACGTTTTTACTAAGATTTAATTTCTTGGTCACGGTAGACTTTTCTGTGGATTTGCCCATATGCAATAACAATCACCAAATCACAAGGCCAGTAGATGCAAGTCTGCTGCTTGGATTTCGAAAACTATGCCAGGCCAATTATTTGTAGCCTGGTCAAGAGTAAGTAAGCTCAACGATTTTTTGTATACCCCGACAATGGAGAACCAAAAAACATTGTCCACACGTTGGCTTTACAATGACTTATTATTTATTTAGATCAGATTATATGGCACAAAATTAAATTATTTGATTTTTATAAATATACTAGCTGAACCCGGTGTGCTACTCCCCTCGTTATAAAATAAAATTAAAAGCATTTATATATTTTTCGCGCCATCGAATTTTCGAAATAAGTCCACCCCAGCGCCACCTACCGTGTCCATTTATACACAAATTGTTTTCTTATGAGCAAACAAACATACATTCTGAATTTCAGTTGAATTGGTCCATAAATTCAAATTTTCGATATAAGTCCACCCCAGCGCCACCTATCGGGTCCATCGGCCCAGCCGTTTTGGAGTCCATACGTTACATACATACACACATCCTATTTTATATATATAGATATGTACATAATAAATTTGAATTTGAAATTGAAATATGTTTCAAACAAATTTCTTAGCAAATTCCATTTAATAAAGTGTGAAGAGTTAATTTCCTTCAATTTAGTTTAATTATCATTCTAAATATTTCCAATAAATGAAAGGTTTCTAATAAAATTTCAAATTTTGTGTTCACTCTTCCTCCAACCAATCCTAGCTAGATACAGAAAACACATATGAACCAAATCCACTTTGTCTTATGAATAATCTAACCATTAGTACTTGCTAAGCCAGTTCTTTTGAAAAAGCAACTATATATTGGTATGTTTTGAAGTATGTATGAAGGATTTTCCCAGACTTGTTTGATCTGTCTGTGTCGCTAACTGTTTTTTGGGAAAAAACCTTTTCATCGAGTTTTGACAATGAGGAATATAGCAAGATTATCCAAGCCTTCAGATGATGATTCTAGTGATTATTATATTACTTGCGGTAAAACCTTCAAGTAAAAATGAATAAATCAAAAAGGTATGCAATTGTTAGATTATTCAAATTCCGATTATATTGTGATAAATTTTTTAATTTCATCCTGTTAGTCTCGTTTTTATTTTAAATTTTAAATTTGTACTGAAAATTTTATAGTACAACTATTTTTCAAACTAGCATAGAATATGAATGGTTCGTCTCATCAGCGGGCTATATTTGTAATAATATATAAACAGCTTAATGTATTACTTTACAAATAGTAAAGATAAAATACGATGAAACATGAAGACGGTGCCTAAAAAAAAAAATGTTTAAAATGTATATAATTGTACTTTAAATGGTTGCTTTTAAAAATTATTACTTTTTGTTCTTAAAATATATAAAACTTTTTTATGCATTATTATACTATTTAAGTTAGTTTTTGTTTCTTGCTTCATTAATGAATTATATAACATTTTGTAGTTTCAACTAATAAATAATATGTTGAAAGTTTTAGCGACCTTTTGAGTTTACAAAAGTTGTTTTGACTGGCTTTAGGTTTTCAAAATATATAAACAATTATTTTATATTTAATTTTGTTGTTGATTTTTATTTCCAATATTACGAAGTGACTGTGCAATTCATCATCAAGAAAACTGAAGAAATATTAAACACAATAAAAATATTTAAGTTACAAAAATTTTTACATAAATTTACAAAATCTAAAAAACAAATGGAACAATTCTTACACTTGAAAATTAACGTATTACACTTAACACGGAGTATTTAAAACTAAATCTTAAAAATTCTACTAATGCAAATTTTCCCCCTTGCTACTTATTATGTGTCTGTAGCTGTGAGCACAGTTCTCAGTGTCCATCTTGTAATTGATGCGTATGTTGCTTGGCGTGTGTGATATGTGGAGCATCTCAAGAGTAAGTCTTTTGGAGTAATTGTTCTCTCGTTGTAAAATTTTCACTGTGACGAAGTTGGGAATGTGACCCTCTTTTTGAATGCGAATTCGGACAAAGGAAATGTAACCGTAGCTTTAGAAAAAAGTGAATATGACAGAAAAATGTAAATTATTTTGAATAATATAAATATGTATAATGTTTTAAGGAAGGACCCGACGTCACGTTCACGTCAAAACAAAAATAAACTTTTAGTGGACAAACTACTTGCTTACAACATAATAACGATAAGAGAAAAATTCAAAATGATCAACTATGCGTCGACTTGTCCAAGAATATATGGATTACCAAAAATCGACAAACCAAACACTTCTTTGCGGCCAACAGTTTCTTCGGTTAACTCACCTTGTTATGAGTTAGCTAAGTATGTGGTGATCTTATTAAAGAATTTAACCAAAGATTCAAATTTCAATGTCAAGGATGCAGTAAAAGTTCTACAAAGAGTAGAAAATGTCCCTATTTTTGATGACGAATTTTTAATTTCGTTCGACGTGGTATCACTTTTTCCCAGTATTCCGGTGGATTCAGCACTGCAAATAATTTATAATAAGTGGGAAATTATTAAAGAGCACACAAATATGACTCAGGAAATATTTATTCAGATTTTAAACTTTATAACGAAGGAGAATCGGTTTTTTAGGTATAATGGTAAAATTTACAACCAACGCAGTGGCATGCCGATGGGCTCTCGGGTGTCACTCATTATCGCAGATATTGTAATGGAAGAATTATTGACATCCCATATGGAGATTTTTAAGACAAAATCGCGCTTTCTATGCAAATACGTTGACTACCAATTTGCCATATTAAAAACGGATGCAGTAGATGATAACTTAAAATGCCTCAACGACTACAACAAAAATATAAAATTTACAGTAGAATTAGAAAAAGATGAAGAGTTACCATATTTAGATACTTTGGTCACACGGGAAAATGGAATATTAAAAATAAATTGGCTCCAAAAATACATGGCTTCTAGACGATTTCAAAGCATCCGAAATCGATGATTTACAACACTGCAAAAAACTTTGTACAAAGAGTCTTAAAAATCAGTGACAAAGGTTTTCATGCTGAAAACATTAAGAAAGTAAAACAAATTCTACAAAAAAAGACTTTCCAATACTTTACATTAATAAAATCATAAAACAGTGCAATATCAATAATACCTTTTCTCCTAAAACACCGGAAATTGAAAATCCATCTAAATCTGTGATATACGTACCTGAGTTCGCTGAAAGATTCGCCGCATCTGACATATTTGACAAGAACAAAACTAGATTAGCTTTTAAACCGTGCAATATTTTAAAAAATCTTTTTAGTAAAACCAAAGATCCGATCGACAAACTTGACCAATCTTAATTAATATACAAAATCCCATGTCACTCTGGCTGCACCAATGTATGCAACAAGGTATACATTGTGACAACTTAATCAAAATTAAGGACACGGATTTCATCCCAAAAATCGGATATTAAACCAAGCCACAATAATAACCAAAAAACAGTACTTGCTTTGCACTGTTTAAAAGAGGGTCACATTGCCAACTTTGACAAAGTGGAAATTTTACAACGAGAGAACAATTACTCCAAAAGACTTACTCTTGAGATGCTCCACATATCAGATACGCCAAGCAACATACGCATCAATTACAAGATGGACTCACAGAACTGTGCGCACAGCTACAGACACGTAATAGGTAGCAAGGGGGATAATTTGCATTAGTAGAATTTTTAGGATTTAGTTTTAAATACTCCGTGTTAAGTGTAATACGTTAATTTTCAAGTGTAAGAATTTTTCCATTTGTTTTTTAGATTTTGTAAATTTATGTAAAAATTTTTGTATCTTAAATATCTTCAGCCTAATGGAGTTGAAGGTCCTTCAAATAAACCTGCATAAAAGCAAAACCGCCAGCGCAGAACTCCTTCTCGTATTGGAGGAAGGAGGCTACGATGTAGCTTTAGTACAGAAGCCGTGGATTGCTTCGGGCAACGCGGTATCTGGCCTAAAGTCACAAAACTATCTGGCCATAGTCATTACAGCACTGACGATCTCACCGTCGTGGCGCTAGAGGGCGACGGGGACGAGCCGATCCTGGTCGCCTCATGCGACATGACGCATGACGTCGACGCACCACCAGACGAGCTACAAAGAATGGTAGCAATCGCCGGCGGGAAGAACCACGCAGTTGTCATCGGAGCAGATGCCAATGCACACCACCCAGTATCGGGCAGCCCAGACATCAACGATCGAGGTGAGTCCCTACTTAATTTTATTCTACAATATAAACTCAGTGTAGCTAACATCGGCGAGGAACCCACGTTTGTACGCCCCACCTCGTCGAACGTGTTAGACCTAACAATATCCTCCGACATTAACTCTCTGGTCACAAATTGGAGGGTGCTAGCACAACCCTCCTTCTCTGACCACAATTATATTAGCTTTAGTATAACCTTTAACTAAACTCCAGCTCAAAAGATCTTTAGAAGCCCCAGAAACACTAACTGGAACCGCTTCAACAGCATCATTGAGACCAAATTACTAGCTCCTAAACAAATTAATACGGAAGAGGGCATTGAAATATCCCTGATGATTCTCTCGGTCCATCTTCTTAAGGCCTATCATGCCTCTTGTAAGCCCACGCAAACAAAGCGTAAAATCAGACCACCATGGTGGAGTACGAATCTTACAGAGCAAAGACGCGACCTAAAAGATATCTTTAAACTAGCTAAATTAGCTGACCAAGAGAAAATTTGGGGGGAATACAAATGTAGGCTCAAACTTTTTAAAACAAACGTACGCAGAGCAAAAAGACACTCGTGGAAGAACTTCTGCTCAAACATAGAAAAAACTACGGACACAGCAAGGCTCAGGAAGCTACTCTCAAAGCAGCCCTCCATTCAGAGCCAGCTACGCAAAGACAATGGCCAGTGGACGGAGAGCAGTCAGGAATCCCTCGAGGTGCTTTTAAAAGCGCATTTTCCTGGCTGTACCGAAGCTCCAAACACTGCTATAATACGAGGGCACAGGACAACCACGCTACAGGTTCCACACGACTTAATAACGTCGAACGGAATCGTATGGGCTATAAACTCGTTCTCGGGATACAAATCTCCGGGACCAGACGGTATAATTCCTGCCATGTTGCAAACGGCTGAATTGCGAGTCGTCCCATGGCTGAAGAATATATTTAATGGATGCATCAGGCTAAACTATGTACCTGTGGCTTGGAGGACAGCGAGGGTTGTATTCTTGCCGAAGTCAGGTAAGAGCAGCCATCCCTGTCCGAGAGACTACAGGCCAATAAGTCTGACCTCCTTTGTACTCAAAACGCTCGAGAAACTGATTGACTTGCACCTAAGAAACAATTCAATCCAGTTATCAACCAACCAGCACGCATATACGAAAGGGAAATCGGTTGAAACGGCACTACATTCCCTAGTAGTAACCCTAGAAAAAGCCCTCCACCACAAGGAATACGCACTCGGAGCGTTTCTAGACATCTCAGGTGCATTCAACAATGTATCAACCACCGCAATCCTTAGTGGATTACGTGCAATAGAGGCACCACCAGCAATAAACCTATGGTTGGACAAGTTGCTAAGCTGTAGAAAGGTGCGGGCTGAGTGGGGCATAAATCCATGGTAAGGGAAGCTCGCAGTGGGACACTCTAGGGAGGGGTCCTCTCGCCACTACTATGGAATCTTGTAGTTAATGAACTACTCGAAAAGTTCGCAGGTAGAGCCCGAGGATAACTGCCTATGCAGACGACATAAGCATAATTATAGTAGGGAAATGTCTATCAACAGTAAGCTCTATAATGGAGAGCACACTCAAAGATGTACTTAGATGGTCAAATTCAGTCGGTCTTAGTATTAACGCAGAGAAAACAGCTCTGGTTCTGTTCACGAAAAGGTACAAGATACCACAGTGGATACCATCGAAATTGAACGATATACGTCTCATACTGAAAACTCACACAAAATATCTAGGAGTCGTCCTGGACAGCAAGCTGTCATGGAAAACCAACGTGGAAGAAAGGGTGAAGAAATCCACCATTGCGCTATACACATCCAAGAAGATGCTAGGCAGTACCTGGGGTCTCTCACCCTTTCTGATGCACTGGATCTATGTAACGGTAGTGCGTCCTATTCTACTCTATGGGATTATTGTGTGCTGACCGGCTGTGAACAAATCAACATTCCTCAGGCACTTGGAGAAAACTCAGCGGCAGGCAGCGCTATGCATCACAGGGGCACTGAAGTCAACTCCAACTAAAGCGCTTGAAACCATTCTAAGTATGGACCTCCTGGACATACACGCAAAACTAATAGCCGGAAAAACGGCACAATGCCTTACGGCGGCAGGTAACATGCACATTCAAAATTTTGGACATTGTACAATCGGAAAGGATCTTCCTAGTAGCACGGACTACATGGTGCCTCGCACGATAGTCAATTCCAAAGCACGAACTCTTCTGGGACCAAATGGCTGGTGCAAAGGTAGAGAACAAGCACAGCTGGCGGTCAACATATTTACCGACGGCTCCAAAATGCCTACGGGGGTAGGTGCGGCGGTGTATTGCGCAGAGCCTAATATAAGGCAGCCATATAAACTGCCGAACCACTGCAGTATCTTCCAGGCGGAAATATTTACCATAAGGAAGGCTGCTGAGATAGCCCTCAGCATGGACACACAACACTCTAACATCAACATTTTCGTTGACAGTCAAGCGGCGATCAAATCCATGCGCTCCGCTAGCATCAAGTCCAAAAGTGTCTTGGCTGGCAGAGATGCACTAGATGCACTATGCGCTTCGAAAAGAGTGCGCATCTACTGGGTCCCTAGCCACCAGGGCATTGAGGGAAACGAGATGGCAGATGGTTTAGCAAAGGAAGGCGCCGGGCTGGAATCAGAACTCGCAGAACATGTACTTACTTCACTACAAGAGTTGTACAGGAACCTCGAAAGAAGAGCCACACTAGCAGTGAATCGTAGATGGAGAGATACGACATCGTGCAAAATCTTGAAAATCATGTGCAATGCACAATGCGAAAAACAAACTCTGTTCATCTTGGCACGCCCACGCAAAGATTGCAGGACACTAGTGGGCATGCTCACTGGTCACTGCATGACGGCAGCCCACGCGAGGAAGCTTGGCATCACCACGGATGACAACTGTAGGAAGTGCAAGGAACCGGGCACAGTGGAGACCCTGGAGCACCTACTATGCACATGCCCCGCCCTACTTAGATCGAGACTGAAATACCTAGGCTCATCGACATTCCCGTCGCTTAAAGATGTAGCCAGGGTGTCAACAAGAATCCCTCCTAAGGTTTGCAAATTCAACGCAAATCTTTAAAGACTTTTAAACAAACACAAAGGTTCCTTTTGTTCGCTACCGGTACCACTAAGGACCTGAATTGGTCTATGTGAGCCTTCTCAAAGGCATCCGGTTTAACCTAACCTAACCTATTATTTCTTTAGTTTTCCTGATGATGAATTGCAGAGTCAATTCGAAATATTGGAAAAAAAAATCAACAACATATTATATATAAAATAATTTTTTATATATTTTGAAGACCTAAAGACAGTCAAAACAACTTTAGTAATAAATAATAAAATAATTGTATTCAAAATGTTTTGAATTATATAGTCTTAGCATTTTTCGATCCCGAACTAGTTCCGGAATTATCGGTAATGAAAATCTCGATCCCGGGACTTAGAAAAGCTTCCGGGGTTGGCCTCCCTCATATGTATGTATTTATAAAAAAAATTGGATTGCTAAGGTTGGGGTGTGAGCCCTCTTAATCCCCGTTACCTACTGCGTTGTATGTGTATGCATGCATGCATGTGTGTATTAAATCCATTTGTATAAAAAACACATATTCGCAAAATAAATCCCGGCAAGCCGTTGCTTTACATAAATTAGTTTCGATGTTCATCCAATAAGTTGCTCAGCATAAATTTGCTTTGTATTTTCCACCAAATCCATCTTCATTGGTATAAACATTGATAAATACACATCTGCAGATATTGAACAACATCGGCTGTGTATTTGTTTATGTGTGTGTGTGTGTGTGTATCTTATACGGGTTGCTTCGAGCTGTTGTCTATACCGTAATTGCAAATTTATACGTTAAACGAAATGAAAAGTTATTGCAACGCATAGAATTACGTTAATGTTCTCAATTGGTCGGGATGTTGTTGCTTGTCTTTACATATAAGCACACACAAGCAGATACGACCAACTTAAAACCCACAACATCCCAGTGGGCATTAGTAGGACTCTGAAGTGCTGCTAGCAGGCCTTCATATGGACTGTGCAGTATGGTGCATAGTTTTTTTTTTAATTCACTTCTAATAGCATTTTTTTGGTGTTTTAATTCATAAATAAGAAACCTGTGCAAGGAGAAAGTCCACAGTTGATTTCTTCAGGTTGCACCATGCCCTAGAATGTCCGCATATTGAAAAATTCGACTTTTTCGTAGTTGTTTAATAAATATTTATCTCTATAAAAGCGTATGCACTGAAGATCAGTGAAAAATTTTTGTTATTGAAGTATATTTAGAATACGTGAAAAAATTGAAATCATAAATATATGTACAATTATATTTTTCAGGACGATATTTTTAAGAGATTTTAGGAAATTTTTTTTCAAATTCGTTAGAATATCGAACTTTCTGAAAGAATCCGCCTAATAAAAAGTAGAACTATTTAAAACCTTCAAATAAAGAGTTTTTAGAAGTCTCTAAGTGCTGGAACCAAAGTTATAGTAACACCTGACACCTGACACCTGACACCTGACACCTGACACCTGACACCTGACACCTGACGTAACACCTGACACCTGACAAAAAAGCTGTTGAGACATATTTTCTGGCGTGTGGAGACGGCAGGTTAGCAAAACTTAGATTTAATGAGAGCATAGGTACCAGAGGGGCTGCCACTAGCACTAGAATGGCAATAATGCATATTCGGGTTGTGAATTGACGCCATGCACATTATTGCCACCAGCTTTTCATGGCAATAATGCACAGTCATGAACACGTTCAACTGTGAAATGTGCGCTCATTATGACCATCAATTATTCCAATGCAAAGCACATTATTGCTACGAAAATTTTGTGGCTGAATGCACGTGGTTTTATTTCATAAACCAAATGTGCATTGTTAAAAAATTATGCCATTTTTCTAAAAGGTAGTCAAAAAAATTAGTTAATAGATACTTCTCACTGTTAACTATACCAGCGATTTTTTCACTATAGCAAGCTTCTCTCTAGAGAGTTTTTTTAAGATTAGTTAGGCTTTCGTTTTTATCTGAGAGTAGCGTTTCATCTACGAGATGGTCAATAGTAATTGAACTGGCTAGATCTTCGAAGACGGTTCTGAGGGCACAATACCGGTCTGTATACCGACTCTAAACCTGGTCGGCCTTGTTTAGGGGTTGTTGGCATGCTTGTAAAAAATGTTGGAAATAAAAAATTAATAGGAGTTTATGACACATCTTACTTTTGGAAAGAAACCTAAAGTAACAATGAATTATTTTCGACATCTTCTTTTAATATTATGTGTTTAAAGTACGGGGATCCCCAAAACGGGATTAGATAGAGGGTAGGTATGTTCCGAAGAAAGTAGGGTTTTTGGGAGGAAAGTAACAAGGAGTACCGTAAAAATTTTTGAAAAAATGTGTGGATTAAAAATACATTAGAACCAGTTTAAACACTGTTTAGGCGTCACCCGTGGAAAGCTATGAACTACTCCCAATTTTCCTCGACCTAAAATCTATATTCTCCAAACGTTGTTACTTACCCTAGTTCATATGCACACATAAGATCTTAGCTTTGCTAGAAGTACGTAAGTTTGGCGGTCGCTGGCTCTAAAACTTTCATATGGGCATTTCCACAGAAAAGTCTATCGTGACCAAAAAATTAAAACTTATTATTTGATGATACTATCTAAGAGAAATATTTTAATTTTATCAATTTAAGCCATTTATGCATTAATTAATTTACCATGATGATCAAATCGTCTGCACTGTTTCGTTTTTTTTTCGTAAATGTTTAGTAAATGTTTCGTAAGCTTTTTTATTCAAGTAAAAATGGAAGGCATTGGCTAAAGATAATGAAAAAATGGTTGAGGCAAGGAAAGGACCATACATTAAATTTGTTTTTTAAATACTAGATTACATAATTACTTAACTACCTAATTACTTAATTACCCAATTGAACTACAATGGAATTTTAAGTAACTTAACGCCAAATCGAAAAGCCTAATAAAAAAAAAACCAGAGAAGATTTTTAAATTTCATCACTTGGAAAATAAATTTGTGTTATTTCAAACCCTTTTAAAAAAAATTTGTATACGAAAAGTTTTGACAAACTCCGAGGGTTTTGCAAATTTTGTAATTCAAGTCAAAAAGCACTTTCGTTACTGCGCAAGTATAAAAAAGCTTTTTGAAAATTAAACATTTTCATTCTGTTTTTTAATATTTCTTCGTTCAAATCGTTCGTAACACGAGTTTGGAAATGCCCATATACGGGAAAATTTTTCAGTCCTCCACTCTCGCTGCTCTTAAGACGCCTACTAGAAGCATTTTCGTAGAAAGGCTTAAGGGAAGTTTTAGGCAGAAGCGGTTAAAATGAAGGCATATTTTAGAAGATGTTTTCTAAAAAAGTTTAATATAAAATGAATTTAATTGAGAGCTTTAGATCAAGTAAGTTTTTTAAAAAGGCAACAACAACACAATAACTCTGTAAAGAGTCAATGACTTAGTCAATCACTTCGTTTCGGAAGTCGCTACATTTCCTCTTCAGTAGTCTTTGAGTGATTAAACTGTGATCTGCTGCATGCATCTATGCAGCATGCATCTATGCGTATATGAGTATGTAAATGTATGCAAATGTAGCAAATTAGCTCCGAAATTTGTAACATTCAGCCAAATAATAGTTCAATACGCTGCACAGCAACCAGAGCAGCATTAGTTTTTTACGTAACCCGACGTTAGTGATCGATTTATGAATAGCAAAATAAACCAGTCATTGCATTTATTTTTTTCTTAATGACCAACACAAACAAAGACAATTTTGCAAACACCACTTGTTCGTGTTGTCTAATTGTCTTTGTTTTGGTTTTCACCAAGGCCTGAATTCTCCAACATGAACATTTTGAAGCAAACATAAGTGTAAAACTGAAACATAGAGAATTGTTGAGATCGATCTTTGTTTGAATTTGTGACGCACAAGCAAATATTAAAACAAACAATTCATGTTGAATGATTAACAACACGCCAACTCCGTTACACACAAAAAGGAAATGAAAATAAAATTGTGTGCTGTGTGCTTCAAGCAAATGATTGTGAGTGAAGGTTTGTAAATATTCTGAACCCTGATATTAAGATATTATTTTTTTAGCTTATTTAGCACTAGACAGATTTTCCAAAGTTGCTTATTTTGGTAAAAGATGCGTAGAATAACAATTAAAATAGATTAAAAACTAAATTTAAATCTGTCGATTATGTGTTTGCAGTAGTGTTGCCCGTTTTTAAAAGTATATTTTGAAAAAAACGCTTTTAATATATAGTAGATAGTAGATACATTTCAATATATGTTATTTGATATAACTGATATTTGGGCCAATATAACATAATGTTTTTAAACGATATATATTTAAATTCTTTATAAATAAGTCACACCGAAATAAAAGCTGAACTCGTTTTTGTAGCGAAAACAAATGATGTACATAAAAAAGAAGCATTTAATACGCCTTTCTTGGAAGAGTCCAGGCCTTTTTTCCTATTGGGATAGCGTACAAAAGCATACAGCAGCATATTGACGACATATTGGTAGATGGACGATTGCCTCTTCCAGTTAGTCTGATCCACATGGGCGCCGCGTCAATATTGTCGAACACAACCGTACTAAATGGTTTTTTGCGGCAAACACAAACAAACATTCATGCACATACTACCTTTATATGTGTGAATATTTTTCTGCCTACTAACACACTCACATAAGTTCATCCGAACGTAGCAATTATTAGCTCAATTTGCTAGCGTTGTAATAAACAAAGATATCGACACAAAGTGTAAACTTTGCATTAAATGGATCAGAGTAGATTCTAGTAACGCCCATTACTTTTCAGATAAAATTTATTCGTATCTAAGCTGCCAAGTATTGGCTGCTATGGAGTAAGTACATTTCAGCTGGTTTATTGAGAATTAAAGAATTGAAGTCGTTGGTCTTATAGTTATAATCTTATCTAATATAATAATTATAAACATATCATATGTGTGGGAAGGGAGTCTATCAGACCAACGGACGTCAACTGGGACAGTGACACGGATGGTAATATGGACGAGCAACACTCTACCAGAATCGAACGAAAATACTAGACTGGCAACAATTGACTGGACGAAGACATACAAACTGATCGAATAGTAGGACAAAAGACAATAGTTTACTGAAGCGTTTAAAGGCTACAACTTTAAACAAAAGAGTAAAAAGAAGATAATGATGGACAGTCGTCGTGTGAAGTTGCTTCGGTCAAGAATATTTAAAAACACATAAAATATACTAAAATAAAACTTGAACAAAACATACAATTTGAACAAATGTTAAACAAAATAAACTATAAACTTTAATAACGAGTGTAAGAATCTTTAAGATGAAATAAGTGGAAAACATGTATTTACGAATGGATACTTAATGATAAACTTAATACTTTTAATAATTAAATAAACCTATGAACTTAAACTAAAACAATTTGTTTAAATCCTACATATTTATGAATACTAGACAATATCTTATTTGTATGGGAGATTTATAAGTTTATTCGATTTTCGCTCTCAGAATTAGCTTCGGTAAGACTTATAACATTTCGAGCAAAATTTGGTACTGCTTGTACCACGGTGCCATTTTTTCATAAAATAAAAACGAATGAATATTTTCCAAACCTTTTTGAAACGAAGCTATTTGCTTGAGTGAAATCTCAATAATGACACTTTTTTCCATGCACCTTTTTCTTGGAATTGTTGTTGTTTTTTTACATGCGTCTACTACAACAAGGGGATATTAAATTAAAAATATTTCTTTGCAAGCGTAAGTAGTGAGAATCGAACTCGCATCATTTCGATCGAGAGTTCTACTCACTAACCACAACTCCAAAACCCTTTGTGCCATGATGCGATTCATTCAATATTAAGTATTAACTGAAGCTATATTACAGTAGATGACAGGAATTTATTAAAAGGATTGTGCAATAACTATCCTATATGTGAATGCGTGAAGGTTACAGATTATAAGAATGTATTAGAAGAATTGTGCATTGGCTATCCTACAAATTCTATTGTGAATGCTTGAAGCTATGATGCAGCAGATCACAATAATCGATCAAAAGCATTGTGTATCAGCTTTCAAAAGTATGCTGAGGGAAAAATACTCTTACCTGATTGAGGATATTTTTACCTGACGAATTTGGTTAGGAGAGTCAACCACATCGTATTAACCTGATCCACGTTGCTTTCACCTGACGTATCTGGTATACAGAAATACATGTAGAAAATATCGGAAAAAAAATTGGTGAAAAAAAGCAACCTGCCAGCTGTCAAATTCTGATATACTGATGCAAAATTTGTAACAAAGGGTACCTCTGGATAAGGTAGGTGAAATGAACATGTCTTTAAGTTTTCAATTTTATCGAATTCTGTGGTCATTTGGGCTAAAAAATAAAGTGCCCATGATTCATTTGCTCTAGCTCTCCCTTTGGCCCGTGCTGTGGTCAAAAAGGGTGTTTTTTAGTCTTAATTTCGTTTCTCTTCTAAAATTCTAAGAATTTGAATGTAGGTGATTGAGGTTAAAACTTTTGAACCTAGGTTCAAATCAGGTTTATTTGGTTAAATAAACCTGACTTAATTCGATTTAACCATAAATACTGGTTAACATTTGGTTAAGATAACTACATTTGTCAGTTTCATTCAACAACAAAAACAGGTTAAATTGACCTGAATTGCATGTGGTAATCGTAACGTGACGACTCATGTTGGAAAATTTTAACCTGAAATTTTTTTAAAATTTGGTTAAATTAACCAAATTTTTTTTCTGGGTGTAGCAAGGTTCCGTTGAACGGGTTGAACGCTATCGCAAGATGCCAATTGTTTTATAGGAATGCCACGCTTTTCAAATTTAAGATTTTAAAACAGCTTGTTTTCTACCGGTTATTAAGTGAAAAATATACGATGTTTTTGAAATAAAACTTTGTGTCTAGTTCCAGCGATAGCCACTGATGCAGATTTATAAATAGCATATTTAAATTTCAGATGATTAGGCTAAATAATTTTTGTTTTATTTATTTATTTATTTATTTATTTAAATTTTCATTACAGGGAATAAATCCTTACGCTGAAGATTACTAGAATCTTATTTAAAGAGCATAAGTCACTAAAGGTGAAATTAATATCTATATATTTAAAACTAAACTCAAGTTAGATGTAATATATATTTAAAAATTAAAGTGAAATTAGATTTAAAAATTAAATTAAAAATTAAATCCAAAATTTAATTAAAACTTAAAATAAAATCTACAGAAAATTAATAGAATTTTAGAAGACTTTAATACAAATATTTAAACAAATAGATACAAACAGGTTTAATGCAGCAGATACACTAACAGAAATACTGACGATGCAAAAATTAACAATTAAAGTTCCTGAAATATTTTAAAAAGCTCTTTCTTAAAACGCGCGGCGTTGCAGATGTTTCGAAGTTGATGTGGAAGAGAATTCCAAAGACGTACTCCATAAAGAAAAAATTGTCGCTCTGATACTAAAAGATTGTGTCGTGTGTGTATTAGCTGTTTTGACCGTTGAGAGTGTGCAAATCTAAGTTTTTCAAAAAGATACGATGGCTCTTTTGTGTATATTATTTTATGTAAAAGTAGTAAAGTGCGAAAATCTAAAAGTTTATCAAAAGTCATCGAGCATATTTGTTTCGAGCGATGGGATATGTGATCGTATTTTTTCAAACAGAATATATATCGTGCAATGTTATTGTAAAGCATGTTTAATTTGCGTTTAGCAGCATAGTCGCAATTAGCGAAGATTTCGCACCCGAATAAAAGTGTTGGAAGTAAATATGTTTTGGCCAAAAGCATTCTTATGTTTTGTGGTGTAAAGTGCTGAGTTGACCAAAGTGAACGTAACATTCCGTACACTTTGCCAATAGTGAGATCAATGTGATTGTTCCACGTGAGAGTTTTATTAAATGTGATCCCTAAATTCTTTGCAGTACCAATATAGAGTATTTCAGATTTGTTTATTGTCACCTTTGGCAATTCGGAAAGATCTAGTGGCTTTTTGTATATTACCATACATTTGGACTTTGACGCATTCAGGCACAAACCATTTTTCAATGCCCAATTAGAAATATTTTCTAAATCAATATTTGTTTTTTGTATACACTGCGAAATTTCGTTTAGCGGGGAACTAGCATAAAGCTGAACGTCATCTGCATACAAGTGAATTGAAGAGTGTTTTAAAATTGTAAAGAGGTCATTAATGTAAATTGAAAATAGAAGTGGCCCAAGAACAGACCCTTGTGGGACGCCCCGTGTGAGTGGAAGGTGCCTAGATTGTGAGTTTTTGGTGCTAACTGCCTGTGTTCTTCCATCTAAATAAGTAAAAATAAGCTTTGTAGAAGTATAAGAAAAATTGTACATTTTTTGTAATTTGGTGCAAAGAATGCGATGGTTCACGCAGTCGAACGCCTTTGAGTGGTCAAGGAGAGTTAATAATGTAACTTCGTTGTTGTCTAATTTTGAGCGAATTTCCTCTGATACATTTAATAAAGCAGTAACGCAACTTCTATTTGGCCTGTATCCAGACTGAAATTCAGTTAATAAGTTTTCGTTTCTTAGAAATACATTTATTTGGTTTTTCAGAACTATCTCAAAAACTTTCGATAAGTATGGAAGTATTGCTATAGGTCTGAACTCATTATTAGATTTTGGAATAGGGATTATTTTTGCGGACTTCCAGCTGATCGGGAAGGTCGAAGTAGTTAGGATCGTGTTGAAGATATAGGTTACATACTGCAAGACCTTTGGTAGTATTATTCTGAAAAATTTAGGTTGTATGCCATCAAAGCCTGTCGCGTTAGACTTTACCTCATAAAAACTTTTTAAAACATCAGACTGATTAACACAAACAAATTCGAAGTATTTTTCCGAACAAAGAACGGAGGAAAAATTGTCATAGTGATTTGACGTTACTGTCGGAATTGATAAATCACAGAATTTCTCATTTAATAAATCAACATCAATTTCATCTACAGTGGCTGGATTGTGTTTACCTATGCCTATATCGCGTATGCGCTGCCATTTTTCTTTGCTTCCTACGGCTGTATCGAACGCCTCGGTATAAAATTCCAATTTTGCTTTCTTTATATTTTTTGCTACGACACTTTTTAGTTCGTGGTATTTTTTGTACAGATCCGGTGTTTTATATCTTTTCCAACGATTATATGCTGCATTCCTGTTTAGAATTTTACTGTGTATACTTTCGTTAAACCATGGTCGTTCTTTGCGTTTAATTGTTTTACTTCGAAGAGGAACAAATTCTTGAAAAAGATTGTAAACATTTGTTTGAAAATAAGAAACCATATCATCAACTGAAGCAATTTGGAATATAGCATTCCAATCTACATTTGATATTTGATTTTCTAGTAGCCCGTAATCAATATTTTTAAAATCGCGATAAGAAAACGTATGTGGCCTATCATTTAGATCAAAATCGTAAGAGAGAAAAATAAGATCATGTTTTGAAAAAACCGGCAAAGAAATTTGATCATAAGACTGTACTCTTGCAGATTCGTTTACAAAAAAAACATCTAAAAGTGTATCCGACGTTTGAGTAAAATGGGTAGGCATGCTTGAGTTAACACACTCTAAACCTAAAGTTAGCATGCCATCAATCAAGGTATTTTCTCTCAAAATATTAGAATTGAAATCCCCACAAATAATAATATTATCGTACGACAAGCTTGTATTTTGTAAAATATCAAAAAAAGGCAGAAGATCTATGTTGCGGTTTGGTCTATATACACAGCCTACTAGTACTTTCTCACTGCCTGAAATTATTTCAATAAAAATAAACTCTATAGAACTATGTGCAATAGATTTAGAATTAGGTTTACACACAATGCTATCTCTTACAAAAATTGCCACTCCCCCCGCATGGCCATCTCTATCCATTCGAAACAAACGAAAACCATCGACTTTAAGCAAGCTGTCTTGCAAAGACGGTAGAAACCATGTTTCTGATACACATATTATATCCATTTTTGAATCTTCAAATAAATATCGAAATTCATCAATTTTCATTTTTAAGCTTTGAGCGTTGATATGGCAGATATTTAATCCGTTACGTTGCTTGCAGAGAATGCGTATTAGGCTGTGAGCATTGTCTTTGGAACTTCGATAAGTGTTATGCTGACTGTCGATCATAATTGAAAACTAAAAAACAAAACTGCAACGCGCGTTTATCAAACAATATAAAAGTAAAAAAGAAGTATCTGTTGCTTATTAAACCACATTTCAACACAAATAGATATTTAAATAAACGTAAATAAAAAAGTGCGATAACTGCAGATATAAATTTAAAAGAACAATAAGAACATAAAAATAAGAATAAGAATAATAACAACGATAAAGAGCTTAATACACTCGCAAACAGGTGCTTCAAACCACGGTGTTTGTTGTTGGCAATCATGGTAAAATTTCTACTGTTGTTATTTTGTTTAAGTAGAGGTTTGTTGATTCGGTCCGCCACGAAAAAACTGTTGCTGTTGTTGTTGCATTTCTACGTTTGATTCAGCTGCGTTTCTTAAGCTCTCATTTGGTTGCAATCGAACATGATGTTCTAACATGTGAAGGGAGTCGATGCGTGTATAATTAACGTCATTTCTGCGTTTGACATGTACGATTCCACGCCTGACGAAAGCTGCTGAGAGTTGATTCTGCTTCTTGAACTTTATTGCAGTTTTAAGAATAGCGTGGTTTGCTTTTGTTAAGCTTTCATTGAAGTAGATGGGAGCATCAGAATTAAAGCCAGCATGCATTAAACAGAGAGGATTATAGTTATTAGCGCGTCGGAAATCGTGAATTGATTTTAGTATAAGATTTTTATCGTGCGGCGAACATAAACGCAATATCACTGCCGCGTCGGTTTTTGATTGATTATTGTTTTTAATTCGGAAAATTGTTTTGATATTAGGTGGATAAATTTGAATTTTGTGACACACACTATGAAAAATGTTTAAAAGGTTTTCATTGCTTTCGTATGGGATACCGTGCAAACGCAAATCGCATGCGACGGCGGAGTTTTCTTGTTTTTCTAGCTGTGTTTTTAGTTCATTAATTTGTATTTTTAGTGTTGAAGTGTCAGACTCCAGATCGCTATTGTTGTTGTTTTTGTTTTCTAAGATGCTGACCCTATCTGATATGGCTTCAAGATCATGTTGTAAATTTACCATTTGTGATTTTATAGTTTCCACGTTATGGTGAAGTACATCGAGGATTTTCTTTTCACAAATTTTTATTGCATTGGTGATTCTTTCGTTAATTTGAGAGGTGAGAGACGCATTCTGTTTTTCGATGAGTTCATTTTGTTTTGCAAAGCGCAAATCCATCATTTGACTCAGTTTGAGCCAGAACGAAGGAGAAAGAAGCTGCAAAGTTGATGTTTCTTTATTAAGAGATGAAGGTGGGGTAGCAATCTCTTTGGCCTTATCTTTATCTGCAGTGGTTTCTGATGATGATGGCTGCTTAATCGGCTGATCGTGAACCGATGAGCGACGAGCCGAGAGACAAGCTTTGCATTTAAATGTTTGATTATTTTTTTTCATATAGTCCAAATCAGTTTTTGTTAATTTTACACAATGGCAATGAAAAAATTCATTGCAAAAAGCACATTTGATTTTTTTGTCTTCGTCTAAATGACGTTCCACTCTTATTAAACAAATGCACGGCATTTTTGATATTTTATTATTTGTTTTTATATGAATTTTGATTAAAACACTAGAGCGCGAAGATTATACGTCTAGTCACGTCTCTGTTTCTATTTACTCGTCTACTCGTCTATTTACTGTTTTTTCTACAATACCATGCCGAAAAAAGTAGTTTCGAGATAAATGAGTATAAAGAGAATGAATGTTGACGACACCTACTAAAACGCCTGTTGAAGTTAAAATAACGTCAGAAAGACGAAACTTTTGAAATTTAAAAAAAAAAACAAATTTCATAAAAATTCCAGGTCTTAAACATTGCCGTTTTGATAAATATAATTTGCGAATGATAAGTGATAAATATATTTACACAACACCATTAGGACAACTATTGATGTAATATTTGCTAGAAATATCGATGACATTATATCTATATAATATACCTACGTTTGCTTTTTTAGATATAAATAATAATTATTAATAAATTTCCATAAAAATAATTGAAAACATTTACAAAAATAATTCAAAATTAATGTAGCATGCAATCAAATAAAATAATAATGTTATGTAATAAAATTTACTGCTGGGAATATAAACATGTATTTTTTTAGTTAATTTTATGGTATTAAAAATTAATTTTTTGTAAATTGTAAATTTGTTGTAATTTGTTATATTGTAAAAAATTAAAAAAACCATTAAATGATCAAAGTTATGAAACTGGGAAAAGCTTAGCATCTTTTGTGTGTCCAACGACGCATCCGGTTTTTTTTCTTTATATTGGGTCACTCAACAGCCACAAACCGGAGAACATTTCAAAGGGCCGCCTATTTGTGTTATAGCAACGCCGAAGCTTGTCTGGCCTCTCTTCGATAGCAGTACGCAACTCACGCATGGGAGAATTCGCTCCTGCTCTGCTTTTTTTTGGGAGGTAATTTTTGTTGAGTTTTTTCTCGTTTTTTGGCTATAAAATCCAAACCATATACCGTTTTGAGCTGAAAACGTTATTTTGGTTCTTAACTCAGCTTATCGATATATATCTCCTCGCTAAGGAGATATACGCTTTTAAAAGTTTTAATGCGTTTTTTCAAAATGTAAAGAAAATGTATAGACATTAGAGGGATAAAAGGAAATATTAATTAATATAATGTTGGTTCATACTGAAGCTGGAATAACAATTACATGGACATTTCAACAGGACAATGACCCCAAATATGCGACTCGCATTGTAAAAAATTGGTTTCATGGCCATCTTCTTGAATGGCCAAGCCAATTCTCGGACTAACATCCACTTGAAAAATTGTGGGGTGAGCAAAAAATAATATAATAATTTGGCCAAAAAAGGTTTATCAATAAGTGCTATTTATGGCAATTTGGGGAAAAATCCTGGTATGAAGTTCTTAAGGAAATTTAGTTATTTTATAAACAAATCGCAAATATATGCTGAATAGTTTGACAAAGGTTATGTTTTTACTACTACATTTTTTAGAGATGACATATGCATTAATTTGTTTTGTACTACCGATCTGAAAACCTAAACTTAAAAATCCATTAACTAAAAAAAATACTATAGATGCTTCAGAATATTTTGCTTTTTTACAAAGTTTGACAAACTTTCTTTTAATGTGAATTAAAAATAATTTCTTAAATAATTCATAAATGTATTTATTTAAAATTTTAATCAAAAACGGAAGTGTATTTATTTCTCCATTGTCTCATTAACGGTCGGAATCTTTGACTTATTGTAGCAGTAAAGAAGCCCATCGCTGAAAATATCAATATTCATAAAACATATATGAATCAGCATAATACATAGCACAGAAAACAACACGTAACCTAGTTTGAAACTTGTCTAAAAAAACATTGCATAATTGTCAGTATATGTTTTATATTTGCTTTCATACATTCATTTTTTTGCTAATAGAAAAAACTATAATGAATAAACATGTTCGCACGCATACAAACAACTCTCGAAGGATAGCCACCACATGTTTACGCAGGGAAAAAATTGCTCAGATCTTAACTTCAAAGTATTCTATTTTTGCATTAAGAAAAACACACGCACACACACACACCCAAACAACAGAAAGAAAAGGCTGAATACCCAGCAGTCTCGGGCGTCGTCGAAGAATTGTTCTTTGATGATTTCTTATAGAAACTTGCTGCATAATCCAGACTTGCAGAATATTCTTTTACGTGTCTGTCTTGTATTCGTCAATAACAGACTTGCTGAATATTCTTCAACTCATCTGCTTTAGGTTCGTCAACAATAACAAACAAAAATAATAAAGCAACAACGAAAACTATTTATATATATATTTATATAGAGAGCACATCTTTGGACGGAAAAACCCATGCAAATTTTATCTTGGAATTAAGACATACTTTCCGAAAAGTCAGAAATAAAATGCAGAAACGTGATCAAAAGCAAAAGGTATTAGAAGAGCAAAGCCAGTGCAATTGAATTTTTCATTTTGTATGTATGTACATTAGGGCGGATCGATTTATTTTTCGACAATTTCCTTATGATTTCCGTATTCTATGGGTTATTCCATGAAAATTTGCCAAAGAAACCATACCTCTATCGTTAAAATCGAGTCCCCTACTTTTTGTTGGTAGATTTTTTCCCAAATTGACGTTCGTATGAAACATTACCTACACGTTCACATCCATAACTCAAAAACTATCGATCAAGTTTAATCGTTAGTAGGCGCGTTGGAAAGGTGAGCTCATTTTGATTAATTTACAAAAAAAATCTCCAACATTGGTCCAACGGTTCAAAAGTTACGGGCATTTTTGTCCAAATTTTGGACCATTTTTCCATTTTTTTCATGATTTTGTCCAAGAATATTACTTTCATGGCCATTTTTTTCGCTCAATCCATTATTTAGTTCAATTTACAATTAAAAATGAAGAGTTTAAGCCCAATTTATCGAATTCGGTTGATTAATTCATGCGATTTATTATTTTGTTATTTTGTTTTAGTAATATCGCATGAATTAATCAACCGAATTCGATAAATTTGGGCTTAAACTCTTCATTTTAAATTGATCAAAATGAGCTCAGCTTTTTAACGCGCCTACTGGCGATTAAACCCGATTGATAGTTTTTGAGTTATGGATGTGAACGTGTAGGTAATATTTCATACGAACGTCAATTTGGGAAAAAATTTAACAAACAAAAAGTAGGGGACTCGATTTTAACGATAGAGGTATGGTTCCTTCGGCAAATTTTCATGGAATAACCCAGAGAATACGGATATCATAGGGAAATTGGTGAATTTTTTCACTCCCTACAAATCGACCGGCCCTAATGTACATATGTACGTACATACGTTTGTATGTACTATAAAGTTAATTTAAATGAATGTTTTTAATGATTTTAAACTAAACTTAACGAATTGTTTTGAAATATATTCAAATTTTCTTATAAAATTACTATTAAAACTAATATTTATTTAATATTTACGACGATATGTATGTGCATTTGTATGTACTATTAAGTTAATTACAGTGAATTCTTTTGTATGAAGGTTGTGAAGGAAATTTCCTAAACATTTCGGTCTTCACTTTCATCATCAAAGGAGGTTCATCAATTTTCTCAATGTTTTCGTGAACGAAATTTTCTACATGTTTCGGTCTTCACTTCATTAACGAAATTTCATCAAATTTCTCAATATTTTCGTACACGAAATTTCGTAAACACTTCTGTCTTTACTTCGTTTACGAAAAATCATCAACTTTCTCAATGTCTTTCATAAACGAAATTTCATTAACTTTCACAATATTTTCGTAAAACGAAATTTTCTAAACATTTCGGTCTTCACTTCGTTAACAAAAATTCATCAACTTTCTCAATGTTTTCATACACGAAATTTCTTAAACATTTCGGTCTTCTCTTCATTAACGTAATTTCATCAACTTTCTCTCTCTTTTCACTTACGAAACTTTCACAACGTTCTGCATTGCGTTCTTCCACGAATTTGGAACATTTATATGAGATTTTCGTCAATGAAATGTATGGCCGAATCAGCCTGTTTCGTCAAAATTCACGCATGATTCTGTTACGAGTTCTTTAAGAACGGAACTACTGGATAGTTATTATTAGTGATGAGGTTATTATTGTATTATTGCCGGATTTCAGGAAGCGTGCAAAAGTAAATACTATACCATGAACATATTTAGGAATACATTTCCATACATACATAAATAAGTACATTACAATAATGAGCAGAATAACTTAGCTGGCTGATCGGGCAAGATATGCACAAAGTGTTGCCAACTTCACGGTGTTGGTATTTTACACTCAAACTTGTGGTGCAAGATTCGAACACTAAAAGTTCAATATATGAGTTGGTGGGTTGCGTGGTTCTTGGCTCTGCCAACAAGAAAGTTTGTAAGAAAGTTTTGGATAGCGGTCATTAAGTCGATGCAACTGGGACGGACACTCATGGGAAAACTTAAGCAAGCATTAATTTAGTCAAGAGTACGGTTTGAACAAAATCTGAACGCACTGAAGTGCTCCCTGCAGTGTTGGTAGCGAACTAAAGAAGAACAATTTAGTAATCTTTTGCTTAAAATTCATGTACCATTATGAGTACAAATTTTTTAGTTAATTAAGTAACAAGTTTGATTTTTTTCAAGCAATGCGGTTTGTGTATCAATCTTGAGCAAATGTGTTTAGAATGTGTTATGGTCAGAACAAAAAATGCAAAAAAAAAATGTTAATGATAAAAATTAACTTCTTGAACTATTATTCAAAGTTATAATAAAAAAATTCCGCATGCATGGGAAAAGCTAGAAGAGAGTGTGTTTACAGAGAATTTCATGACTCAAAGTTGAAATTGAAGGTATATGTTTTAATTGGGCTTCATGTCTGCTTGATCTGTAATTGAACAAAAAATTACTTTAAGTTATTGGAGCAAAAATTAAAATAAGCAAATCATACAGCTGTATAATTATATAATTATTTATTTATTTAATCAACTATTAACATTTGTTATACAGTTATTATAAGAACAAAAATTAATCGTAGGTATAAAAAAATTCTTAATTTAACATGATATCGTTCTTAAATGCTACCCTATTTTGTGTGATCTTAATTGAGCTGCAGATAGTGTTGAACGTTTTAGTCATATTGTAAACTGGGTTACCTCTTGATTAGTTCTTCTTAATAATTAGTTCTTCTTTATATAGAACAATTGCCTTTGCCTAAAATTTCTTTTAGGTGCATAAAGTTTGAAAAGAACTCGAAGTGGTGCACAATCATTTGGAATCATCACTATATCCCGGGCAAATAAGGTGAGAAAATACTTACGAAGGAGCTCCAAGGACTTACGTCCAAGAAGAGCACATCGCGCTTCATATGCAGGCATAAAATTCCAGTGGAACTTGCGAATTGCTAACCTAGTGAAACGCCTTTGAATATTTTCAATTCTTTCAATATGTAGAGAATATTGAGGTTCCTAGATATAACAATTATATTCTACAACCGATCTGATAAATGAAAAGAAAATGGTCCTCACTGTAAAGGGATCAGAAAACTCTCTAGTATTGTGCGACAGAACTCGCTTCTAAATATTTCTTCAAGTCGACTCTCTCGAGTAAGACCGTATTAATATCATATGATCATTCGAAAAGTTGGTTCTTCGTAGAGAAAGACATGACATTACATTTAGCCACATTAAGATGCAGTTAATTAGTCTCGCACCAAAATTGGAGACTGTACATGTCACGTTGAAGAAAAAGGAAGTCTTCGTGAGAGTCCACACATCTAAAGATCTTAACATAATTAGCATCATCAGGAACTCAGAAAAGCCAACATAATTCGGAAGATCATTGATAAACAGAACAAACAACAGGGGACCTAGGTGGGTACCCCTGAATAATTGTCAATGTATTTAGATACATTTTTATCAATCTGAACATTTTGCTGACGACCAAAAAGGTAGCTCTCTAAACATAGCAGTAGCGAGAAATAAATCCAAGGTTACTTAGCTTATTAATCGAAACAGAGTGCTGAACTCTATCGAAAGCCTTTGCGAAATCCATGAATATAACATCTATTTGATGACAATTTTGCATATTATTAGACAGAAAGTATGTAAAAAGAGCTAGATTAGTAGAGATATATTTACTTGACACAAATCCGTGCTGCATCTCAGATAATCTAGTTTTAATGGAGTTATGAATTTTATTTTTTTTACCAGAGATTATAAAATTTTAGGAATACGTGGCAATTAAGCTATCGGTCGATAATTTGCAATATTTTGACATGATCTGGATTTAAACATTGGAGTAATTGCCGATATCTTCCAGACGTCGAAAAATGTCCCTTCACAGAGTGACACATTGAAAATATCAGTCAACGGCTTACACAAGGCAAAAGCACAGTTTTTTACAATCCGGCCTACAACCCTTTCTAATATCAAGACTTACTAAAGCCTCAAAGACATCATACTCCGAAAATGTGATGGAAGCAATTGGAACATCGACGGGCGTAATACGTCCATGATTAGAAGATGCATTATCACAAACATAATTCTATTGAAAAAAGAAAGCAAATAACTCACTAATATCTTGAAGGTTATCCGAATATTTATCTTGATAAAAAAAATTTTAAGGAAGGCCCCAGGTATTTTTTTATTATTCAAAAAAGTCCAAAATGATTTATGATTACATTTTGTATTTGATTCTAAAGCAAGTAAATAACTTCTATATAAAAACTTTTTAGAATCTCATAATTTATACGTGCCTGGCAATACTCATGACGAAATATATTATTTTTCTTAAATTTCTTATGTTTTTTATTCATAATATTTTTAAGATTAGCAAGATGCCAATTATACCAACTAGGTTTATTACTCATGTGGACTTTTTTTAACGGTACAAATTTCTGAAAAGTGTCATTAATGATATTAATTAATAAATCAAAATTATCTTGAAGACAATTACTAAAGATTGTGCTCTGATTCATACTACTTAAATAATCCGATATTACAATATAATCATCCTTCGCAAATGCAAATTCAAAAACACTATCACCATGAAGTGTTTTTTTTTATAAAGCTCATAACTTTACAAAACTGTCAACATTAAAACAAATATTCACAACAAATAAATTTGCGAATAATTTTGGAAGTTCCAAGCTCCATGGATCAAAAAATAGCATATAAAAGACTAGCTTGTCAATGTATTTACAGTTGTCAATCACCAGAATAAGGTGTTGCGAAACCTGGGTAACGTACCAGAGATGTGACTTCCGACTTCGATAGCTCATCGGTGCCAGCGAGGGTAAAAGATTCGACCTAGCACCATCTGGTTCATTTCCGGTTACTCCAAATGCGTTTTAAGATTTAATCCTAATTTAATTTTTTTGGTTCACGTCATTAGCGCCTCCTTACTTCCATCCCCAGAACCCCCCCAGAGCCTCCATTAAATTTCACTTACAACTTTTTATTCATTGTAAGCCTCATGTGCGATAACTATGTGTACTTAATATTCTAAATATTTATATAAATGGATTAACCAAATATATAAAAAAATATAAAATCTTCTTTATATAGCCACTTCACTACAAATAGTTATTTCACAATGTAATTTTTATTTTTCGATTTTTAAATTGTTTCGCGTACATAACTAATAATTTTCTACCCTATCTTGATAGATCTCTAAAGTGGTTATAAAAATTTACGTTTACCGCCCTTTTATACGCACTCAGTAACCTTGTTAACAATATATGTAGTCGGGCTTTGTTGTCTACTAGAGAGTGTACTGGACTATCATCCCAGAGGTCCCTGGTTCGAGTCCGGCTTCGGGCATAGTTCTTTTCACTTTCTTTGTTCTTTCCTACACTTAAGAATTATGGAAAACTAAAACTCCACAGCTAAATTGTGGAAAATGTGGAATTAAAGAACAGGAACAACGAAAGACTGGAAATGCCTGTCTAGGTTAAGGCATAACACTCTTCGGTTAAAAGCAATTCATGTTGTCTTTCACGTTTGATTCGCCTTGTCAATTATTCACGTATGGTTATAATCAATTCCTCTAAATAATCTATTCCTCTCCTTTCAGGTAAAAGATAAAACCTTGTTTGTATAAGGTGCATGCCTTGGTTCATTGATCGTAAAACAAATACAAAAATAAAATATGTTGGAATAAATATCTATAATAAAAGTAAACGTATAATACAAATAAAATCAATACTACACGGTTAAAAATTTTCGACTACTTTTTAATTCAAACTTTAGTTTAAAGGAGTTTCTAAACCAAAAAGTACTATTTTTTAAACCAAACTTTTTTTTAATCCAAACATTAGTTTAATTTAGCTGGGTCTCAAACCTACTTTCCTGAAAAGAACTTACTTGCATTTGTAATGATGCAAAATCAGCGAAACTATGTTAACAACTGAGCTGGACGAGTGGATAAGGTATTGGACCAGCACATCAGAGGGCGTGTGTTCAAATCACGAACTGGTCAGAATATCTTTTTATTTTACTTTAATTTAGCTGGGTCTCGAACTTATGTTTCTGCTTATTTACTGCAAGCTTTCTAACTTTCTTAACAACTGAGATGGACGAGTGGATAAGGTGTTAAGTAAAGGACGTGTGTTCAAATCATGAACTAGTCAGATATGTTTTTTATTTTAAGTTGATATTTATATTGCTTTTTTAAACTTTTTGCGGATTGAAAACTGATCTCTTTTGGATTGAAAAATTTTAAATATTTCTTTGGATTAAAAAGAAATCTTTTGTTGGTGTTGTCGTATATGTAATCCAAAAAAGTTTAAAATTTAGTCCAAGATTTTAAAAATAAAATGTTATTTTTTGTGATAGGGAACAATGGGGAGTTTTGAAGCATGCTTTTTTTTGGGGTTAAAACTACCACAAAAATAATTTTTTTCACATTATTTTGAATCGAATCTCTAGAGCATCTTAAAATTCACTTCCTGGTTGAAGGACTTGCATTAAATCTAAAATCATAGACAATTTTTGCCTGTTGCCCCAAAAAACTGGTTTAAGGAGTTTTCAAAAATCGTGTGGAGTTGTGAAGCAAAACTAAAAATGGAATTTTTTGGTGAAAGTTTTTTATTGGGATTAGAGAAAATGACAAATTATTATGATTATTATGTATAAGAGTTAAGAAAATGGAAAAAATTCAAAATTCAAAATTTTATTAAAGAAAAATGTGAAAAATGGCAAGCAGCTCAATCATTCCGATTCGCAATGAACGCAAGTTTTCGCATAGTTTTCAAATTTTTCTAATGGATTTCATAATTTTTTTTATATTTGTCAACTCCTCGAGTTGAAAGCCGTATTTTTTGTAAGGGAAAACACAGAAAAATAACGAAAAATATGGAAAAAAATTCTTGGAATTGCACTAAACATTCAAAGATTTTACAAATAATGCGTAATAAAATACGATTTCAAGTTGACGTCTGCCATATTTGCCGTGCTTTACATCATCCCACCGGATGTGCTGCATTTCTTTCTACTCGCTACTATTTTAAAACTGCCACCACGTCAGTAACATGTCAAATGTTTTTGCATAAATCCTTTTGAACTTCGAAAACGTAATCATTGCAGATTATTTTGTGTGTACTCACTCACTTTTTCGATTCGCTTGAAAATGTTTATGAAAATGACACAAACACGAATACTCAAAAAATCATTTCGAACAAAATGTTAAGCATACTGTCTGGAGAGATACGAAAAAAGTGAGCTGTAGGCAGAGATAAAGAGATAGGAAACTTAAATTTTGTGACGTCAAAACATATGTTTTTTCCATTTTTATGTACTTTGGTGAAACTCATTTACTGTGTACGTGAGTTCACCTCAATTCAGTGTTGCCGATACGATTCTGAAAAAGTATCCATGAAAAGGTCGCAAATGTATCCTTTTCAGAAAAAAAGTATCCACATATTAAAGTACTGAAACCCAATTTTTTAAGCTTTAATAACAATTCTATTTATTTAATTTGAAGACTAATAAATAGTTTTCTAATAAATAGAAATAATAGACTAATAAATAAATTTCACATTTAAAAAAAAAAATCGAACTGCTAATGAATAAGATTAGTAGTAATTATTTAACACCCATGATACAAAATAATATATAAATGCATAAAAAGTAATTTAATAGCTTATTCAGTTTAATGTTATATAAATAAAATGGGTTGCTATTGCCCTTTATTTATATTAAATTTAAAAGCTCAAAATTATTCGTTTATAAGTATTTTGCAAAACAATATACTTTTACCTGTTCCCAAAAAAATCTACTAGTCTTATCGTTTATAGTAAGCTTTAAATTAGAAAAAAGTCATTCAGCAGCAGCTGTGCTATGAGGCAGACTTAATATATTTATCACAAAATTGTAAAGTTCTGTTATAAAGAGGTTGCGTTAATGCATTTTTTGATAAAAAAGTACTGTCCAAAAATGTCTCAATATCATAATTTTTCTTAAAGTTTTTGTCGAATTTAAAGAAATGCCTTTTTTATATTTTTGCAAATAAAAACATATGTTCATATATGAGACTGAAAAAAGTATCCATAAAGTTTTCCTAACGGCAACACTGCTTGGACTTATTCCTATTATGTAATTATTTTAAGATAATTTCACCATGATGTTTCAGGGATGATTTCCATTGCTTTTCCGGAGTCTTTTGTGGTATACCTTTTGTTTCACATTTTGTTCCAATAATATGCGGTTTTACGGTTATCGGACCTCAAACGTAACTGGTGAAATTCTTCAATCTACCATAAACCGTTGATTTTACTACCACATATAAATGTTTTGTGATTGTATTAGAGCCAATTTAACGTAAAATCGAACATAGTGCTATTCCTCTCCAACGGAGTTTCCCCATCTCTTTATCTCTGCTGTAGCGACGAGTGCTAGTACAGAACTGAGACAATAAGTGAAAAAATGTTGACAGAAGGTAAGAGCTATCAAAACTTCTGCCAAGCGCCATCTATTGCCATGCTTCGCAACTCCCAATGCTTCAATGAGAGTTCTACACACTAACCACTACACCAAACCAACCATTTTTGATATGACGTGATTCATGCAATATTAACTGAAGCTATGTTGCAGTAGATGACAGGAATTTATTAAAGGGATTGTTCATTAGCTGCCCTACATATGCTATTGTGAATGCGTGAAGCTATAATGCAGCAGATCACAATTATCGATCAAATACTACGTTTCCATGGCGAGTTAAATCGAGATTGACTCGGGATTAACTTCCCATGGAAACGCGAGTTGAGTTGAATTTCGTTAAATCCACGAAACTCCGCGAAACTTATTAGATTTAATTGAGTTAGATTGGATGCGTTCGGAATATAAAACAGTTGCTCAACTGTTGAGTGAGGTTTTCTTGATTATTTGTTATTTAAAAATGTAACAAACCGTTCAGCAGGTCCACAAAGTAGCGGAAACTAATACTGATCAAAGACTCAATGTGTTTAGTAAATTTTGCATCTTCTGAACGCACACATTTATATTAAGAAAAAATGGCGAATAGAATGGCAGAAGTCCAACTCGACTCAATGTTAAGCATGGAAGCACTATCGAGTTAGAAACGCTATTAATTCAACTTGAAGAAAACCCAACCTATGATCAACTTGCCATGGAAACGTAGTGAAAAGCATTTTGCATTAGCTATCCAAACAACAAAAGCAGCAAGGTTCCATTGAACGGGTGGATTTTAATTGCGAATTCAGACATGAATGTTCATAGGCACTTAAGGCAAGGATGGTGGTCTTACGCTCGAAAATTTAAGGTATTTTTAGGTATATAATATGGACAACGATACTTAAACTTTTAAGGTGTATTGTAATTCTCATTCATCATAAAAAAATATTTTTTATTTATTTTTTATTTATTTTATTTATTTTTTATTTTTTTTTTTATTTAATATACCGCATGGGCGGTGTTGTCGATTTTGACTGTTCTATTTATCTGAAAAATAAAAACCTAGAATATTATTAATCACTATGAGTGCAGCTATGGCTGGCACTAGAAAAAAAAAGTATGAAAAATTGACAGAATGACGCGCTTTTGAAAATTAAGTTCTTAAAACAGCTTGTTTTTTACCAGTTATTAAGTGTAAAATATACGATGTTTTTTAATTAAAACTTTGATTCTAGTTCCAGCGATAGCCAACGTTGTTATTTATGAATAGCAATTTTAAATTTCGGATGATTCGGCTGAATAGTTTTTGTTTTTTCTACAACACCATTCCGAAAAAAGTAGTTTCGAGATAAATGAGTATAAAGAGAATGAATGTAGACGAAACACTGTGGCTCGACACCTACTAAACTGGCTGTAAAGTATGTAATCTATGTAATGTGTAGTAACGTAGAAATCTAAAATCCATGGATCTGTACGCCCCGTCACGTTACGTTACGTTTATTAAAACAACTTGTATAAGAAAGCATTGTTTCAAACAATAAGTGAAGGAACGCACTGCTCAACTGACATTAGATCCCATTACGATACTTCTATTATAATTGGACATTAACGTCAGAAAGACTATGCTTTTGATATATAAAACAAGCAGCTTCAAAAAAATTCTAAGCCTTAAACAATGCTGTTTTGATCGCATATAATTTGCGAATGACAAGCGATCCAAATATTTGCACAACAAAATTAGGACAACTATTGCTGTTATATTTACTAGAAATATCGATGACATTACATCTATATAATATACGTTTGTTATTTTAGTTATTAAAACCCAATAATTTCATTAACATTTACAACAATAATTCAAAATAAGAGTAAAATAATAATGTAAGGTAATAACATTTACTGGTGGGAAATTATTTTTTTAGTTAACATTAGGTATTTAAAAATTTTCAATTTAAAAATTTGTTTACCAAAAAACCATTAAATAATGAAACTTATTCTCTCGCTTCTCTCGTGTGCCCAGCGACACATCTGTTTTTTTTATTTTCTTCTCTTTCGTTCTTTTATTTTTAAAACTATTTCAGCTAATTTTCAATTTTGCTTGAATTAAAAAACAAGTAAGAATTGTTAGTTTTGAACTTATTGAACTTATTACTTTTTTTGACAGAAAGTAAAAAAATTAGCGGTTTTTAATTTTTAGAGAAAAAAATAAGAGTTTAAGTAGGGTTAATCGGGCTATCGGGGCTTGCTAGTCGAATATGAGATCGAAAGTGAAAACGCTCTGAAGAAGAAACGTAGTTTTTGTTAAGCCCTTTTTAATTTTTAAAATGAGATATGTAATACTCAAGTTATCAGCAAAATATTATTTTGGCTGTTTTTACTTAAAAAGCCTTACGCCGTACAAAATTTAGGTTTGCGCAATATATATAAGATAGACTTGTTGTAGAAAAATTTATTTGAGGGCGTTAGAAAAGGGTAAATTGGCCCCGAAAATAACATTGCCTAGGGGCCCCGACAAGGTTAATCCGGCCCTGGATGTATGTTACGACAAAAATATACTTACCTTAACCTATAGACCTTACCTATAGACCTTAAATTTTAATTGTTGTATATCTACATTGTTAATGTCAAGAATGATAGAAACAAAATTACGACATCCGCATGTTTTACCGCTAGATGACGTAGTTGGAGCCAACTGTTCCTATTGGCTAAAAGAGATGGCTAATAAAGAAAACATAGAGATGTCACATTCAATTGGCTCCAGTGACGTGGATGTCGTAATCTTGTTTGTATCATTCTTGGTGAATGTTACCTCATGTGCTCGTACATTAGTAGATTGGGACACTTTAAAATGAACCACAACTTGTCTCGAGTATTTACAATTCATTCAATTTATTGGTTGTTGAGATAAGCGATTTTTTGATACCGTGATTAAAAATTCATTGGTACTGCGGTGATCAAATCCTGTGTTCAAAAAGTGTTCTCAGTGATTGCACTTTTTTTTAATTGTTGTCTTTTGTTGTTTGCAGCGAGTCGTGATATAACCAGCGATTTCTTGTTTGCGAGAATTTTTTGTCTCTGTCTCTCAAGTAAGCATACCCTCCAGTACTGGAAATCACTAATGGCTTTCAACGGTAGCTAGTGAATTCTTGTACCGGAAGTAATGCAGCAGGTATTGCAAACGTATTCCTTTAATTTTTTTCTTCTTCCACATAAATTAGCAAAAAAGTTAATGATGTGAAAACAGTGTGTACAAGTTGTAATAGCTAGTCGGAACATAACTAATGAAGTAGCTATTGAATGGTAATGTAGACATTAATGTTATCATTACCGGCAGTTACATCTCCGTGTTAAATTTACGAGAGAAAGGTATAGCTGGTAACCAGAGGTGATTACCGATAGCTAGTGAACTCACTCATTCGTTGCTGGTGAGCCATACTGGAGGGTACTAGCGCAACTTGGTATGAGTTTTAATGTAATAAGATGAGCTTTTCGGTCATCTCTCATAGCTACATACTTGGATATGTACTTGCTTAATTATAAAATAAAGTGATCACGGTCACTATTTAAGGGAACGGCAAATCACGTTCACTAAGAACGAGGTTCCTGAAACATCTCTAGATCGCTCGCCTCTGATTGGTTGCATCTCGAGCTAGGGATGTGCAAGTCGAAGTCGAAATAAGTCGAAAATCGACTCTTGCGTGATAATTTTCGACTTTTGGCGGTCGACTTTCAAATATTGAAAAAAGACAATAGTCGACTTTAACTTTCGACTTTTTCATTTTATGCGAAACCAAAACTTGACGATACTCTGAACTGCTTTTCTCTAAACCAATAAACCATATCGCTGCTTAAAAACAAATAAAGTTTCGTTGGCAACTCTTGGTTCGATAAATGTAACATTTCAATGATTTAAATTTTTGCACGTTCTTTAGAAATCGGAATTAATTTGCAAGAAATTTATTTGAACGGCCCCAGGGGTGGTTGGAAATATTTTGATAAAGCTGCAAGCAATAGCAAAGTAATTTGCAAACAGTGCAGGATAGAATAAAAAATGTTTTGCTTTTGGAGCTTACGTTAAGGGGCACAACTAGTTAGAATTTTGAGGGAAAATTGTTTCTCAATTTTCTAAATGAAGAATATTTTTCAAAAGTATTCTCTAAAAATTTCAGATTAGTTTCGGACTAATCGGATTATTATTTATGGAGATAAATAACTTTTAATAGGGGTTTTTTTATCTGCATGCACATCGTAGTCAAAACTTTAAACGCGTTTTTCTCAAAACCATGTTTTCGAAGTTGGTGATCACTGTAACTTTAGAACGGCTTTACCGATCAGTTTTAAATTTTTCAAATTTATTTTATACATAATTACTTACTTACTTAGTTGGTGCTACAACCGTATGTTTGTCTTGGCCTCATCTAAGAATTTGCGCCAGCCATTTCTGTCTCTCGCTTGCTGGCGCCAGTTGGAAATTCCAAGCTTTGTCAGGTTGTCCTCTACTTGGTCTTTCCAACGAAGATGCGGTAGTCCTCTTCTGCGTTGACCACCGCTGGGTACCGAATCGAATGTTTTCTTCACTGGAGCATCGTCTTTCATGCGCTGAACATAACCAAGCCAGCGAAGCCGCTCGATTTTAATGCGCTTGACTATGTCGATGTCAGCGTACAGCTCATACAGTTCATCATTCCACCGTATTCGGTACTTGCAATTGACGCAGATTGGTCCGTAGATCTTACGAAGAATCTTTCTCTCGAATGCTCCTAAAGTCTTTTCATCTAAACTGCTCAGCGTCCAGGTTTGTGATGCATAAAGTAGGACGGGCATGATGAGCGATTTATAGAGCGTGATTTTCGTTCGTCGAGAGAGGGCTCTGCTTCTCAATTGCCTACTGAGCCCAAAGTAACACCTGTTAGCAAGAGTTATTCTTCGTTTGATCTCAATGCTGATGTCGTTGGTTGAGTTTATGCTGGATCCCAGATAAAAGAAGTCCTTCACAACCTCGAAGAAGGTATTGTCAACTGTAACGTGGGTTCCAAGACGCTGGGACTGTTTGTTTGTTGACATCAAGTAATTCGTCTTATCTGCATTCACTGCCAGACCCATTCGACTTGACTCTTTTTCTAATCTGGAAAATGCTGCACTGACTTCGCGCTGACTTCATCAGCATACGCAAGCAGCATAACACTCTTGTAGAATATTGTACCGCTACGTCTATATAATTGGGAATAACAGGGAACATACATAATTGTTCCCTGATAAGCGAAGGACTTCTTTTTATATATTTTTTTGAAAACATGGGTGAAACTTTAGTCAATAAGCCAAATTGAATTTCAACATCCACCATTTTTCAAAAAATCAAAAATTTTCGAATCCCTTCGTTCATCAGGGAACGAACTTATTTCATTAACTAATGATCCCTGTTTTTATTTCAGATGATCTAGTGACGAGCAGCAGTGATCACGGCAAAACACTTCTGTTCTTGGATCCCTCGCAAATTTGCTGTATACAACTAATTAATCCATCATTTTGTCATAAAGACTTTATTTTCTTCAAATTTATATCCTTCATGTAAAAAAAAGTTCGTTATTAATGTGTAGACAACAAAAAAAAATCCTAAACATAACCTTTTATTGCACGTCCCAACTAGGGATACATTTTCTAAACAAGAACTGAAATTTTAATATTATTGTATTTTTATTTTATTTTATTTATGTACTTATGTACCAAGTTTTTGTTTATTCTTTAACAATAAAACAAAACACAAACCTAATAAAAGCGGTAAAAAATAAATTTTAAAAAAAGTCGAAGAAGTTGAAAGTCGACTTCAAAAGTTCAAAAAGTCGATGAGTCGACTTTTACATTTTCAACGCTTGGACGCACATCCCTATCTCGAGCAAAGTAAGATGGAGCATTGTCTTGGTGAAACAAAATTTTTTTCGTTTTCATTTGTGGACGTTTTGCCTTGAATAAATTTTGACAAGTTTTGTATTTGTATTTTTAAAAATGATTTCTTAATATTTTAATGGACTTTTATGTGACTCACGCATGTTTTATGGTCTAAGATACCTTACTTAGCCTATTTGGCAAAACTAACTACTTAATGCACGATAAAATAATTTTTTTCTCCATGGAAATAATTATTATAGTATGTTGCTAACGTTGAAGTACTTCACAACTTTGTGTCAACAAAAAAAAAAAAAAAAAGTAAAGACACTGAAGAACTAGTAAACAAAAGATTTTTGTGCCGCAGAAAACAAGTTCCGCCAACCAATAGCATACTTCTTGGCAAAATTCTTTCGGGAATTGTTTCCAACTTTTCTCCGCATGTAATTGAAATTCAAAAGAAACTCGAGATAAATAGAACCCGAAGAAGAAGAAAAGCTTACACAAAAAGTACAAGGAAACGCCTTGATGCCACTTAAGTGAAGCACATCGGAACTAAGGAAACGTGGCGGCAGATACCAAAGAAAAAAGAAATAGACCAAATAGAAATTCAACACTTCTAAGCTTAAGTGTGGGTGACGGAGAAATGTGAAATACGACAACAAGCAAAGTATGACTGCAAAAGGACTAAATAATAATATCTGAAAATAAAATCACACAAATATATTCCAAGTTAGTTGTGGTTAAAATCACAAACAAATGTCATGTTATGCCAAGACAACTTGACTCAATTCAAAAGGGGTCAAAAGCACTTGAAGCAGGGTTCTATTGGGCTAGAGGCTTGTTGTGGGCCACACGCTAGTGGTGTGTTTCGTTGACTTGGCTTTGAGTTCTGTTTGCTAGCAGAATTGTTCAAGTGTGATTGCAATGTTTCCGCAATTTATTTTTCGCACAAGTTTTCTTCAGCTCAATCAAGCTGTCTATTACAGCAAAATGTTCATCATCAATATTCAGACAACTGGAATTGGAAGAAGCGCATTCTTGAAAAAGCAAGAAGAACATTACAGCACAATCGAACCAACGTGATTTCTATGTGTCAAGAATGTCAAGTCTGAGTTAAGTGGTTGTGGAGCAAGTTAAGTAACGAAAATTCACCACTTAGCAGCGCTCGTCAATTGCCACTGTCAATCATCAATGGAATGAAGAAAGACGGTTTTATTGAATTTTTTATATTGTAAATATTAAGTCTTTGCTTGATTTTGTTTTGCCAAAGTACTCGCTTTGTACTCGTACTCGTACAAAAGCACGGTATAAACAAAAACTGGACTTATAAGTTTAATTTTCAATATACAATATACATTAGAGCGTAGTGAAATTATTTCTTAAAAGCGGGAGTGAAGAACTGAAAACAGCATTTTTAGTTAGTGATAAAAAGTTGCCATTTCCAAAAAAAATTTTGGATTTTCTTTTAAACCCACTGTGAATCTACGATTTCTGTACGCATAAAGAAAGCAGCGTCATTGTAATGTAGAGAAAGTTTCTAGATAAGTTAAATACAAACCTTTTGATATATTATTCAATTGTTTGAGATTGTTACTGAGACATAAATTTTTTTCCCTTTTTTTCATTTTCAAATTTTTAGCGGAAAGCCATACAAAATGAGTTCCACGCTATATATTTTCGATGTTAAACTACGCATCTCTTGATAGCTACCATTTGGCTGTATGTTTTGAAATTACCATGCTATAAATACGAAGCCGTTTTTACACTTCGTCCAACGTTCCTCCAATTTTTTGATCCCATCCGAAAAATACGTTTCGAATATGCTAGACAAGAAAGCAATTCATACTTGAATTCATGGAATTTTGCCATGTGTGAACGCGCGCACTGTCTTGATGGAAGAGCAATTTTTTCATCACCAAATAGGACGTTTCTCTTTCAAAGTGTCGTTGAAACGGTTCAATTCGCCATTGATCGTTCTTTTCGGTGAAAGGTAACAGCGTTTATCCCAAAATACTGTCGCTATAATCTTTCTGACCGATAGCACCGTCTTCGCCTTCTTCGGAGCACGTTCGGCCGGTGAAGTCCACTGTTTCGACAGTTCCTTTGTCTCTGTGTGTAGTGATGGATCTATGTTTCGTCCACGATTCCAAATCGACGGAAAAAATCTTTATCTTGATTCAATGGTGCATGGCAGAACTAGACAAGGTAGTGTTAGGGCTGAATGAAATCTCTTTCTTAGTGACCATAACTGTCAAACTCAGCCATTTTGCTATTTCGTTTTGACAATTTCGGTCACCGGCTCTCCGCCCTAACACTACCTTGTCTAGTTCTACTATGGTTTGGTGTTTTAGATCGTAAGGTACGTTAATTTAATTTAATTTTTAATTTGGCTTTATTCATATATTAGTACATAAGAAATAGTTATTCTTTTGCACACAATAAAATAGTATAATAAAGGGTTGCCAATATTCAAAGCGCCCATTTTATTTTTAAATAAATCAAAGAAACCACAATTTTTTGTCTGTTCGTCATGAATATCATTTAATTGGGTTCAAGTAGATTTGCTTACATTATTTCTTGAATATGATATCTCGTAAATGGTCGCCATTGGCCTCTACGACATATTGTGCCCGTTTTGCAGCATTTTCCATGGTTTTCTTCAACATTTCGATGGGAATGGCGGTTATTTCTTGACGGATGTTGGTTTTCAGCTCTTCTAGGGTCTTTGGCTTGTTGACGTAAGCCTTTGATTTCAAATAACCCCACAAAAAGAGGTCTGGAGGCGTTAAATCTGGTGATCTTGGCGGCCAATCGAAATCACCATTTTTTGACATCAAACGGCCAGGGAACAATTGCTTCAAAAAATTGATTGTAGTGCGGCTTGTGTGTGGTGGCGCGCCGTCTTGTTGAAACCAGTAGTGCCTGATACGCTTTCGACGAACGATTGGCATGAAAAAATTGTTTATCATATCGCGATAACGCTCCTGATTGACAGTAACTCTGTGGCCATTATCATCTTCGAAAAAGAACGGCCCAATGAGCATTTTAGCACAAACGCCGCACCAAACAGTGACTTTTGCATCGTGAAGAGGTACCTCTTGAATCTCTTGTGGATTTTCAGTGGCATAAATACGACAATTTTGTTTGTTTACCGTTCCGTTCAACTGAAAATGAGCTTCATCGCTCATTTTTTGAAAGCACGTTGAGTTTTCACTATTGACTTGTTTTGTTGAATGTAAATTTCAACAATTTTAGAGCGTTCGCGTGGCGTGTACTGTTCCATTGTAAACATTTGCTTGGAATGACGCTTCAAACGCGGTATGTCATTAGTCGATTTGGCATCACTGCGGAAAGTTATAGTGTTGCCAGATGGGCGCTTCGAATATTGACAACCCTGTATATATCTAGAACAAACATAAGATCAGAATGAAAAAGAAACAATTAGTTATTAAATTTATATTTAAAAATTACTTAAGTTAAACTCTAAAAGTAGTTTCATTAAAATAATAAAATCAACAAAAACTTATATCTAATGAATAATTAAATAAAAAAGTGTTAAATGAGAAGAAGAGAGAAAGTAAAAGAGAAACAAGAATTCAAGAAAAATGTGCAGATATTAATTGCTTGAAGTTTTGTGCGTTGGAAATAGATTTAAGGTACCTCGGCAAGGAGTTCCACAATCTAATGGTGCTTACGAAAAAAAGTCTTGAGGAATTTAAATATTTAAAGCGAGGAACTACCAAATTTAAGCTTCTGGCTGATAAACAAAACTGAAGTTTAGAATATAGATAGTTTGGAGTTTTTGAGTGTATCAGCTTATGCAGGAATATACAATTTCTTGCTTTTAAATAATGTTCCACATTGCATCCCAGAATTCGGGTGCTTAGACCAGTAACATTGCTAAATCTTCTGAGACCATACACATAACGGGCCGCATAGTTTAACGCCACTTGCAGTTTATGTAACGAATGTGAGTCTAGCTTACTAAACACCACTTCAAAATAATTTATTGAAGGCATAATTAACTGTATTACTAGTTTACGACGAGTTTCTGTTGGTGTGATCTGAGCAGTCATTCGCAGATTTCTTAAGACAAAGTATATTTACAACATAGTTAATATGGACTACACATGAAAGTGATGTGTTAATCCGATACCCAAGGTTGGTTATCTTTTCAACAGACTTTAGTGGTGTAGTACTTATATATACGGCAGGAATATCTTCAACTGAGTAACGACTTTTTGAAATTGGCAATAAAGGTCTGCAGCGAACCATCCGTTCTACTTGTACAAACAGATAAAACAAGTAAAAACCTGATAAAATTGGTACAAATACAACAAGGAGTAGAACTGAACATATGCTTATATGCTTTGGAATAAGCAGAGAGCTTATCATCTCTTTCTCTGGCTCTCATTGTAGTATAAGCTTTTTTTTTCTTTATCTGTTTCTCTAAGTGGAGTATCTGTTTTAACCCTTTTTTAAATGGATATATCCATTCAATATGGATATTCCAGATAGTTCTCTTTGTATTTGAAAATACAGATTTTTAAGCATATGGAAATAGTATTGGGGGGTTACTGATTTCGAATCTGATGTCAGAATTTTAAAATTTGGATAAGGTTGCCACCTTAATTTTTTATTTTTACGAATTCGGGGCTGGCGCGAACTAAAGGGTAAAAATGGGTCGCTGAATCCGAATCCGTTGTCAGAATTTCAAAATTCGAAAATTTTTCTACACATAGGGTTGCCACCTAAAAATGTTTTATTTTAAGAATTTTAAACATGAGGGAACATTATTGGGAGGTTACTGATTTCGAATCTGAACTCAAAATTTTTAAATTCATGATGGTGGATAGGGTTGCCACCTTATTATTTTAAATTTTTCCGAATTCGGGGCTGCAAAAAAATGGTACACCAAAAATGGGTCGCTGAATCCGAATCCGTGGCCAGAATTTCAAAATGATAAAGTTTTGAAATAATAGGGTTGCCACCTAATAATATTTTTTTTTTTTAGAATTTTAAATATCATTTAACAGTATTAGGGAGTCACTGATTTCGAATCTGAGGTCAGAATTTTAAAATGCAAAATGCTGGATAGGGTTGTCACCTTAATTTTTTGTATTTTTATGAATTCGGGGTTGGAAAAAAAAATGGTACACCAAAAATGGGTCGCTGAATCCGAATCCGTGGCCAGAATTTCAATATGATAAAGTTTTGAAATAATAGGGCTGCCACCTAATAATATGTATTTTTTAGAATTTTAAACATCATTTAACAGTATTAGGGAGCCACTGATTTCGAATCTGAAGTCAGAATTTTAAAATGCAAAATGGTGGATAGGGTTGCCACCTTAATTTTTTGTATTTTTATGAATTCGGGGCTGGCAAAAAAAATGGTACACCAAAAATGGGTCGCTGAATCCGAATCCGTGGCCAGAATTTCAATATGATAAAGTTTTGCAATAATAGGGTTGCCACCTAATAATATGTATTTTTTAGAATTTTAAATATCATTTAACAGTATTAGGGAGCCACTGATTTCGAATCTGAAGTCAGAATTTTAAAATGCAAAATGGTGGATAGGGTTGCCACCTTAATTTTTTGTATTATTATGAATTCGGGGCTGGCAAAAAAAATGGTACATCAAAAATGGGTCGCTGAATCCGAATCCGCGGTCAGAATATTAAAATTATAAACTTTTGAAATAATAGGGTTGCTTTTACTTTTGAAAATACATATTATTAGGTGGCATCCCTATTATTTCAAAACTTTATCATATTGAAATTCTGGCCACAGATTCGGATTCAGCGACCCATTTTTGGTGTACCATTTTTTTTGCCAGCCCCGAATTCATAAAAATACAAAAAATTAAGGTGGCAACCCTATCCACCATTTTGCATTTTAAAATTCTGACTTCAGATTCGAAATCAGTGGCTCCCTAATACTGTTAAATGATGTTTAAAATTCTAAAAAATACATATTATTAGGTGGCAACCCTTTTATTTCAAAACTTTATCATATTGAAATTCTGGCCACGGATTCGGATTCAGCGACCCATTTTTGGTGTACCATTTTTTTTGCCAGCCCCGAATTCATAAAAATACAAAAAATTAAGGTGGCAACCCTATCCACCATTTTGCATTTTAAAATTCTGACTTCAGATTCGAAATCAGTGACTCCCTAATACTGTTAAATGATATTTAAAATTCTAAAAAATACATATTATTAGGTGGCAACCCTATTATTTCAAAACTTTATTTCTTTTTTTGTTGTTTATTTCGCTCTTTAATCTTTATGCTTGCAACGTCACATACTCCAGATATTCCAAATAAAGATAACAGCAATATCGATATATCTGTTTGTTCTGTATGTGCTCAAACTAGTATTTTTGATACTTGGTAATTTCACTCTCTCACACCTATTCCATCGTTATCTAAATGCGAAATATTCCATGCATACTCAATGCTTAGAGAGCGAAACAGATACAAGTAGATATAAGAAAAAATAACAACGCACAACTGGTGTACTTGGATGGTTCTTTGCAGAGCTTTAATTGGCAACACAAAAGATTTTAACGGATTTAGTTTAAGCTTGTTACTTATCGCCCACTTATTAATTGCATCTAGGTCTTCATTCACTCTGAAGCAAAGATCTTCGCTGAGACCAATAGGACGAGACATATAAATCTGGAGATCATCAGAATATGCATGCATTATTACATTTTTTGGAATGGTAAAAATATCATTAATACAAATTGCAAAGAGAAGAGGCCCAAGAACTGAGCCTTGTGGCACTCCGCTGTTAAGGTATTTATAATTCGAGTAATTACTGTCAATTTTTACTCTTTGGGATCTATCTTTTAGATAATTTTTAATAAGATTGACTGCAGTTAAAGAAAAGCAAAATAATGATTCAAGCTTTGAACATAAATATATGATTCAAATGCTTTAGAAAAATCCAAGAGACAGAGTAATGTAAGATGTTCTTTATCAAAGGATGTTCGAATGTCGTCTAAGATTTTAGCTACTGCAGTAGAGCAACTATGACCAGAACGAAAACCGGACTGAAAGGGAGACAGGAGCTTATTAACACAAAGGTAATGCGAGATCTGATCTGCCATTAGTGACTCACAGACTTTAGAAAGAGATGATAACAAGCTTATAGGTCGAAAATCAGATGGTTCAGATGCTTTAGCTTTTTTTGCAATGGGAATAATTGTTGCTACTTTCCACATTTTAGGATAGGACGAGCTAGTAAAGCAGTGGTTAATGATGTGCGTTAACGGACTCAAAATGTAAGGCAAAATCATTTTAATAAACCTAATATTTATACCATCTTCTCCAAGAGCACTAGATTTAATTCTCATTATAGACCTGGCTACTTCGTATTCCGATACGCTGGAAAACTCAAAATTGCTTATAATATTGACAGAATTCGTTCTGTTTTGATTACAGTTTACAACGGGCTGTGAGTCAGAGACAAAAAAGTCATTAAGAGCATCAAGGTCAATCTGACACTTAGGCAACTGTTTGTTGCACACTCCAATTTGTTTTAAATTTTTCCAAAGTTGCTTGGAGGAAAGCGTTACGGCAAGTTTTGACTTGTAGAAATTTTTCTTGGCATCCTTTACAACCGAATTGGCCTCATTTCGAGCTGTCTTATATGCTTCCCAGTACAAGTCTGTCGGCAATCTTTTCCATTTAGTGTAAGCCTGGTTTCGTTTTTTTATGGTCAACTTAACATGTTGAGTGAACCACGGACATAAATTGTTAACACAACGAGCAGTACGAAGGGGAACATGTTGATCAAATAAGGCATTAATTTTACTTACAAAAAACATGAGTTTATCATCAACTGTATTAAAATACCAACAGTCGTTTCAAGGAATTGACATTATGTCACAAAACAAAGATTCGCTGTCAATTGACTTAAAGTCGCGATAGGTTATTGAAATTGGTAAAACATTACAACAGAGATTAATATTAAAAGAACAAAAAATAAGAATATGGTCACTAACAAATGATATTTGTTCAAAAAGTAAAACCGAAGAAACGTCCGAAGTTATGAAAAGATCCAGTAAACTAGGATTAGCGTTATTAGCAAACCTAGTAGGCATACTACTGTTAACAATCGATAACCCAGCATGAGTCAATCCTTCATATAATTTTGTAGTTACGTTCTCATTAACAAGCAAATTAACATTGAAGTCTCCACATACAACAAAGAAATCATTATCTATTCAACAATTAGTTAAATCGTTAGCTCGTTAAATCTTTTAGTTCAATTGGTCTTTTAGTTCGTTTTGTTTACTTGTTTATGATCAGGTCTATAAAATGAAATGAACTATATGAACGAATCAGTCATTAACTGTGGACATAGAAGAATAAAAATACTACATATGGAGCATTTAACCTATTTTAATTAAAAAAAAAACAAAATTTCTATTACTGATAACCATATGTTTGTATTAAAGACAATGCAGCCCTAAATTCCACCATTTCAATAAAGAATCGAAGGCGCAAACTGTATTAGCACAGACTCAAACCATTTTTAAATAAATTTGTTTCTCGTTCATTTCGATCTGACTCGCTGTAAAATCAATTGAACTAATAGAACTAAAAGAACGAGAATCAACGAACTAGTTCACATAGTTCATGAGTGCGAATAGTTTAATTGAACTAGTTCGTTCGTGAACTACCTAAGCCTAGTACGAACGCATCGGAATTCAGTAAACCACTTGTGAGTTATTCCAATCGATGGTGCAGAGTTCCCATAGTATTTATCAAACCTTTCCTTGGTTTGGCTGATAGTTTTTTGCGCAAAAAATAATGCTTGATAAGCACACGAAATTCACTTTTTTCCATTTTCGCCAAAATTCTAAGATCGTCTGCTGTCAATGATTGCCAAACACAAACTAAGCGTCTCAAGCATGCTGAAATTTTGTCAGTAGTCTACTAACAGATGGTAGTTTACAAGATCAGTGTTGCATTTAAAGTTACTACGAGGAAATTAAAAATTCTCTAACTTCTCAACTTGCCCTCGTTATAAATGAAAAATAAACATGAATTTCAGGAGCAAATCTTATATTTGATTTGATACAAAATACAGGCTTGCGCTCATTTCACAGCATTTATGTTTATGCAATAGTCACTGTGACATTTATTTTAATATTTTTTTTATTTAAGCAAATATTTTAATTAATTAATTAACAAACGAACAAATTATTTGAATTTTTTTATTTTTTTATATATCAGTAAATAGCATCCCTTACTATTTACTTAACCCAGTAATGACAACGTATGATATATAATACGCGATAATAGCATTTTTAAAAATTCCCTAAAAATCCTTAGCCACTGAAAAGCTTTTGCTTCCAATAGTAAGAGAAGGTCAAAAGTGTGTTTTTTCCAAAAAAATTTATAAAATTGACATTAAAAGCTTTTGTGTACTATTTTGTGCCAGTTCGTGCAGTATTTAAAAAAAGTGAACAATGCCACTCAGGTGAGTTATTTTGTTTTATAAACCTCAAGAAAAAAACAAATATAATTAAAAAAGTGTCTTAGGTTAAAGTGGAACGCCTACGCTACGAAATGACAATTTTCCATTTTATAATTTTTTGTAATTTTTTTTAGATTTTTTTTTTTATTTCTCTACTTACTTACTTATGCGTTTATAATCATGCGCTTCGCCACACCCAAATCCTTAAGATTTTTTTTTAAACTTCAGAGTTTCCCGTCTAATATTAATACAAGCTTTTGCTTAAAATATCAAAATCTAAACTCAACAGGTTCTGGTAGTGAGCATTAATGGGTTAAATAGTAAAAATCCCTTCGGTTTTTTCAATTTTTTATATGTTGGAGATTGGTATATTTAAAACTTTTATTTTATTATCTTAAAATATTAATTTCTGTAATAGTTGCTTTTTGCCACTTTGACATAGAAAAATATATCTATACTACCAACCCTCCATGGCTTTGCTAGCGATACGTAAACATTTTTTTTAAATTTCTTGTAACATAAACAAAATACCATTCATATTAGTTTTTGCTAGTATAAATGCAAACACTCCCCCACTCACTATTCCACAAACATTTTATATGCGTTCACATTGTTGGTGTATTTAAGAATTGAAGGGCTTATTGCAAGAACATGATAAGCCACATAAAAAGTATTTGAAATTATCAACTCTAAAGTTTTGAAAAATGTATTTTTGTATGAAGAAATGGAATTGAACACGGAAACTTTTACAAATAGGTTTGAAAATGAATAAGAAATGGTCAAAATCTCTTCAATAGTTGTTGGCAATGCATTGAGTAATGTTTTAATGCAAAAATTGATTTTTTAGGTCATGTGGCTTATCACGTTATTGCAATAAGCCCGTCAATTATAATTTTAGAGTAGCTTCATGCCGTCACGGATGTTACACACTTTGTCATACACATTTTTCTGTAAACTGCTATACAAATACATATCGCTCATTTCGTGCAAGACTGTCACAACTCAAAATTAAGAACTTTAGAGTTGAACATACAAAATCTAAAATCGAAGCTATAAATAATTTAACTGCATTATTAAGCATTCTTTTAAAAATTTGTATTGCTTTAATTACACTGGCTTATAAATAACGAAAAATTGTTTGTGCAATGAATGCCACTGTCCATTTCTAATGTAAAATCGATCGGTGCTTCCGAAAATGTCATTTTTTTTCAGTTTCATTAACAGTTGACAATAATTCTGCGAATTGAAGATGGTCCAACACCTTTTTTTATTTGCGGTCCAATAAAGACACCCTCTTTTATCTTGGCATCAGAAAGATTTGGGAAAATGATCTTCAAATATGTGAATCTTTTGCTTTCTTGTTCTAACGCCTTTACAAAATTTTTCATAAGACCAAGTTTAATGAGCAGCGGTGGGAGAATTATGTTTTCCTTTTTGACAAGTGGAGCGTTTTCGACTTTGCTTTCTCCAACTATAGATTCAATTCTTTCTGGCCAATTTTTTTTTGTAGTGGTGTTCACGTGCTCGACTGTCAAACTTGCAGAGAAAACAGCAGTATTTTGTGTAGCCACTCTGTAAACCACATAGCATGCCAACGACTATGAGATCAGAACATATTTTCCAGTCGTGTTCTTCATATTTAATACATGTCAATATCTTCACCATTGTTTCGTACATTTCCTTCGTATTTACTGCATGTGCGATCAGAATCGATGGTTTTTGTTGCTTATATGCAATAATAGAGCCTTCAAACTCAATTTGCTGCTATCGATTAACAATCGACACTCTTTGGAATCGTACGGTTGACTGAAAGTATTATATAAACCAGGAATGTCTTCGCAATAGCTTACATTGTCTTTCTTACATCGGGTCCCACAAAGTTAAATTGTTGTATACGAGAAGCATGCAATTCCGATTTTTCCTCTGACAGTTCCAAATCTATTATCCAATCATTCAGTTGCGCTTGCGATAAAACGTGAGTTTTGCTTTCAGTTGTAAATATACTTCCTCCAGTGGTTCCTCCCGACTCCACTGAATCGAAAGATATTCGATTGTTTTCAAGTGTTGAATCGGGAAAAGATATGGAATATAAACAGAATGAGGAACTGGCAACGCAACGGTCTTGACAGTGGCATATATCGCTCGTTTCTGTCTTCCAACTTTGGCCAGAAAAAAATAGCAATCGCTTAGTTGGCAAAACGATCGTCTGTCATCGGAACATAAAATTTCATGTATCGTTTTTTGTCAGAGCTTTATTCAGATAATATTAGTTTGCACGATTGACACAAAATATTTGGTGCATGGTTCATCAATATTCTCAGCCGCGATACCAAAATAATGAAGATATGACGTATTCAATAAATCCGTAAAAATATTAAGCCGATTTTTTTCGAAAGTAAATTAGCCGCACAGGTATCAGAAAATATTTGGATCGTTTTTAGACTGGAATTTTCGCAGTCTATTACTCATTTTATTTTTTAGTTTATTTTACTTTTTATTACTTTCTTTCTTTCTTTCGTTACAAATTGTGCGCTTCTTTTATTTGCCACTTTTTATGCTAGAATGTTCTTGCTTTTATTTCTTTTATACGACTCGACAACGTACAAAAAAACCAGGTAGGCTCACGACTCAAAATCAGGTGTTTCGCTTTGACGGTTTCAGCGGTCACGCTCTTAGTCGTTCATCTACCTGTTTTTATTGTAGCATGTTTGTTTGGATGTTTAATGTTCTTTCTCAAAATACTTTGTTTTTCAAAAAAAAAAAAAAAAAAGAAAAAAGATTTGACGCTAATTCCTTATAAACAATAAAAATTTAAGAAAAAATTATTTCCCCTACAACAACCCTTACTTGTAATGCATTATTTGACAATAAAATAAGGCAAAATGCATAAATAGACAATCACTCAATTTGGGTGCTTTGGTTCAATTGAACACATTTCCTTTTCTCAATAGATTTTCTTCAACAATATCCTTTTTTTTTTTTTAAAACAACAGGCTTTAATCAAAATATATCAAAACTAATAGAATAGTTTGATTTCTTTACAAAATTCGCAATTAGTTTTGTTTTTTTTTTGTATATTTTTCTGAAAAACACGAAAAATCCTCAAAAGTTTCATTTATTTCGCCGAAACTAACGGTTGAATCAAAAAATATTGTAGGCATTGTTTGTAGGAAATTTAATTTGCTTCAATTTGATGCATTATTTGTTTGATTATTGTTTGTGGAACCAACTTTTTTTTTGTAAAAAAACTACAGCATCAAATACATATTTACATATAAAGTGGCAACTACATATCTCGAAAACGGAGTGACAGAAAAAAAAGAATGACATTTCCGGAACCACCGATCAATTTAACATTAGAAATAGGTAGTGGCATTCATTGTACATTCTTGCTGTAAGCCAGTGTTATCTTTTCTGATTCGAGGCATGAACCGTTTAAAATGGTCTTGTCCGGAAATTAAAATTTTGAGTTGTGTCAGTCTTGTTCGAAATAAGCGATATACATATTTTTTTTTATTTAAAGTGCACTTTAAGCTCTCTTTACGAAGTTTTTTAGTTAGATTAAAGAAAAAAAAAAATAAATGCAAACAGGTAAATTTAAAAAACTTTGCTTTACATTGCGGACGTTACAAACTGTGTGCCCATCTTTACTTTACATTATTTATTTCTATTGAATGCCAACAAACTGTGTTGTATCAAAAACAATAATATGTGAAAGTGTTAAAATTAAAAACTGTTCGGGAGTACGAACTGATTGTTGTCGGGGTAGTATGGGTAAATACTAAACCTCTGCACAAATGCACTCGTTTTTTCTACAACAGTAGAGCTAACAGTACCGAGTTCAGAACATAACATAATTCTGTTAGTCAAGCAGAACATAACCAATTCATTAAACGACAAGAACCGAGCAGTGCAGAGCACTCGTCGGCTTCAAAGCAGAACTTGTTCGCCGCTTGCTTTACCAGAACACGATGTTTTTCGTTCTATAAAACAAAATTGATTGATAACAGCGAGAAAAGCATCAATCACACCTAACGCAGCAGAACATTGGCAAAGAGATTAAGGGCTAGGAATTTCATGCAAATGCAAGTTTTTACTGGGCATCTTAAAGCGCAAATGGTTAAGTTATCTTTGCGAATCATGAAAATTCCTTCAAAATTTTTAAATATTTTGCAATAAATGCATGGTTTTGCATATTTTACAAAAAATGCTTATTTTTGCATATTAATTGCGTATATTTTTTATACAATAAATTCATGTGGTTTTTGCATATTTTGCTTTTTTTTTTGATTTGCAACCATTAAAATTTAATACGACATATTTGGAAAAAGATAACTTAGAATTATTAGGTACTTTTAAATGCACTTTATTTTTTTTTGATATATTAATTTTATGTGTATATAAAAATGAATTGTTTTTTTTTGTTAATTAAATGCAATATTTATTTTTTTAAGCGATAATAAAAAATAAGAAAAATATTTTTAATTGCATATTTTACCTTTTTTTGGCGAATATTTTAGAGTTTTAAGTGCATATTATATGCGCATATTTTCGATTTTTATTACCCATGGGAGGGGATCTTGATGAAATTTTTTTTCAAAATTAAAATATAGGTACAATTATTTGTTTCATTTAATTTTTACTTTAAGTTTGCAAAAACTATTACACCAGCCAATATATTAACGAAAAACATGAATTTTGGAGGTTTTTGCAAAATGTAAGCCATTCTCACTGGCGATTATCGTAACAGCTAAAATAGTTTGGGAATTGTTATAAAATAGACTAAGGTTCATTTTTAGAGGGGTAGAAATATAACTTTTTCCCCATACAAGTCGAGGCACCTTTATATACATACAGTTGCGAGCGAAATAAAAGCAGTCTACTTATATTCAGATACAGTGTTGCGCAAAACAATAGCAACAAAATCAGGACACTGCTACAAAATCGTGTATCCTTTTATATATTAGGTACACACAAAAATGATTAAAGGAACCAAAGCATATATTCATACATCATATTAAAAACAAATCATATTCAAATTTGATTTTGTTTTCTTTATTAAATTTAAAATTAATGTGATTTCATTCAGTTTGTCTGAGAGCACAACAAAAGCAACATAATTAATATTTGGTGTAAGATTCATTATTCTTGATAACCGCTGCACATCTGAGCGACATCGACTCTATTAAATTAGATATGTTGGTATTAGGTTTATGTTCTCAATTAACTCTCAGGGCTTCATACAGTGCAGTATTATTGGAAAACCTTTGACCAGAAACTTTTACCTTCAAAATCCCAAAAAGATTTTCAATGGGATTCAAGTCTTGTGACTGTGCCGGCCAATCAAGGACTTTAATCCCATTGCATATAATGTAATCTTTGATGAGCTTTGAAGTTTGCTTCGGGTCGTTGTCGGGCTGAAACGTTCACTATAGCTACATATTCCACTCTGAATGTGGTTGCATCTTGCTTTCTAAAATGTCATTATATACAAATTGATCCAAATATTAAATATTAATTCCATCGATTTTTTGAAATGGTTCAACTTCATTATAGAAAAAACAAGTGCAGACCATAATGCCACCATGCTTAAAATTTTTTGTAGTTTCGGGCTTCAAGTCGTGTACCTGGGTGGCGCCGTACCGTGCACATCCCATCTGAAATTATCAAGTTGAACTTTGATTCATCGCTAAAAAACGGTTTTCGATTTTTTAACGGTCCAGTTTAGGTGCATTTTTGCAAGACTGAGTCTAAAAAATAATAAATTGCAACTTTTTGTTACAATTTCAGACAGAATTGTTTAAATTGTAACTCCTCTCCTTGTTTTTTATGCTTAGCTGTAAGCAAAGTTTTCTCTGCCGGTCTGTAACTTCTTTAATCGTTCTCAACGGCTCGTCATCAAACAGTGCTGTGATGGATATCTAAATCAAGTGTCTGAACAACCTCTTTGGATGTGGCAAATGCATTGCGTTTGAACACACCACAAATGTTCCTGTCATCACGCAGCGATGTCTTCCGCGGCCGCTCTCTTTAATAAACCGTTGTTACGTCTTTTGTGATGGTATATTTCTTTATTAATCTGCAAACTATTGACTGATTAATATCAAACTGTTTCACGTTAGATATTTGTGAATTTTCGTTTTTATATTCGGAAATAATTTGCAATTTAAAAGCTTTACAATGTCACAACTAAAGTCAATGTCACAACTAGCGCAAAAACAAAACTAAATTTAAATGTTTATGACTTACAAACAACACGTGCTTTGCAATAACAGAACTTTTACCGGTAATTCTTGGAACTTCTGTTCTCTTTTTACATTTTTCAAGTTTTGTTGCTTTTGTTTTGCTCTCAGACAAATTGAATGTAGCCACATTAATTTGAAATTTAATTAAAAAAAAAAACAAAACCAAATTTGAATTTGATTTGTTTTATATATGATGTATGAATATAAGCTTTGATTCCTATAATCATTTTTGTGTGTCCCCAATATTAAAAAAGATACACAATTTTGTAGCAGCGCACTTTTTTGTTGCTATTGTTTTGCGCAACACTGTATGTGTGGATAAATAATACTAGTCTACAATTTTCGTATCCGGTAAACCCATTATCATTCCTATATGTACTTTCAACGCTGGTTTCAAATCTGTACTTAGTTTCCTCCTATATTGTAAATTTTTAATATACAGGGTGTTTTGCGTTTATGGCACGTGTTAAGTTTTATTGATCTTTAATCTTAACTACTCACCATAAAATAAAAAATATTATTTTATATTTTAGAAAAAGTATCAGCTTTTCAATCCATACATCAACACTATCATGTCATGTCGCTAAAACAAAAGATACGAAATTTGTTGATATTTCGTTGGGTAATCTCAAAATTTTTGCTCCGCTACCGCACATGACAGTGTATTACAAAACGATATTTTTTATTTTATGGTGATTACTACTATGGTGTTAATACTAAACACGTGCCAAAAACGTTAAACACCCTGTAAATTTAAAATGTTACAATATAGGAGGAAACTGAGTACATATTTGAAACCAGGGTTAAACGTACATATGGGAATAAGAATGGGTTTACCGGATACGAAATTTGTAGACTAGCATTATTTATCCAAACATATCTGAATATAAGACGACTGCTCTTATTTTGTTCGCAACTGTATATAATATATAAAAAACTTAACGAAAAATTGATATGAAACAAATAATTGTCCCTATATTTTAATTTTGAAAAAAATTTCATTTCACCATGGGAAAATCCTGACTACGGCCCTGGCATAAAATACTGGCGTTATTTTTCAACTACCTTAATTATTTCTACAAAATTAGATTTGAAATGATTGAAGCAATACCCTCCGAAATCACATTTTTCTAGTAGATCATTCAGTTTTACTAAGATCTACCACAAAATAAGAACAATGAAAAACATAAACATCATCGAAATAGACCAACAACAACACCAATACTACCATAAACAGCAACGCCAACAACAAACGTAATCATATCATTACTAGTAATCATATTTACAAATTAGCCATCATTATAATCATCAACAGAAAAAAAAAACAATAACAACAATCCAACATCATAAGAATGCAAGAAACAATAATCAACAAAACTACCACCAATAGTAAAAGTAAAAACACAATAAAATGTAATTAATTTTTTTGTTGTTACATAAAAATATATTTATTTTTAATTCTTTAATAACTTTTATTGAATTAAATATTGTGAAAAATGAAAAAAAAAATAAATTAATTTTCATAGTAAATAAAAAAGCCTCTTATTATAATTTAAATAAATAATAAGAAAATCCTTTTTTTTGGCGTTTTAGATGATTTTTACTTCAGAAGGAAATGCAGAAACTATGAAACCTAAACAACACATCATAACTCCAAGCGTTCTGCTGTTGATCAAATAACTTTCAAGTCATTTCGTTCTGCTGCGTTCTTCCCTGTCGACTCAAGCATAACATTGCCTGCATTCAGCGGAAAGAACTGTTCCACAACTTTCGGGCTGAATGGTATGCTCTCACAGAACATGTTCCTTGAGATGTCACAATTTATATAGCGAAAATATTTTATGCTACTTCGCTACTTGAGCACTTTTTCGGCTAGAATGCGGCCATTGATTTGGTTTTCGTTTGTTTTTGTTCTGCTCACGCGACGAGTGCTCTCTGTAGTGTTACGTTTGTTTTAATTAATGAAAGCCGAACATAAGCAACGCTCCACAAATCAGTGTTCTGAAATGCATTTCAAGCGCACTCGTGCAGAAGTTTAGTAAATTCGAAAAATGTATACCAAGGGCAGAATTTTAACGTTGTAAAAGTTTCATACACTTGTTAATGGAATAATAAGGTATATATTTAACCTTCAAAATATATACAGAATAGGGTTTTTCGGGGATCTATTTAAAATGAAATTTTGGGGGTGCATTTCAAGAGCAATTTCAAGATGTTACAATCGACCAAATCTACAACCTGTGCTTTGTAAAGGGTCCGCCAAATAATTTTTTTTTAAAAATTTTATAAAAAAAAACTACTGAATATTTTTTCAAATTTCTTTTTTTATTTGAAAGTACAATTCTTCCGGTTAATAATGAAAAATAATTTTATTCAAATGGCTGCCTCGGCTGGCCATGCAGTAGCCTACACGATAGGTCTAATTTTTAAGCACATTATCGATTGTGTGCAGCTGTATTTCACCAATGGCTTCACGAATATTGTCCTTTAAAGCGTCAATTGTCTCTGGCTTGTCGGCGTAATACTTATCTTTGAGGGCACCCCACAAATAATAGTCCAACGGTGTCAAATCGCAGCTCCGAGGTGGCTAAACGACATCAGCTCTGCGGCTGATAATGCGATCTTCAAAAACAGGGCGCAAAACATCGAATGTAGTTTCGGCTGTGTGGCACGTAGCGCCGTCCTGTTGAAACCAAATGTTGCCAGTATCCTCTTCTTCAATTTTTGTGAACAAAAATTCGTTCAACATGGCCCGATAACGATCGCCATTGACTGTAACGGCTACTCCTTGCTCATTTTCGAAGAAAAATGGCCCAATTATGCCTCTGGACCAAAATCCGCACCAAACACTGACTCGTTTTGGGTGCAGCGGCTTTTTAATGTATGCGTGCGGGTTTTGTGTGCCCCAAATGCGAAAATTTTGCTTGTTTACATACCCGCCAAGATCAAAATGAGCTTCATCTGAAAAGATGATTTTTTTGGCAAAATCGGCATCATGATTTTCAAAGTAATGTCGCAATATTTCCCAGCGTTGTTCAAGCGTATACACAACCATATTCGTTTAGCGGAAGGATAAAACTATCTATCTGTCAAATCAGACATGAGCTAAGTGTTACCATTGACGAAATAAGCCTAGTTGAAAAAAAAAACGTTAAATGGCGGACCCTGTAATATATAAATTATACTTATAAAATACATGATTTTTTTTGTAGCACTGTGTTATTGTAAAAATTTCATATATATTTATACATTAATTTTTTTGGTTAATTTATGTTTCATAATCCCAAAGCAAACCTGGGATCCCGGGATTCTAACTTTTTATACCGATGATTCAGGGATTGTAAAAACCTACCATGATTGGACTCCCTAAAATGTACAGCTAGTCGATGTGTTGGGCCACTATGAATATTACCGCGTCAATACGCAATGCTAAATGTACCAGCTATAAATAGATACTCAATACTCAAGGAATTAAAAACTGGAACACAAAAGGATGCGTTTCAGTGCTGTGCCAACCAACGGCCCACCGGCAATAACTTTACTGTTGAACGGTTGGTCTTTGTTTTTTTTGGTTTTTTTTCTGTGCATTGTGTCTTTAGCAATGTAGATACGAATGATAACGAATGTTTAAAAAAATATACTGAAAAAATGTCGGGTATGAATGACATTCTTCATTTTCATTGAATATAATTTATTTTTCCGTGAATGTTTTCCGGAATGTTTTGTCATTATCATCATCATCATCATCATTATTAACACCATTGCCATGAGCAACATTACATCAGCGGACACATGGGTTGGCTTCACTTCTAGATGGGATCTATTGAGGCATTTCATCCACACTAGAAATGCCAACCAATGTTCGAGATGATGATGCTGTGCAGACAACTGTTCCTGATGCAGCAAAGCAAACATGCTGAATGCTGGATACTGGCTGTTGAAGCTGTTGGCGTTTCTGTTATTAACGAACATTGAATTCTTTGGGCTAAAGAATTTCAAGACTTCGTTAATGGAGAACAAAAGTTGTTGTCGCGCAAAAGAATTTCTTAACATATCCTCTAGTTGTTGTCGATGATGGGGTCCTTGTTGTAGATATTATTGTTTTTGTTGTTGTTGTTGTTGATGTTGTGGCAGAGTTTGTCGTTGATGTGCGTTTCTCGTATTTTTCTTATTTGGGTTTTAATTAAAAAAGTTCGCCGATGTGAACAATTGATTTCTTATCAAGGACATTTTAACACGTTCTCAATTTCCAGTAATAGATAGCTATAACGGAAAATATTTATGGTGCTTCAAGAGCTAAAATAGTAATTTTCACTTAATAGACATTGGCTAAAGATAAGACATTTTTGCAAAAAGTTGTCACTCATAATGACTTTGATTAAGACTATTTTATTACCACTTTCCCAGGAAAATTTACAGATGCGAAAGAATGTTCAAAAAATATTAGCTGTTTTTCACATGTCAACACAGCCAGATCATCTTATTTAGAATGAACACTTAGAATTGACAAAAAACCAAGAAATAAAATAAAATTTAAAAATGGCTATCAAAAGTCAATCACTATGTACCTAAAACTATGGCCGATTTTTCTTCGATTTCTGATAGTATTTCAAATGTGGTATTTGTCTCAACGTGGACTTAGTGATTCTACAACGCTGTCAGGTTAAAATAACAATCAGCTACATGTCACCGAAACCTTCGAAATGCTGTTGTTTTTAAGAAATTTCGATACTGACACAAACTCGTCAAAAACATGCGATTCCTCCTTAACAATATATACTCGTTAGTCTTAAAATATTAATTTAAAGCCTTGTTCGTCTATATATAATGACATATGGGAACTTCAACCAAAAGTGCTACCGCGACTGAAAAACTAAATGTTATTGAAAACTTTTTTACATCTCCAAAAAAGAAAAAAAAAAAAATGTTTAAATTTATATTGTGAAGGTACTGAAAGCTAATCTTAATTTAAATTTTTAAAAAATGAGAACAAACATGGCAAATAAAGTTGAAAAATCTTAACTAAAAATAAAAATTTTTAAATAAATTTAAAGTTTTATAAGTATTACAAATACTCGTATAATACAAAGCTTAAATCAATTATTTTCAGTTTTCGATATTGACGATCCTGAGTGCTATCCAAAAATCAAAACAAGACAAAAAAGATACAATTTTTCTTTGCTTTTTTTATTTGTAGCCACATAAAAGGCGTACGAAGGTTACATGCGTGATCATGGAAATGCCCATGCATGCATTTCAATTGCTATCATAACAAGAGCTCATTTAAGATGAAAATTTACATTTAGTTATTTTCTTTTTAAATAGTAAATCTATATCTATACCTATATCTTTATCTTTATCTTTATCTATATCTATATCTATATCTATATCTATATCTATATCTATATCTATATCTATATCTATATCTATATCTATATCTATATCTATATCTATATCTATATCTATATCTATATCTATATCTATATCTATATCTATATCTATATCTATATCTATATCTATATCTATATCTATATCTATATCTATATCTATATCTATATCTATATCTATATCTATATCTATATCTATATCTATATCTATATCTATATCTATATCTATATCTATATCTATATCTATATCTATATCTATATCTATATCTATATCTATATCTATATCTATATCTATATCTATATCTATATCTATATCTATATCTATATCTATATCTATATCTATATCTATATCTATATCTATATCTATATCTATATCTATATCTATATCTATATCTATATCTATATCTATATCTATATCTATATCTATATCTATATCTATATCTATATCTATATCTATATCTATATCTATATCTATATCTATATCTATATCTATATCTATATCTATATCTATATCTATATCTATATCTATATCTATATCTATATCTATATCTATATCTATATCTATATCTATATCTATATCTATATCTATATCTATATCTATATCTATATCTATATCTATATCTATATCTATATCTATATCTATATCTATATCTATATCTATATCTATATCTATATCTATATCTATATCTATATCTATATCTATATCTATATCTATATCTATATCTATATCTATATCTATATCTATATCTATATCTATATCTATATCTATATCTATATCTATATCTATATCTATATCTATATCTATATCTATATCTATATCTATATCTATATCTATATCTATATCTATATCTATATCTATATCTATATCTATATCTATATCTATATCTATATCTATATCTATATCTATATCTATATCTATATCTATATCTATATCTATATCTATATCTATATCTATATCTATATCTATATCTATATCTATATCTATATCTATATCTATATCTATATCTATATCTATATCTATATCTATATCTATATCTATATCTATATCTATATCTATATCTATATCTATATCTATATCTATATCTATATCTATATCTATATCTATATCTATATCTATATCTATATCTATATCTATATCTATATCTATATCTATATCTATATCTATATCTATATCTATATCTATATCTATATCTATATCTATATCTATATCTATATCTATATCTATATCTATATCTATATCTATATCTATATCTATATCTATATCTATATCTATATCTATATCTATATCTATATCTATATCTATATCTATATCTATATCTATATCTATATCTATATCTATATCTATATCTATATCTATATCTATATCTATATCTATATCTATATCTATATCTATATCTATATCTATATCTATATCTATATCTATATCTATATCTATATCTATATCTATATCTATATCTATATCTATATCTATATCTATATCTATATCTATATCTATATCTATATCTATATCTATATCTATATCTATATCTATATCTATATCTATATCTATATCTATATCTATATCTATATCTATATCTATATCTATATCTATATCTATATCTATATCTATATCTATATCTATATCTATATCTATATCTATATCTATATCTATATCTATATCTATATCTATATCTATATCTATATCTATATCTATATCTATATCTATATCTATATCTATATCTATATCTATATCTATATCTATATCTATATCTATATCTATATCTATATCTATATCTATATCTATATCTATATCTATATCTATATCTATATCTATATCTATATCTATATCTATATCTATATCTATATCTATATCTATATCTATATCTATATCTATATCTATATCTATATCTATATCTATATCTATATCTATATCTATATCTATATCTATATCTATATCTATATCTATATCTATATCTATATCTATATCTATATCTATATCTATATCTATATCTATATCTATATCTATATCTATATCTATATCTATATCTATATCTATATCTATATCTATATCTATATCTATATCTATATCTATATCTATATCTATATCTATATCTATATCTATATCTATATCTATATCTATATCTATATCTATATCTATATCTATATCTATATCTATATCTATATCTATATCTATATCTATATCTATATCTATATCTATATCTATATCTATATCTATATCTATATCTATATCTATATCTATATCTATATCTATATCTATATCTATATCTATATCTATATCTATATCTATATCTATATCTATATCTATATCTATATCTATATCTATATCTATATCTATATCTATATCTATATCTATATCTATATCTATATCTATATCTATATCTATATCTATATCTATATCTATATCTATATCTATATCTATATCTATATCTATATCTATATCTATATCTATATCTATATCTATATCTATATCTATATCTATATCTATATCTATATCTATATCTATATCTATATCTATATCTATATCTATATCTATATCTATATCTATATCTATATCTATATCTATATCTATATCTATATCTATATCTATATCTATATCTATATCTATATCTATATCTATATCTATATCTATATCTATATCTATATCTATATCTATATCTATATCTATATCTATATCTATATCTATATCTATATCTATATCTATATCTATATCTATATCTATGTCTCTCTACTATTCTCTTTTATTCAACAAAAAAAAAAAGATGAGCCTCGAGCAAGGTGAAAACAGAGATACATATAAATGCAGTGCTGCAATCCAAAACAAAATAAAACAAAAGAAGACTTTTTTATTTCATATGACATGTATTGCCTTAAGGAGATCGATAAAAAAAAACATCCGTGATGACGTTACTACTATTACTTTGTATTATTTTTAAACATTAAAAATTTATATTAGTGTTTTAATATAATGTTTATATTAAAACATTAAACATTTATATTACTTTAAACATTTTCAGGGCTTTAAAAAGTTTCTAATTTTCAAATTGGGCGACATAAGTTTGGGAACATATGGATTTAAAATTAATCGAACCTTACGTAATGTTAAAGTATCTTAATAACGATATCGCCAAGCAATTCTCGTCATACGTGATGGAAGCCTGTTGTTTTGACAAGACGACGGTTTATAGTTATGCCAGAACCCAAGAGATGGCGTTTTATTCAAGTTATTTCATATTTTAACAATATGACTTACGAACATAATTTTTGTGTTGAATCAAGTGCGTGAATCAAGTCAAGATTTAAATTTTTTATTATTTGTGCCAACTCGTTTACGAATAATAAAAATCCACTTTGAATCTATTTTATAATGATACCATTGATTTAGTTGGGAAAATTTTTTCAAACTGCTCTTCCTTCTTGTGCAAAACTTTTTTAACAGAAAATACACTCATCATATAAAAAAATTAAATAAAAGCTTTAACGTGAAAGTTCAAAAAATTCCAAAACACCTAAAACTTTTTAAAACCATCTATAAAATAAGTTAATCAAATGTCCCACAAAAAATTATGCGGTAAAACATTACTATATACTTATATAATTATCTAACCATCCATATTATTGAAAATTTAACCATTTAAACATACACAAACCATGCTTCCTTCCTCTCATCCCAAAATAGCAATATGTCAAGTAGAGGATGATAATGATGATGATAGTGAGTATTATCGCAAAGACAAATATGGCAAACCAGATGAATGATGACTTCAGCCCTTTTCTGCAAAAGCAGAGTAAATAATATAAATTAAATAGAATTAATCAAATTTACAATAAAATTATGGGCTCAAATTTAGCTCTAGTGTAGAAAATTCTATTAAAAAGGCCAATATCAATAAATTGGTTTTTTAAGCTATGCTGCATTTCACTGTCTTCTAGGCAAAAATTTTTGGCTCAAGACTGTAAGTAACAACAATGTGCTAAATAAATATGAACAGCAGTAATTCATGGAAAATAAGGCAAAATAAACAAACACTGATGCTCCTCAACTGAGGATGAAAAACAAATTTTACAGCCTTGAAGCAGTTCAATTTACAATACAGCTTGTGAGAAAATAATCTATTTAAAAATAATTTTTTGCGCCTAAGCTTATGAAAAGGCATTGAAAAGAGCAGAAATTAAAAAGGAATATACTAAAAAAGACTAAAAAAAAAGTAAAATGGTGTAAATACAAATTTCTTTAAAAAAGTTCTTAATTACAATTTTTGCATTAAGCGTTTTATTTCGAAATAAGATTTATAAAGCTTTATGCTGCCACTACACTACGCAACGTTATGCAAAGAGCTTTTTGCAAATTCGAGCGATGGGCTGAACCCATCGAGTGGTCATGAGTAAGTCTGGCCAAAATAGAACTGGTCCTTTTGACAAGAAAACACAAAAAGCCGTCCCTCACACCAATCATGCTTAATGGGTCTGCACTGTCTCTTTCGGAAAATGTAATTTTGATAGAGCTGAGCTGGAAACTTAATATATCTGAGCGTACGAAGAAAGCGACAGTTCCGCTGTACACTTGCAAAAAAACTTTCTCCAATATGTTTCACTGGCCTTATTCTTCAGGGGTCATTAGACCTATACTTCTATACAGAGAAACGATATGGTGGCCGGCCTTGGTCAAGATCACATACTTGAACCAGCTCCAAAAAGTCCAAAGAATGGCATCTATTTGCATCAGAGGTGCTCTGAGAATAACACCGACTGCGGCTTTAGAGACCTTACTTTACCTTCTACCGCCAGACTTGTTTGCCAGGCAAACAGCAGCTTGTTCAGTGGTCAGACTAGGGGAAACTGGAAAAAGGAAAACCTGGGAACAGGACACGCACCCATACTCTACAAATTCAGCTTCATTCCACCAAACAGACCTTGGTGCAAACTACTGCAAACTACTGCTTTTCTTTGATGGAAACTGTAGCACGCCTACTTCACCTAGGTCATACTGGAATAAAGGTGCACCGTGGAAACCAGGGTGTCTACACTTCTATACAGATGGATCAAAACTAAATAACAAGGTTGGGTATGGAAACTACTCAAAAAATAGGGGTATCCCTTGCTCGTGGGCTGCCTGATCACTGTAGTGTTTTCCAAGCCGAAATGATGGCAATTAACATGGCAACATGGCTCTCAGAGAATGTCATCTCAAAACAAAAAGTATACCTTTTCTCGGACAGCCAAGCAGCGATCAAACCAATAGAGCAAGCATCCATTTACTCTAAAGTATCCAAATGTATTAGGCGAAATGTCAAACTACTTTAATATTAGCTAATATGGGTACCTGGGCAAAAGGGCATACGTGAAAATGAAAAAGCAGATGAGCTAACGAGCAAACGGTGCATCGGTGACTTCAATGGCTCGGAACTCACCGAGCATCCCAATGGCAACTGTCAAACTGCTGAAATGGGCTGAACTCTCAACATGCAGAGCAACAAGGCTTATCTGGCTGATTCTAGACCTAAGGCGATCGAGAGCCCTTCTCTCGTTGGGAAGGCTAGAGGTAGCCACGCTAGTGGCCGTTACCACAGGACACTGCTTAATAGGTAGACATGCCTCCAGACTGGGAGTCATCGCAAATGACTTCTGTATAAGCTGCAGGGACGAGGAGAGACCATCTCCAACCTTATAAAGGTGCTTTTTATAGAGTAATACAAGTTTGAATCATAATAAAACATAGTAAAATATTTTTAATATCAATGAAACGGACTTTATTGGATTGAAAATTTTATGACATTAATGTTTAAATATAATTTCGGTCACGTGGCCGGCAAGGCTGGCGCGTACAAGGCGTAATTTGAAACACCAATTTTCAAAGTTTGTGGTTTATCGACGTAGACAAGTGACTTTGCATAACCCCAAAGAAAATAATCCAATGGGGTTGAATCACAAGATCTTGGGGGCCAATTAATTGGGCCATTTCGTGAAATTATTTTTTCGTCAAAAGTTTCCTTGAGTAAATCAATTGTAGCGCCCGCTGTGTGGCATGTGGCTCCGTCCAGTTAGAACCACATATCAGCAAGATTACTGCCAGCTAATTGAGGTAAGAAAAAACTTCGAATCATGTTCCTTTACCGTTCAGCATTGACAGTAACATTCTGACCATCATCGTTTTTGAAGACATATGGGCCAATGACTCCGCCAGCCCATAAAGCTCACCAAACAGTACTTTTCTGTGGATGTAATGGTGTCTCGACAAAAACTTGTGGCTTCCCTTACTCCAAATACGACAATGCTGTTTATTTACGTACCCATTCAACCAAAAATGGGCTTCATCGGAAAATAAAATTTTCCATGGAAATTCAAAATCAATATCAATTTGTGCTTCAGCCCATTCGCCGAATTGGCGGCGCATACGATGGTCGTTTGGCTTAATTCCTGCACAAGTTGAATTTTGAAAGGTTTTAAGCCAAGATATTTTCGTAAAATCTTCCATAAAGTGGAAGCCACAACTCCAGTTGCTGAGAACGGCGACGAATTGATTGATTAGGATCATCTTCAATGTTTCCTGTACAGCGGCTACAGATTCTTCAGTGCGCACTGTTCGGCGTCTCACGGGATGCACATTATCAGTAGCAGTAAATGTGGTCCGAAAACGATCTATTTTTCTTCGAATTGGCAGCTCGATGGATGATTATGTACGCCATAAAATGGACGAGGTGCACGATAAGTTTGACGAACAGAACCATTATTTGGATTAAAAATTTCCACAATTTGCACGCATTGCTCTGGTGTTAGTTGATCCATAATAAAATGTCACAGTAAACTTAACAAAAAATAACTATCAACTGTTAAATGGGTGGTCAAATAAACCAATGATGCCATCTCAAAGTTGTCACTCTATAAAAAACACCCTTAATGTTCCTGTCCCGCGCTCTCTAGAAGAAGGCATACATATCTGGGGTCTGTCTTCCTTTCCGAGCTTGATGACCTGTCAATGACAAGCGTCAAACGTCTTATAAGCTTTACCAAAAGCTCAACGCGGTTCCACTCGGACTGAAGGCGAAGTGTGCAGCGGTATCACAAAGGACCTTATTGATCTAAGTGAGCGGTGGTACGTGCGGTATGTTTTATCGCACATGCAATGGGCTCCCGACTCAACCTAACCTAACCTAATGCTTTGTTTATTTCTTTAAATGCTCTTATATTTTTATTTTTATATAAATATTAAAACATAATATATCTGTGATATCAAGATATTAACAAAAAAAAAAAAATTCTATCGATATTTTTACTTTTGACACTTTCAATGACAGTCCACATCGATAGTCATATTATTTTTAGTTTTGCAACACATTGAGTCGAGCAAATGCTTAAGCTAAATAAATGCTTTTCGTTTCATTGATTTTTCTTGGAATATATTAAAATCTTTAATCTTATGTATCTATAATATGTTCAGTACATTTTATACTTGGACAAATTCGAAAGTCATATACCTAAATGCTATTATTGAATGGCTTTTTAACACACACGCATACACACACACACATACACACACAAACATTACTTAAAATTAGACAGTTGCAATGTTAAATGGCTGTAAATTGCATTAAACAAAAACCACTCCACAAAATAATTAACAAAAGTATAGAAAACAATTTCATAGAACCGAACGAAGCGTACAGTTCATGTGAAAAATTGTTTTGTAACTAAGTAAATGGGTTAAGTTGTGTAACATAGATACGTATATACAAGGTATGTACACCTACATACACATATCCATAAACAGATACGAATAGATGCAGACAGATACTTAGATACAAAATGCAATTTACGGCATTTAAGAAAATTATAGACTCATAAATAATTCACGAATTTATCACAAGACGAGGTTGGCCACTCAAGTGAAAGTACTTTATAACGAATACCATAGAAACAACAAAAATAACTTCAACAACAGTACACTAGCAAGGAGGTGATGCCTGCACATACTTACTTACCACATATGCATCGATACATACACCTACATATTTCATTCGTTTAGCCCGCCTTAAGGTCCTAAACTAATAAAAATTGCCAACCTAATGAAATGCACTGCGTCCACAGCGGCACTTAAATTGACGATGCCGACCACAAGCTTCTTTCAGATACTTTCTAAGCTTGCAGATACGACGTACGTCCAGCAATCATCCTTTCGACATCGTCGGACGTCAGAAGAAAGATGGGCGATGGTCGTGGTCCACTTTAGTTAAAAGCACTCGAAATGGATTGAATTCCATTCGTCTTCTGCTTTTCGTATCGCATCCATTTACACTTTAATCTTGCATCTGCCGCTTACTACTACCGCCCTACTACGTTCACTGGATACAAACTTAAGTGGCGATAGCAGGAAAAAACGTGTTTGAACCTTGAGTGTTTGCTTATGGTCTTTTATGTGAGTGTGTGCATGTGAGGGTGAGTTGTTGGAGGAGTGGCAGCTGTATATGTTTTCCCACGTTTGCAAGTGCGTGTGAAAGTATGTTTGTATTTACTATTGTGATTTTGTTGCCACTTTTTCACTCATTGCTTTCTCCCACTCCTCCCATTCTGCTTTAGTTAATAGTTCTTTTGTTAGAAATCAATGAATGTTAAATTAAAAAATCGGTGAATCGTTGGAAGAATGTTTATTTATTAGCACGAGATTTAAGTTTTGAACTGTGGGCAATGTATTTTTAACAGAGTAGAGTATCAAGTGTTATGCAAACTAAAAGAAAAAATTCAAGGAATACGATAGAAATTATGAGACAGTAATGCATAATTTTATCACTTATCCTTATAGAATGGAAAAAAAACAGAGTGCAAATGGATGTTATCTTACACTAATAAATGAGCAATAATTTGTTTATAATTTATTTATAAATGAGTTCTCGAAAACGTCACAAACGATTTCAATATAGAATTTTATGGGGGTAAAAAGTCGATCAACGTAACGAGAAAATTCGTTTAGTAGTGCACATTGAGTTATTTGACCAGTTTAGGCGACCAGTATTATTTTATTTGGCTAATAGTTTCTATTTTAGTCCGTTATTTGATTTCAATTCGTTTCGAATCAACAAAGTTGACTTGCCGATGCAATAGGATTATTAATTTGTCAATAGCGCAAGTTCAATTTTTGCAATGTTGTCAGATTTGCTTAGCTTTTATTTTTGTTTTTAGTATTATATCCCACGCGGCCTACAGCTATGCAAAAATCAAACATTATAGACTAATATTTTTTTTTGCGGACTAACGTACATTTTATTGCGCTATGCGTGCTTTTAAACCGTGAGGTAAAAATGTTGGTCGAAAAATTCCTGATTACTGTAGCCTTAAAAAAATTAATTGTTTTATCGATATTCAACCAAAAAGAATAAACACATGGGCTTTTGGCGGGAAGCCGAGTAGAGCTCGATCATTCAGGTACTAGCTTCTGTTTTTAATCACAATAATTATTTAAGCAGCAAAATAGAATTTGCTGATAAAAAAACTATTGAAAGTGGCGAGAATAGATTTCACTCAGAGCACCTAAGACCAGCGTTAACACACCCATAACGATTTGTTCGAATTCTGGGATTTCGTTAACATTTCTAGTTTTCGTTTTATTACTAGTTTATGATTAATGTGACCAACATTTTCAAAGCAAAGAGAAGTACATGCACAGGCTTTAAAAAGAAGTACAAAAGAAGTACATAAAATAAATATGGAAGCACAAAAAATAAGTACACCCACAAAAATATATTAAAAGATGCATGATAAAATCCATTGAACAATCAGTTTTATTTATAAGAGTTTAAAAATACGATCCAGCTTACAATTTATAGCTCATTAAAGTAGTTAACCAGTGTGACGTATTCCAAAAACCTAATTTTTTTTTACACTATTTGCAATAAAATTTACGTTTTCGAAACTTCGGGGAAGCACTGACTAAAAACTATTCAACCGATTTGGCTAAAAACTTCACCCGTTAGTTAAGACATACATACAAAGCTAGATTCGGCTTTTAAAACAATAATAAATATTTTCAAACATAAGTTAATTTTTTTAAACAAATAAAAAAATAATTCCATTTAAAAAATTTTTTCACATGTCCGCCATTTTTTATTAGTTTTTTTATGTATATAGATCTTACCGTTGTGGCGCTGGAGGGCGACGCGGACGAGCCGATCCTGGTCGCCTCATGCTACATGGCGCATGACGTCGACGCACCACCAGACGAGCTACAAAGAATGGTAGCAGTCGCCGGCAGGAAGAACCAAGCAATGGTCATCGGAGCAGATGCCAATGCACACCACCCAGTATGGGGCAGCCCAGATATCAACGATCGAGGTGAGTCCCTACTTAACTTTATTCTACAATATAACCTTAGCGTAGCTAACATCGGCGAGGAACCCACGTATGTAGGCCCCACCTCGTCGAACGTGTTAGACCTAACAATATCCTCAGACAACAACACTCTGGTCACAAATTGGAGGGTGCTAGCACAGCCCTCCTTCTCGGACCACAATTATATTAGCTTAAGTATAAGCTTTAACTACACTCCAGCTCAAAAGATCTTTAGAAGCCCCAGAAACACGAACTGGAACCGCTTCAGAAGTATCATTGAGAGCCAATTACCAGCTACTAAACAAATTAATACGGAAGAGGGCATTGAAAGGTCACTGAAGACTCTCTCGGCCCATATTCTCAAGGCCTATCATGCCTCTTGTAAGCCCACGCGAACAAAGCGTAAGATCAGACCACCATGGTGGAGTCCGAATCTTACAGAGCAAAGACGCGACCTAAAAGATTTCTTTAAACTAGCTAGAATAGCTGACCAAGAGGAAATTTGGGGGGAATACAAATGTAGACTCAAACTTTTTAAAACAAACGTACGCAGAGCAAAAAGACACTCGTGGAAGAACTTCTGCTCAAACATAGAAAAAACTGCGGACACAGCAAGGCTCAGGAAGCTACTCTCAAAGCAGCCCTCCACTCAGAGCCAGCTACGCAAAGACAATGGCCAGTGGACGGAGAGCAGTCAGGAATCCCTTGAGGTGCTGTTAAAGGTGCATTTTCCTGGCTGTACCGAAGCTCCTAGCACTGCTACAATACGAGGGCACAGGATAACCCCGTTACAGGTTCCACACGACTTAATAACGTCGGATGGAATCGTATGGGCTATAAACTCGTTCTCGGGATACAAATCTCCGGGACCAGACGGTATAATTCCTGCCATGTTGCAAACGGCTGAATCGCAAGTCGTCCCATGGCTGAAGAATATATTTAACGGATGCATCAGGCTAAACTATGTACCTGTGGCTTGGAGGACAGCGAGGGTTGTATTCTTACCGAAGGCAGGTAAGAGCAGCCATCCATGTCCGAAAGACTACAGGCCAATAAGTCTGACCTCCTTCGTACTCAAAACGCTAGAGAAACTGATTGACTTGCACCTAAGAAACAATTCAATCCAGTTATCAACCAACCAGCACGCATACACGAAAGGGAAATCGGTGGAAACGGCACTACATTCTCTAGTAGTAACCATAGAAAAAGCCCTCCACCACAAGGAATACGCACTCGGGGCGTTTCTAGATATCTCAGGTGCATTCAACAATGTATCAACCACCGCAATCCTTAGTGGATTACGTGCAATAGAGGCACCACCGGCAATAAACCTTTGGTTAGACAAGCTGCTTGGCTGCAGAAAGGTGCGGGCTGAGTGGGGCACTAAACCCATGGAAAGGGAAGCTCGCAGTGGGACACCCCAGGGAGGGGTCCTCTCGCCACTACTATGGAATCTTGTAGTTAATGAACTACTCGAAAAGTTCGCAGGTAGAGCCCCGAGGATAACTGCCTATGCAGACGACATAAGCATTATTATAGTAGGGAAATGTCTATCAACAGTAAGCTCCATAATGGAGAGCACACTCAAAGATGTACTTAGATGGGCAAATTCAGTCGGTCTTAGTATTAACGCAGAGAAAACGGATCTGGTTCTATTCACGAAAAGGTAAAAGATACCACAGTGGATACCACCGAAATTGAACGATATACGTCTCATACCGAAAACTCACACAAAATATCTAGGAGTCGTCCTGGACAGCAAGCTGTCATGGAAAACCAACGTGGAAGAAAGGGTGAAGAAATCCACCATTGCACTATACACATCCAAAAAGATGCTAGGCAGTACTTGGGGTCTCTCACCCTTTCTGATGCACTGGATCTATGTAACGGTAGTGCGTCCTATTCTACTCTACGGGATTATTGTGTGGTGGCCGGCTGTGAACAAATCAACATTCCTCAGACACTTGGAGAAAACTCAGCGGCAGGCAGCGCTATGCAACACGGGGGCACTGAAGTCAACTCCAACTAAAGCGCTTGAAACGATTCTAAGTATGGACCCCCTGGACATACACGCAAAACTAATAGCCGGAAAAATGGCACAACGCCTCACGGCAGCAGGCAACATGCACACTCAAAATTTTGGACATTGTACAATCGGAAAGGATCTACTTAGTAGCACGGACTACATGGTACCTCGCACGATAGTCAATTCCAAAGTACGAACTCTTCTGGGGCCAAACGACTGGTGCAAAGGTATAGAACAAGCACAGCGGGCGGTCAACATATTTACCGACGGCTCCAAAATGCCTACGGGGGTAGGTGCGGCGGTGTATTGCGCAGAGCCTAATATAAGGCAGCCATATAAACTGCCGAACCACTGCAGTATCTTCCAGGCGGAAATATTTGCCATAAGGAAGGCTGCTGAGATAGCTCTCAGCATGGACACACAACACTCTAACATCAACATTTTCGTTGACAGTCAGGCGGCGATCAAATCCATGCGCTCCGCTAGCATCAAGTCCAAAAGTGTCTTGGCTGGCAGAGATGCACTAGATGCACTATGCGCTTCGAAAAGAGTGCGCATCTACTGGGTCCATAGCCACCAGGGCATTGAGGGAAACGAGATGGCAGATGGTTTAGCAAAGGAAGGCGCCGGGCTGGAATCAGAACTCGCAGAACATGTACTTACTCCGCTACAAGAGTTGTACAGGAACCTCGAAAGAAGAGCCACACTAGCAGTGAATCGTAGATGGAGAGATACGACAACGTGCAAAATCTCGAAAATCATGTGCAATGCACAATGCGAAAAACGAACTCTGTTCATCTTGGCACGCCCGCGCAAGGATTGCAGGACACTAGTGGGCATGCTCACTGGTCACTGTATGACGGCAACCCACGCGAGGAAGCTGGGCATCACCACGGATGACAACTGCAGGAAGTGCAAAGAACTGGGCACAGTGGAGACCCTGGAGCACCTACTATGCACATGCCCCGCCCTACTTAGATCGAGACTAAAATACCTAGGCTCATCGACGTTCCCGTCACTTAAAGATGTAGCCAGGGTGTCTCTAGAATCCCTCCTAAGGTTTGCGAACTCAACGCAAATCTTTAAAGACTTTTAAAACAAACACAAAGGTTCTTTGCTCGCTACCGGTACCACTAAGGACCTGAATTGGTCTATGTGAGCCTCACGAAGACATCCGGTCTAACCTAACCTAACCTTTATGTATATATATTAGGCCGGTTCGATTTGTGGGGAGGCCAAAAAATCGACCATTGTTTAGTGAAAATCGTATTTTAAGAATCAAAATTAGAAACTTTGCCCAAGGAACTATACCTCTAAAACGAATTCTAATGCCCCAACTTTTCACTTTTGTCCCGTAGGGTAAAATTTTGAAAAATCCCTCTTTGACCCATTTAGAGTGCCCCAATCGAGTCCAAATGTAAGACCGATCTCCACTAACTTTGGAGGGCCGATCCACCCATGCCAGTAGCACACCGCCTGGAACCCCCTGGGGTTTCCCATACCAACATTTAAAAATCACCATTTGTCTGGGGAACCCCCAGGGGGATTCCAGGGGGTATGCCACTAGCCTGGGTGGATCGGCCCTCCAAAGTTAGTGGGGGTCGATTATACATTGGGACTTGATTGGGCACTCTAAATGGGTCAAAGAGGGATTTTTGAAAATTTGACCCTACGGGACAAAAGTGAAAAGCATTAGAATTCGTTTTAGAGGTATAGTTCCTCGGGCAAAGTTTCTTATTTTGATCCCTAGAATACGATTTCACTGAGCAATGGGCGATTTTTAAATTGACCCGCCCTAATATATGTATATATATATTATAGGTTTATGCACTACATTTAAATCTGCAGAAGGTTATTTTTTTAATGTTTTTATTTCAGATGAATTTGTAAGGCTGGGTGCTTTCCCCAAACAACACACCTATTTTCGAAGACTCTACTTTGATATAAATAATTATGCAAAATAATGTAAAATTAAGTCAAGTATAATTTTTTTGTACACTTTAAGACATCAATTAAAACTTGTTTAAATTTCAAAAAGATCGCATTTAATTTTCTTATTTAAAAAAATGTATGAAGAAACGTCAAAATTTTGGTCGTCATACTGTGCTACTACCTTTGATTAATGTTGTGAAATGCAGTTTTTATTTAAAATTAAAAATAAAATATAGAAACTATATTCAATAGAACAATATTAAATTAAGCACATATCGCGCTTACACTAGATAGCTGTCACAACTCAAAAATCACAAAGAGATTTAAAGAGATCTTGTGCTGTTGCAGAAGCAAGGAAACTAACATAAGAACAGACAAACTGAATTTTTCCAGTTGAAGAAGACAGTGATATTAAATAAATGTTTCCAGTAGTTAGAGATGTGTATGTTGAATTACATACTAATGATAACCATGGGTGGTGCTGGTTGTGTCTTCTTCGGTGCTGCTTTTTCTGGCGGTTTTGACTTTTGTGCTGTTTTTTTCTGCTTAAGATTATCTATTTTTCTTGGAGAAGTCAGCTTGCAGCTCTCCATTGCCTCTCGGCCACGTTTCAATGGTTTCAAACATTGTTTCTTTGACTTGGCTGCTTGTAATATCCCAATTTTATGGAGAAACGACGAAACACTAGTGCTTCCCGACGATATTTGACAGTTCTAGTAGAAATCAACTATGATAAACGGATGGTTCACAACCCAGCCAAGACACTATTTTGTAAACATCGAAAACAACGAAACTTCCAATCATTTTTCGACATAACCAAATATTGGATCATAAAATAGAATCAAAACACTAAATAAATATGCAATACACTAACCTTTTAGGAATAACTTCACTCACTTGGTTAGTACTTTGAAAAAAAAAACATATGCGTCGTTGGACACACGAGTGAAGCGAAGCTTTTTCGCATTTTAAAAGATTTGATAATTTAATGGTTTTTTAATAAAATAATTTTTAAATTCAAAAATTTTAGATATTAAAAGTACACGTTAATATTCACACCAGTACATTTTATTACATTATTCTTTTATTTGATTACATGTTGCATAATTTTGAATTATTTTTGTAAATATTTTGAATTATTACTATGGAAATTTGTTAATGGAAATGTTGGTTTTGATATCTAAAATAGCAAACGTATATTACATATCATTGATATATCTAGCAAATACTGCACCAATAGCTGTCCTTATTCGTATTGTACAAATATTTGGATCGCTTATCATTAGTAAATTATATTTATCAAAGTGCCTGTGAACATTCAACCAATTGGTACCTTGTGATAAGTTTCGTCCAGTTCAATGGAGCCTGCTTGTGTATAGCCAGTGACGAGGGTAAATTTTTGAGATTTCACACAAGCAAATCACATAACGAGACGTAATTTATTTACTAGTATAAAAGCCTGTCCTACGACAGGTCCTTTGCACACTTTACAAACTGGCCTTGCAACCTTCAATCAGTAGCAACTCAGGTGTCGTTTTGCGGCTGCTACAATTATATTTTTTGGTACAATAAGCTCAAATCGACTCAAAAGAATTTCATTAAATTCGTCATACTTTTTTTATGAAAAAAAGAGGTACGAAAAAAAGAGGTAGTTATGATCAAAAATGTACTAATGTAAGAACTCAATATTGTTGCTGATAAGTATCAAATATATTTTCTGTGCATACTTTCAGGCTTAACATTTTTGAGAACAGTGTGTCTTGTAGAATTACTTTACTGTAAAAAAATAATTATAGTTTGAGAACTACTGTGTGCGGAACAGCAGCTTGTCTTTTATGTGTTAAGATGTGCATACTTTCAGGCTGAACAGTTATTGAACACGGATTAGCGTGCTTGCCTTTTATATAAAGGGTGTTTTTCATAGAGTAATACAAGGTGGCGCGAAAGTAATCCTCCTATCAGAAAATGCTATAAATTTTGCAATTGGCCCCTAAGGTCAGTTCTATTTTGACATTTGTGTAGTAAACACATGCGAAATACACGTTAATAAACAATGTTACGCTACACTGCTCCAGAACGCGAAATATTGGTGACTATTTATTTGACCAATAATCGGTCGGTGACTTTGGCACAACGTGAATTTCGTCGCAGATTTCCTGGCCATTTACATGACATCATGTTCTCGACTTGATGTAAAAAAAATTAAAAGACCAAATAAAAATAATCCACAAAAAGAATTAAAGTTTTTCATTTTTTTTTTAAATTACAGCCAAAAAACATCGCAAGGTTACTTTTGCGCCACCTTGTACAAGTTTAAATCATAATAAAACATAGTAATATATATTTAATATCAATGAAACGAGCTTTATTGGACAGAAAATTTTATGACATTAATGTTTAAATATAATTTCGGCCATGTGGTCGCCACGGCTGGCGCGTACGAGGCGCAATCTGGAACACCAATTTTCACAAACTTTTCGCAGCATTTGCGGCCGTATCTCGCCGCAAACTCTTCGAATGTTGATTTCCAGGTGTTCAACTGTTTGTGGTTTATCGACGTAGACAAGTGACTTTACATAGCCCCAAAGAAAATAATCCAATGGGGTTAAATCACACGATCTTGGGGGCCAATTAATTGGGCCATTTCGTGAAATTATTTTTTCGTCAAAAGTTTCCTTGAGTAAACCAATTGTAGAGGCCGCTGTGTGGCATGTGTCTCCATCCTGTTGGAACCACATATCAGCAAGATTACTGCCAGCTAATTGAGGTACGAAAAAACTTCGAATCATGTTCCTTTACCGTTCAGCATTGACAGTAACATTCTGACCATCATCGTTTTTGAAGACATATGGGCCAATGACTCCGCCAGCCCATAAAGCTCACCAAACAGTAATTTTCTATGGTGGTAAGGGGTTCTCGACAAAAGCATGTGGATTCCCTTGCTCCAAATACGACAATGCTGTTTATTTACGTACCCATTCATTAAAAAATGGGCTTCATCGGAAAATAAAATTTTCCATAGAAATTCAAAATCAATATCAATTTGTGCTTCAGCCCATTCGCCGAATTGGCGGCGCATGCGATGGTCGTTTGGCTTTAATTCCTGCACAAGTTGAATTTTGAAAGGTTTTAAGCCAATATCTTTTCGTAAAATCTTCCATAAAGTGGAAGGACACAACCCCAGTTGCTGAGAACGGCGACGAATTGATTGATTAGGATCATCTTCAATGCTTTCCTTTACAGCGGCTACAGATTCTTCAGTGCGAACTGTTCGTCGTCTCACGGGATGCATATTATCAGTAACAGTTAATGTGGTTCGAAAACGATCTATTGTTCTTCGAATTAGTAGCTCTGAAGGACGATTATGTACACCATAAAATATACGAAGTGCACGATAAGTTTGACGAACAGAACCATTATTTTGATTAAAAATTTCCTCAATTTGCACGCGTTGCTCTAGTGTAAGTCGATCCATAATGAAATGTCAAAGCAAATTAATCAAACAGCAACTATCAGCGTTTAAATAGGTGGTCAAATAAAGCAGTGATGCCAAGTCAAAGTTGTACTACTCTATGAAAAACACCCTTCATGAAGATGATATCTGGTGCACAATATCTTCAGTTATTGAATAAACCAACTTACAATAATATTAAATAAACCAACTAACGCAATTAAGAATGTTGGATCAGTTGGTATCCATTGAATGTTGGACTATCAATCGAAGGGTTACGAGTTCGATTCTCACTACATACTAAGAAATATTTTTTGTATATATCTCTAGTTGGAAAGATTCGTTAGAACAATTAATTGTTCTAACTTTGACCTAAAGCTCAATAAACGATTTTAAACTATCAAACGACTAGAATTTGTATTTAAAATCAAGTATGATTTAAACTATCAAACATTTAGAATTTGTATTTAAATCATATAAAGTCAACATAATAAATATTTTTAGTTTTATATTATCTTGGTGTCACAGACGCAAGCAAAATCAACAACATTTCTAAGAAAAAGGTGTATGGAAAAAAGTGTCGTTTTTGAGATTTCACTCTAGCAAACCACAAAACGAGGCGTAAAAAGCTTCACTTCAAAAACAAATGTGTTTGCAACAAATTTTTATACACGATGTCTGTAGCTGCCACAAGCAATTCGTCTGTGCATTCCGGTGTAACTACAAAAACTGAGTCATGTCAAAAGACAAACTTGACACTTGAAAGAATGGCGATATGTCAAATCGGCAAAGAAAAATAAGTAATGGTTTCCCCTACAACAAGTACCCTACACAAAAAGAGGGTACTTTTTGTACAGCGAGCAAAAAGAAATAAAAAACTCCCAAAAAGAGTATGGTTGGTCACTTTATTTATGGTGTACCGATCAAATTTCTATATTTTGTTGATAACAATTATGCACATATTTCGGTGTAGAAAAATTAAAAACTTTAATTATTGTAGTTTTCTTGCTGTTATACTTTTTAAACAATACTTACACACGTTTAGAAAGCTTGGAATAAATTTAAAAACTTTTTGGCTATATATATGAACACACCAAATTTGTATTAAAATTAAATACTGGCCAAATATTAAATATTATTTTTAACAAAAATATGTATTGAAATCGAATTAGTCAAATTAATTGCATTAAATTTAATTATTAACGGTATAAAAATCGTTTTAATATTTGAATTGTATTAAAATTTGATACAAAATTTTATTGAAATACAATACAATATGTCTTTAAAATTAAATACAGTTTTCACCATTCATTCGAATTGATTCCAATAGTATAAATAATTGTTGTAATATTGAACTGTATTAAAATGTAAAACAAAATAAATTTAAAAAATTTGAAATCAATTGAGAAGTATTAAATTTAATACTTTTTGCATTAAACATCTCTGTAATACTTCGAAAAATCGAACTACTGTAAAATCGAAGTATTCAATTCTAAAAACAAAACAAATCGGCAATTTCAGTCCTTGAAAGAATTCTGATGGAGCATTTTATGATGCATTGTTGTGCTGCTTTGTTGTGTGTGGCTATGGTTCTTTTGGCTAAGGGTCATACATATAACCAGCACGACACGGCCACCAAGTATTTAATTATATTAATTTTTATTTCACCTTTCGACTTTTGAGAGTAGATTCGAAATTATTTGGGCTGTTTTATTATGACAGCGTAACTTTTTACACGCAGAGAAAAAACATAGTTGCAACAACCATGTTTTAAGAGGATCATGGTATGATTCGTATTATGACTGTTGCTAACATGTTCTTGAACATATATTATTTTCTTTGATCATGATAAAATGATTACAACAACTTTATTTAGAAAAGGAAATTTTTGTAGGAACCAAATTATTATTAAAATAATCATTATTCTCTTATTGGGTCGAAAATAGAATGATTGCAACAATATTTGCAATTTATTTTATGAATCTATTTTTAGGATCCAGAATATTATTGAAACAATAATATTATTTTTTTTATTTTAATGCACTCTAATTTTCACAGCTATTAATTAAGATATCTCCAGAGGTTTACCATTGTCTGGGCTGAACAGAAATATTAATTAAATTAAAAAATCTTCTTGATAAAATTTTTTGTCCGAGCTGGGGTTTGAACCGTGATTTTTTCGCTTACGAGCCACGCACACTAACAGTAAGCCACAGCCGTTACTACCGCTCGCCTGACTAATGTCATTCATAAACATGGTACATTAAGTGTATTGTCACAAAAATTGCATTGTCACAGAATTGCGAAATATATTTACGGTGAATAGAAATATGTTTGCTACAATTAAAGTCGAAAATATCACTTTTATGCGTGCTGTTTTTAGGATAAGGTGAATAAAAACAAATCATAATAATTAAACAGTTGACAAAGGAAACGGCACAAAGCCAGGAATCGATAAAACTTATTGTGTCTCAATGAAGTGAAAGTTTTTCCTGCAAACTGTTCAAACACTATAAATTCTTTCGATTTTTGGTTATGTTCTGCTTCGTTTGCCAACAATCAAAGAAAAGTTCAGACAAACATTCAGAATTCTTCTATGTTTTTCTCTATAATAATATTCACATTTATCATGATTGACAGAACCACAACATTTTTGTTGCCACTAATAGTTGAGGCAATCATAGTATGTTGACGATTTCAATGATGTAAAGATAGCAACTATAATGTTATTATTGGTACCACCATTAGTAAATAATGACTTTATAAAGGCAAAAAATTGGTGTTTGCAGAAAAAGTACAATAATTTAAGTAAAAAACTTATCATTGCAGTAATCATGTCTCAACCATGTCTTTTCTCTGCGTGTACGTGTGATACCTAGGCGTGGCTTTTATCGAACTTATTCAAGTTTCAAAATAAGTCTTCTTTTTCGATAAATCTGTTTTCGAACAAAATTAAGTTTATCCTTTATAATTAGTGTAAAACTAATTTGTTTGAAAAAGTTTTAAGGACTACTTTAGCTCAGAGCTCGCGAAGGTGTCATTTGCTATCCAAAGGTAAGAGTACAATAAACTCAACTGTTTAATTGTACGTTCCCTTCCTTAATCCGAAAGGATTCCAAACATATTAAGCTCAAAAATCATAGCCTGTGGATTTTAAATAGTAGTTTTGTTATTGTTATTGATTCCCCCAACTTTAACAAGAATTATAAAAAAAATGTAATTAAATTAATATATTCGTCCTGGCCCATACTGTGGTTTTTCCAAGCTATGCATGTTTTATAAGTTTGATGACGTCACTTCGTATGGAGAATGGGAGTGATTTTTATTCAATTTTGTCATAATTCAAATGCAGAATTCTATTAAGATATCAAAGAGTATGTGTTAAATACTCAGTCAAAAATACACTTTTTTGTGAATTTTTACTATAAAGGTTACTAAATTAAAAATGACGTCATCTTTGCGTAATCCCCCGCCCCCTTAACGCCTCACGTAATTAGTGGACGACCGCTAAAGGGTACACAGCTAATGATTATATTTTTGAGATTCTCAAAAATTTTGTATGTATTGTAACGTTCAGGGGAGATGAATTGGCTGGGGTGAAGTAAATTGAGCCGGGAACTGTCTTAGCCGCTAGCTAACAGTGGTTGGGGAGTTCGTGACTTACCCACTTTCCAGCACCCGGCCATAAAAAATTTATTGCAGAGTCCCTAAATTCAAAAAATAAAATGAATAAAAAAAAAGATTGGTTAAACTTGAACCATCATCAGACACCAAAATTCATATCAAGGTTTCTAGAAGACAAAATACTCCAAATTAAAATAAAAACCAACACAAACCAATGAACTGCAAGATGGTAAGCAGACTCACGCTTCAAAACCCGCCCGAACCATGACCTTTTGTAGCGATATGGTTTTACAAGATCCCAAAAGCATTTTTTTTAACCCTACCACATTACCAAGGAAACAGAGCGATTTAATAAGACATCATTAGGTGTAAATAAATTTAATCTTCAATTATGGTTTTATCTTTAATTAACTAAAAAAATATAAGTTTTAGTTAGGCTAATCAGATCCTTTAATAAGTTAAGTATTTACTATAAGTTTAATTATAAAATTTAATTTGCAGTATGTTTCCTATTTTCCAACTATCTATTTACATTATTGAAATTAAAGAATTTGTTTTAATAAAGTTTATAATAGTTAAATTTTCTATAAAACTATTTTCAAAATATGTATTGATATTTATCATGATAGCAAAATCCAAAATTTATGAAATAGTACCGCATCGAAAGTGCAATTAAAATTAATTTAAGATACATTACAGTTAAGTTATGTTAAGTTTTAAATTGTTACAACAACCAAACAGTTCTTTTGTAATCGAATTTAAAGAAGAAAATATATACACTTTATAAAAGGACATCAACAATGGGAGAGGAACGAAAATTTATACATAGCAAACAAAAGCATTGCCATCAGTCAGTCTTTCATTGAACTTTAATACCTGTTAAATAATTTCCGAGATCGTGAGAGCAGAAAAAAAAAGAAAAAAATATATATAAGGGCAGTTCACGATCTTGTTGCATCGTTGCAGATGCAAAATAAACAGCTTTTACAAAAACAAAAAGCATATGTAGCAAAAGCTTTTCAATGCTTTTTGTTTTTGTAAAAGCGGTTTATTTTGCATTTGCAACGATGCAACAAGATCGTGAACTGCCCTATAGTCCCGTCATTGAAAAAAAAATTTTTAAAATGAGAGGACTTGCTTCACTTCGGTTAATTAACATTACGGAGGGAAAAAAGAGCATATAAAAAACAGCAAATAGAAATTTTACTAACGTTGATACTGCCAAGATCGATGAAAGGCCTTCCCATAGTAGAAGGATAGAGGTAGCTGCAGCGCTGACTGTGCTCTCTTTCCATACTGCCATGTCTGTCAAATTTAGCTGTGTGGCGAGTGGAATCAGAAGAAAATAAAGAAAAAGTTTTGCTTCGTTTTGACAATTCCGGCAGTATGCTTTCATCTGGTGCATATACCTGTATTCTTCTACCATGGGCCTTCCAGGAGCTTGTTGAGAGCTGGATTGAAAAGAGATTAAATCATTTTGGGATATTTTAACATTATTTTTTGTTTTGCTCAGCGTAGCTTCTGCTAAGTCCCATTAACACAGTCTTAGTCCGTTTTTTTTTCTTATCACGCCATTACACATTTCTTTCTCTTTTATTATGGAGAACCAATGTTTTTTCTTTTCTTTTTTCAACTTGTTTATAATTGTTTAATTTAAGTTTGCAAAAAGTAAAATAAAGTAAACGTAATCAAACATTCTTTTGTGGATTATTGTTGTAACATGTTTTTTCTTATGCTTTTATCTACACTTATGAAATCATTTTTGATTTTATAATTGAAATATTTTATGAATTTCTCTTTAAACTAAACTTAAGATTTTACGCTTCCTAGTTTTAATTTTTTTTTCCGCTTTAGTGTAAAGATTAAAATATTGTTGTTTTTATTAAGCTAAGGAAAATTAGATTTGTGTTATAAAAAATTTTATAGTTTTTTTTGAGCACTTAAACTTGTGAAAGTTTTCAAGTCCATTTTAAGGCACTTTTCTTAGTTCAAAATTTTTTTTTGGAGTTTTTTAGTTTTAAAGACATTTTTGGGGACTTTTCAGATCACGCGTGGCACGTTTGGTGTCCGAGCAGAGTTTCGTTGCTACAACGTTTATGGTTTCGTGTTGCCGAGAGACTGCCACTGGATAAAAAAATGTGTTTCACGCTTCGATGCCATGGTGATTGAATGAGAATTAGTAGTCGGAAGAGCAGGTTGAGAAAACTTGGAGGGCCAATACGTTTGCGGTACAAAAAGTTCGTGGTGAGCGGAGTTTTTGAAGCTTGCAAGCTTACTTCACGCTCATATAAGTGTCTAAAATTTGCATGGTACTAATTTTGGTTATGGAGATGAACTTCAAGACTTTACCTTTTTGCTTTTATGCTTTGACTTATGGTACGACCTATGATCAAATGAAAAATTTTATTGTCTTCTGAATATCGTTATCTGGACTACGCTTGTCTTCGCAAGAAGTAATTTTAGCTGATTATTGAAATTCGCTACACTTTTAAATAATGTATTTTTGTACAAATCAATAGATTTGCATGATTTTTGACGATTAGTTGCAATACAGTCCAATCGCTTAGCTTCTTCGGTCCAAAAGAAAGATGGACTTTTTATATCTCACCACTTTTGGACTTTTATATCTCACCATGTTACCAATTTTAATATGTGCTGTGGAATAAAAAATTCGGAGACAAATCATGAAAATCTTTTTGCCAGACCTATTGTACATTTTTTGAAAAACAAACCTATGTCAATAGTCTTCAAGCAAGTTTGAGAAAAAGTTTGCACAAATTGTTTTAAATAACGATATGAAAAAATTTTAAAATAAAACCAGAATCGTGCATTACAGTATGTATAAGTTTTTACACGTCGAAGTCTTTACGGAATTTTGTATAAAAGGTAGGCGGAGTTTTCATTTGATTATATAGCAAACAGAATGCATATCAAAAATCAAAATTTATGTGCAGAATTTCAGGTCTATCAGCTCAATTCTGAATGATTTTTCCCGGGAAATGGGAAAAGATAAAGTTCAAAAATATTCTGGAAATTTCTAATGCAAATTTGTTCATAAACCGTCAATATTCATGAGTGTAAACAAAAAAAAAATGTGATAAATTTATCTGCTATCTTAAAAACGAAAACACCTTTTCCAATTCCTTTTTCAGAATTAGGCTGAATATATTAAGTTTTGAAGAATTTTAAGAGATTTTACAGTTTTTATAAAGTCACTTTTTATGGGAGGTAGGCGTGGTTTTCATCCGACTTAGTTATCTTTTGAACTTGATCTTTATTTTTTAGATACAAGCTTACAAACCGAATTTCATGACGATATTTTTAAAATTACAGCTATAATCGTGTTGCCAGACAGACAGTTTTTCTTATTTGGACTCATTGCAACTAAGAAAAAAGGTCAAAAGTTACCTTCGTCTTCTAGGTGAACTGATACCTACTTTGAGGGTTTAATACCTCACTGTTCGGCGCGGCAATTTACATCTTAGCAAAACATGTTTGCCAATGTAAGAAACAAATTCAATCATATTCAGGGCTTAACACATTCAAGATTTCTATCTAAGGGCGATGACGTAAACACCACAAAAACTAATGTTTGTAGAGTAAAACTCTTAAAAACTCATTTTGAGTGGAAAGTTTCAAGACAGTAAAAATCAAAAACCGAAAAATTAAAATTAAAAGTTGAGAAATAGGCTTCTAGAACTATTTTACTTTACTTCTTTCAACTAAAATTAAGCTCTTTGACATTCACTTTTTTATCTCACCCAGTAGAAAATCGTGCCATTCCGAACATGCTTAATATAGACTTTATTTTGAAACTTAATAATTTGCATAATAGCAAGGGTCATGTTATACTCTTAACGCATAAGAGTGATATAGTGTGAGAAGGATGTGAGAAGAATGTTAATGTTACGTCAGCAAAAAAATGCTCACAAAAAACCAGGGAAGATTTAATCATCTGGCTGAGGCATTAAGGCTCGACGCCTTACAACCTGGCATCAACGTGCTTTATTTATGGCGTGAAGCATTAAATGTATTCATTTATTTTTGTTGTTATGCTGCTTCTTTAGGCATTCGAGAGTGACTGACGTAGGTTGATGTATTCTGTTCGAATCCTTGCAGTTGGCTTCTAGGAATATTAAAACTACGTCATTGATTTAAGCACGTATGCAACTCTTAGGTAGCACTTTGATATATTCCCTGTTAAAGGAATGTTGTTTTGGAGATTTGATATTGTCATTGTTGCTGTTTTTGTTGATATTCCGTTTCTCACATGTTGTTCCTTTAGGTTTATAGCTCAATTCACTTTGATTGATTGCCATTTTCAATTAGTTGATTGCAAATCTTAATATGTTTGGTTATTATGCATTTTAGATTGTTTGTCAAAAGGATCCAGTTAGGAAATTATTAAGTCTTTCTTTGAATGTAGCTAAATTAAATGAAAATGAAATGAGAACTGACTATCATACACATTTGTATATTTTATTTAAAGATAGAGCAGTTTTAATTCAATTTATTGAGAAGTAAATTAATATTCAATGGTTTTTTCTTTTTTTCTCTATTAAAAAAATATCAACTAATGGGTTGCGTTTATAGTAGACACTTATTACTTAGCCGAGCCGAACTGAAACTCAAAAACACGCAAAAGAGATGCATGACTTGCGTTCTCTATTGCTTGAATGTGTTTTTGGCTAGACTCAGCAATAAGCGGTCTAAGGCTGGAACTGCATTTCAGTTTAAATAAAATAAACTTTTTGGGTTTAATGGTCAAATTAGTCTAGAAAATCATCAATTGTTTAACCATAGACCCGTGTTTTGGTCACTGGTGCCCAAAGCAAACTTTAAATACATTATTTCATTTATAAAATATGAAATATTTTGCTTCTGCACTTACCAGACCAAAAAATACATAAGCCCTTTTTAAGCTTTCGGCAAGCTATAAGGAAGTTATTTATAGAAACTGATACTTTTGTTAGCACTCGTTATAACTTTTATAAAAGGCAAAAGGCGAACTTTTAATTGTTTTATAAAAGCTACAGCTTTTAGTTACAATTTTAGTTACAAAAAAGTTACAGCTCCAAAAGTTTCGGTTACAATTTCATTAAAATTTGGCAGAGAAAATATAACAGGCTTTGAACAACAAAGTTTTAAAAAACTCTACGGATCCGCACGGATAAAAGATTCTCAATTTATCATTACAAAACCAGCAGTTATATTGGAATCAATTGGAAAAACCAACTAGTTCATTTCTAGCGAAATTTGTACTTGCTATGAAATAGTATAAAAAACTTTTAGCGTAGTTCAACAGAAGTGAAGTCCAACAGTTCACTCTGATTTTGATTTGTTTTCTAGTCCAAATTTTACCGAAAAAAATAAATTTAAACTGAACACGTGTTTTGGCAATTTTTTTAATTTTAAAACTGCTTGAGAAAAAGCAATTTAAAGAATTCAACAAAGGTAAATTTTAAAGATGCACTTCTTTTTATAATACATGTAAGAGAAAAGAAATAAATTCCTGTAACGTTTGAATACTTTGAAACCACTTTAACTCTGCAATCAATAAGTTAAGCTATTTGGGATTCCTCTACATCCCCACGAACTTTAAAGCGGCATTTTGTTAAATTCAGAAACAACTGATATAACTTTATACTTTTTTATTCATAATTAGTTCATTTTAAAAAAGAACAATAAAAAATAGAGCACAAAGATCACAGCTATAGTGACAAAAATTCATGTTTTTAAATGTTCCATACTGTTCCAGCCACTAGGGTTAAGATCTAGGGTTAAGATATATTTTAAGACTTTAGCAAAAAGTATTAGTGTGAAAATGTTCATATTAGAAATGTGTTGTTTAAATATAGAGAAACAGGAATGTTTTTGAGTACAATTGTCTTTTTCTATGACTTCAACACGTTAGAAGCGTCAGTTCGATCAGTGTAAAAGGGTATGGTAGAGAGACCAGTATTTAACTAAATTTTAACTATAATAATCGTTGTCGTTATCGAAAATGACAATTTTCGCTGACTAACGATGTCGAAAAACGTCGTTAAAGCGTTTACGAATTCCACTACAGTACTGGTCCTTTTTGGAACTAGTTTAGAACTAATTGAATGTTGGTCCAATTTCCTGCAGGGAAATTTTACGTTGTTTTAATATATTTGTAGTTGGGAATTCGATGCTGTCAGTTAGAAAAATAGTTGAATTTAGTTTTATTTAATTAATTTTTTTTCATAATATTATTTATGCTCCTTAATAGTTGCCAATTGCGAGAGCCAGTCACTATGACCAAAAGCAAAAATTTTTTATCCTGATTCAGCGAAGAATCGATTGGTTTTTCATATTAGAATTTTTCCTTTGCTTCCTTTTTCCTTTGTGGCCCCATCCCAAACATTATGCATTTTTGTCACACTTTTTCAATATTTTTAATTTTTTTGTTTATGTGAATTGTGATTATTTTCTTAGATGTTTAGGTCTCAATTAATTTTTGTGGAGTTTAAAATATTTAAATTTTGTTTGTGCCACTTTTTATGAAGGTATGCATAGTTGTGAGCGGATTAAAAAATATCCTTGTTTGCGAACTAATACATCCTTTTTAAACCATTTGCCAAAAATTTGAATAGTCTATGATGACTTCTTCTATTTGATTCCAACGTCTAAAAAATGATGCAGTAGAAAGTGTTTAATTTAAAAACACAACCGAGACATTTAAATTCCTAGTTGGATTTTGCAAGTTGAAATCCCAATTTTCACACCATTTTCACACCATTTTTTGTAAAAATAATTGTTAAATTAGAGTTTCTAAATCATGCATAAGACTCATCTTTGTGATAAATAATCAATTTAAAAATTTAGTGATCGTAGAAGTTATAATATATATTTTATATTAATATATTTTTAATATATTAATAATGTTAATATATTTTTAGAATTATAAAACCAATAAAGTAATTAATACTACGTTTACATTTGAACAAATGACTCATTTGAAATGAGTCATTCAAAAGTGTTTACTGTAGTAGTATCGTGTAAAAGCCCCAATCATAGCATCCCTAGTTCGATAACTCAATTTTAAAGTCAAAAGCTGAGTTATCGAATCAGGGATGCTATGATTAGTGCGCTTACACGATACTATAACATTAAACATTTTTGAATGACTCATTTAAAATTAAAAAATTAAGTACATTTTTCGACTTTTTTCCACGCTTCATAATTTTCTTAATTTTTCATATTTTCATTCCATTTTGGTAAAAAATGTGCATTCAGGGAAATAGAAAAAAAAAACCATTTTTTTTTATCTTAAACTGATGATGTAAAATAAACATACAAATGAAATTTTTTGTAAAAGTAATAATCTTTTTAGGAAACATATTCTAAAAAATGCCTAAATTTAAATCGCTTTTGCCTAAAACCTCCCTTAAAATACGACATCAATAAATTTTCATGTAAACACTGCAGCGAGCCGACCTAAGAAAACAACTTTGTTATTATGTTTACACATACAATAACAACTTATTTCAAAAACCAAAACTTCACGCCTTCTATGGTGTTACACCAGCAAACTGTTTGAGTCTAGATTTATTTGCTATACAGGAGTAAACAATAAGCACAACAACAAACCTTTGCAAAATCTATGCAGTCACTCTTTCGAACTTGTGCTTTTTGCAAAATAGTAAAAAAAACATTGCTTTGAAAGGCAAAAAGCACGAATGATTCTGTTTTGATTAAACAGAAGTTGTGCGTATAAGCTTATCAAAGTCGATAGACTGCTTAAGAGCCTGAACAGAATAAAAATTGTTGCGGGCGACGATCTTTGTTGTTGGAAAATACATGCAAAATGTAGAAAAAACCTGAGCTCGTTTTCTGCAACGATAAATCGCAGACTTAGAGCACGAACAGAACCAAAAGTCGTAACGACTTGTGATGTCGAACACACAACAGAACACATGCAAGTTAACGAAGCCGTCCAAAATGAAATCGCTGAGCAAGAGTCGTAGCGACTTATCGCTAGAGTAAAATTGAATAGAATCTATTCTATTTTTTCTCTAATGACCGGCGATTTCCTCTCTGAGTACAATTAGTGGTGCCATATTTTGCAAACAATTGGGTATGTTCAAAGACAATTTCATAGTTTTTGCTATGTTCTCACGTTTCTTTTTTGTCACTTACACAACAACGAAAACATGGCTGCTAACAAAACTATGCTATATAAAAGCAACCCTGCATCGTCAGTCGCAATCGCTTTTATTCCATGAACCAAGAAATAAAGATCATGCAAAGAAAAGAGCCGCCATATTGTGAACAAAAACAGCTGATAGGTCTGACGTCATCGGTCACAAAATCTTTTGTTTACGATTAGTGATTGGATGTTGAATGTTATTTGTTAAAATTTTAAAGAATTATCATATAAATGTAATGTGTTTTTATATTAAAACGAAGTGTGCTGTAGCGACATGTATTAATTGCAATAGCAAAAAAAAAAAACAAATACGTTGGTTTCTACCGTTTCCCCAAGGAAAAAATTGCTTGAAAGCAATGGGAGATTTTTTGTCGGCTAAATGTCGACACTGCAATGGCAAGAATCTGTGGAGATCATTTTCTGCCTGAAGACTTCGAAAGAAGGGTGTTAACACAGCAGAAGATGCCTATGTGTGTCAGCCAAGGCACACATTTTGAGGCATAAGCAGTTGGGCTCATGTCACAGTCAATGACCTAGTCATGAATTGTGCTTACTTAATATATTGTAGCGTTTTTTATATTACGCAATTATAGCGTATGCATTTTAACTAAATTAAAATGTATTAAACTTTTTGTTATTTGTAAGCGTTTTTATTTTACGATATTATTAAATTGTAGAGTATGCATTCTAGTTAATTAAATTGAATGTGTTAAAGTTTGATTGTTTGTAAGCATTTTGTTTTTACGCAACCATTAAATTAGCGTATGCATTCTTTTGTAATTAAATTATATGTGTTATAGTTTTTGTTTATTTTTGAATGCAGTATAAGCATTTTTTCTTTATAAAAGACTTATAAGAATTAAATAACTGGTCAGAACAAAATGTGATGTTTCTTTTAATAGTGTGTCAAGCAACTGGTCTTAGTGGTTCAACTAAGGTCCAAACAGATCGAAATCAAGCAGCAAAAAATTAATGGTTTTAGTGATTCTAGTAAGGTCCATTCCTTGAAGATTTTGATACAAATTAACAAAGGGTCCAAGTTCAAATGGGTAAGTACTTCTACATTTCCACGTCAATATTCTTTTAAAAAATGTTACGATAGGTTTTGGCAAAGCTATGCGCTTAAAGCCGGGCGCTGTCCCAACAGTTATGACCAAGGAGGTGCAGCCAGCAAATGCAGAACGATGTCAGCGAATTTTAAAGCGCGAAAACAAAAAAATCGTAAGTGCTCTGCTTCAGGAGTCGTTGGTCATGGAGAAGTTTTTCCTGTAGAGGAAATAGAAAAACTAAACAGGGACGCTTCTATTTCTAACCGCTCTTCAGAGCAGTTACTTCAAGCGAAAATACGGCAGCTATATTCGCAAGTGTAAGTAAAATTTAACAATTTTATGAATTCAATATTTTTAATCTTTTTCTTGGAGTGAACAGCGGTTTGGAAAATCTCGCGTGATATATCTGCCACAAATTGCACAAAGACGTTCCGAACATAAGGCTGGAAGAAGAAGCGGCAGCATCACTTAGTTAGGTAGATCATTTAAGCGAAGGCGGTTCGCCAAGCCAACGGAAGAGCTCATGGCGCATATGACTGCGTTGGAAAAAGTGTTCAACGACGTAAATGGCGACGGGCTGCTAATAAGCAAAAATTATTTGCAGACGCACATTACAAGTGCAGAGCATGTTATTTGTGACAACAAAATAAAAAAAAATGTTTTTCCGCGCACAAATGTTTTTTAAAATAAGATTCTTAAATAAAGAAATTCTGAACAATTTGATGCAGAGGAAAAGAAAATTGAACAAAACAGTTCAATAATAAAAACAAAGTGAACATCCAATTTTGTATTCTATTTATTTGCAGTTTTTCTTTTTACAGCGTTCTTTACATTTAGTTACTGCATGGAAATATAAACAAACAAAGTATTCAAACACTTTTTTCGCGAATTAAACTTATTAATTTTATAATTTTTCACTTATATCCGAGTTTTCACATGTTTTGCATGCAAAACATATGCAAATTGACAGTTTCATAGCATGCTTGTGACCGATGACGTTGCACGAAAAATTACTTTTTTCTCGCACTGCTCTTTGCGTGATCTTCTCTTATTGGTTCATGCTTTTATTTTGGACGGGTTCTGTGTGTCTGGCGACCAGAGAGGATCGCCGGTAGTAACGACTTTTGATTCTGTTCGGGCTCTTAGAATCTATTCTATTTCAATCGTCGGTCGCAACGATTTTTGATTCTGTTCAGGCTCTAATGCCCACAACTCAATAGCGCGTTAGGTCGGTCGGCCTTTGATAGCTAGACTAGAAACAACGAGTTCCTATGAAGTAACACTAAATTCGACCTCAGACTTAGCTTCGACCTCATCCCGTAAAAATATAAAGCAGGAGTGGAATTCTTAAACGCGTTAACGACAATTTTCGATATCGTTAGTAAGCGAAAACTATCATTTACTATGAACGTGGCACGCTCAATGACCGATAACGACAACGATTATTATCGTTAAATTTTTGGGAATTCCACTACAGGGGTAAAGTACGATCAAAGTTGTGAGTAAATAATTTTTCTACTAGCTCGTGCGTTTGACATTCCATGGCAATGCTGGGTTGCATTTTCATTGAGAAATTTTATTAAATGGGCATTTCTTGTATTTCGATGGCAAACTTTTCATGGGATAATCGTGGGATTTTATAATTGGTGTGACTTTTTTAAAATGTTATGTTGTTAAAGTAGTATAATGATTTTGATGAATATAATGTGATATAAATATAATTTAATTATATATCCTATTCAAATTAATGCATAAATTAATATATTTTTAATAATAAATTATAAATACATAATAATATTATAAATAAAACATTGATTTTTACTTTGAAAAAACAATAGTAAGTTTCTTTACTGCTAACGAACTCACATCACGATGAGTAAGCTCAATCACTGCATCTCTGCTACACATATACAACAAAATAGGGGTATTCACGATTCAGTGCACTTGCCAGTGCAGTTGTGAACTTGTAGTTGTGCAGTTAGGTTTTCGTGAACACACCACACTTTTGATTGTAAAATTTATTGTAAAATTTATTTATTTGTCAGAATCAGGTGTTGGCTAGGAAAAGAAAATATTTCATAAATTAAATATGAATATGACGAAAAATTTGAAATCTTTCTGAAGAAAACTGTTTCATTCGTCAGCTTTTGTTTACATGAGCAATGATATTTTCTATTTTTCTGTGTTTTTTGTATGGAGACCACCAGAAGGGTGGCAGATAAAGTTTAATTAAAAGGACCAGATCATACATTTAACCCTCCTAAGGGTCATATATTATTTGATATGAACTATTATAGACATTTTTGTTTCTATTTTTTTGTTTTTTTTTATGGAGACCCCCAGAAGGGTGAAAGATATAGTGTTGGTGTGTACTGGACAAATGTTGAGGGGGAAAATTAATAGGACCAGCTCAACAATTTTAACCCCATAAAGAGTAATAGATTTTTTTTCATATAAGCTATAATAGAAAAATTTTCATTTTGTGTTTTATTTTTTATGGAGATGCCCAGAAGGGTAGCAGATAGAGTGTAGGTATGTTCCAAAGAAATGTTGAGGGGGAAATTCATAGGACCAGTTAATACACTATACCCCAAAGCAGGAAAATCAGCTTATTCGAACATAAAAGTGTTATTTTGTGGGTAAAAAAGTAATAGAAAAAGTGTAAAAAGAATGGATGATTTAGTGAAAATTGCTGCATCCGAAATATCATATAATAATACATTTCTTACAAATGCATATGAAACTCTTAATGAACTGATTATTACCAATAAACCATAAAAATATCAACCATACCATAAAAACCTTAGTTTGCTTCAAACAATCAACTAGTAAATTAATTTCATCAATGGTCTATTTCTTGGAGCACTTAATGGTTTTTTGTTTTTCTTCCATTTTCACGTGTCAATTGTCAGCTGTTTAATAAGCACACACCCAAAAAAAACCGAGTAAATAAAGGCATATTCGGGGTTAATTTAACTCTTTTTGTGTATGGTATTTTGCCAAAGCTTCAAAAACTATATTTAACTCCGTTTGTGCCTTCAAATTACTCCGAAAGTAAAGTTTGTTTCAGAAGTCGTGCTGATTAAAAATTCTGACATTTTCCATTCCCGAAGATAGTTGCAAATTATTTTTCGTCTTCAATTGGTTCAATGGAAATATCAGACGCTGAAAAACATACTCTTCACAGAGCAGCTTATCCACGCTTTATCAATTTAGAATCTCTATGTTTTCCAATTTTTCGTGTTCCGAAAATTTATGAAGAGACATGAACAATTTCACAAAACTTATTTTGAAGCTGATATTGTGCTCAACAGTCAAAAGGTGTTTCATTTCTTTAATTTTATGGGGAATTTTTCAAAACAGGGATTTTTATATTAAAAATATTGCAAAAAAGAATAAATATTTGCATTGATTTTTACAATTCTTTGCTGTGGTTCTGTTTGTTGAATTAGTAGAAGGATATTTATTTGCATTTATCAAAATGTAGTACGGATTAAACAACAAGGTTATGAAAGTTGTTTAAGTGATGAGTTAGGTATGAGTAAGGGATGGTAGAAGTAGACGTGGCATTTAACTTAATATCCCGATATATAGAGTACCCAGTGTAAGAGTACGAATATTAACGGTGGTCGAGTTAAGCAAAAATTCGTTTGGTAGGCAGGGCTTTTTTTGCACTCTTAGGAGTAACTGGGTTATTGATTCTACCAGAAAAACAAATTCACGGAAAACTTATTTTAATAACTCGTTTAAGAGACTATAAAATAATCTTTCTGACGTTGTATCAACAAAACCTCCCCACGTATCCATTACCGAGCTGCGCTCTTGTGAAGATGAGACTAAATCCGTTGAGACTAAATTTTCACATTGAGCGCAATATTCTCTGAATAATTTTTTTAAGATTTAATTTGTGATTTAATAAATTTTCTTATCACGGACATTCAAATCATAAATACATCTCAAAAAACAGAGTTAGTTGTACTTAAAAATTTTCACTTCGAACAGTTCTTATAATTTTTTTGTGTTTTTTTTTCAACAAAATACAATTACGTAGAAGATAATATCATTATTTTTAAAGTTAGTGAAAATTTTGAAGAAAATACAACCATAATGTTGATGTTATTAAAAATTGTATTAAATAAACCACAAATCTTATACTAAAAAGTTCTTATTTATTAAGCAAAAGTCAGAGGAAATTGCGCTCAATGTAAAAATTTAGTAGTTTCAACGGAATGATTTCATCTTCACACGAGCGCAGATGAATCAAAGTCATGAAATACCAATTAACCCCGTAACTCCTAAGGGTGCGAAAATAGCCAACCCATAAATTAGGATTTTTTGCTTAACTCAACCTACTCTTTCACCTCCGTAAATACTCGTACTCCTACACTGGAAACCCTGTTTATAGATTAGAAACCCTGCATATTTTTAGTGAGTAGAATATTCTCAGGAATATTTTATTATTGTATACTAGAGTAGTATATTAGTGTATAATGTAGTTTAGTCAATAAAATATGGTACATATGTGACTTTAGTATAATCCAAAAACTCATAAAATTTTCTAAAAGTAAATGTATATATCTTCACTTTTATGAAAACAACAGTTGTATAGAAAAATTTATAAAACTCTTTAAATTCCCAAAAATCTCTATAAAAATTACATCGCAAGTTAAAAACTGCTTAAAATTTAATTCAAGCTTTGACAATTCATTGTTTGAAGCAGAAAAAGCTTTATATTAAAAAAAAATTGATGCAATCAATTCGTTTTGAGTTTTACTGCGACAAAACGTTTTTAACTTCTCACGAAAAAAACTTGAGTTAACTCCGCATATTTTTTTCGGTGTTACGAGACTCGAAAAATGTTATCCTCAATATCAAATCGCCGCATAAGTGGTTTCACTGCAATAAAGATATACGAAAACATATAACTTGTAATAATAAAAAGGCCCTTTCTATCATTGTGCAACATTTAATTTTTACAGCACACTTGATTTGCTTGTTGAAATATTTGAGTACTTTCTCTTCTTCAAAGTAAAACGAGCCAACGGAAATATTTGCTCGAGAAAACTCTCTTTCGTGCTTAACTAACTCCGTTTCAGCTTTAAAATGCAAAGTATGATCTTCGTAGATAGTGGCAGTAAGTTTTAAGGGAGTTAAAAGAACAAATGTTTGGAGAAGATGCATAGTTAATTTGAAACTGGTTTAAATTTAATTCAAGATTTGACATTTAATTGTTTCAAGCAGAAAAAACTTTACATTAACAAAAAAAAAATATTGATATAATTCATTTTGAGTTTTACTGAGACAAAAAATTTTAACAAATTTTAACTCCTCAAAAACTCTTTTAACTCACAAAAAAACTTGGGTTAACTCCGGATATTTTTTTCGGTGCATGCACGAAACCTGTTTATGAACCGGGGTTGATTCTGTACATTTATGGAAAATAAAAGCGTGTGCATATATGTATATTTTGTTAGTGTTAATGCATAAAAGCATTAATATTTTGAGCGTGCTCAAATGCATAGCCAAATGCACTGGATAGTGAATACCTCTATTATTTCAAATATTATGGGGATTCATGCAAATGTACAATACCCTCTTAAATAGTATAAAGCGTATAAGCTTATCAGCTTAATAAATTTAAATAGAGAAGCCTTTCCACAAACCAGATATATAGGCCATTCCCAAAATCTTTTAAATTTTTTTGTATAACCGTGCAAATAACTTTCATGTGTCTTAAGCTAAGTTCAAGTTTTAAATGAGCGTCTACTTAGAATACATGGACTAAAATTTCCTCACTAATTTCAGTTTCATTAGTTGCTGCCTTAAGCTGCTACTGAGATCGAAAGTAAAAAAAAACACTAAAAACTGATTTGATTTACACACAGATATTTACCTTCTGAGTTATATAAAAATCGTGCGCCACCAACTTTCAGTAAAATTTAAATGGTGTTTGTACAAATAAACTTGAATACAAAATATATATTTCTATTATTGATGTGCCATGATGCTAACGAAAGTTATAATTTTTCGTAGCTTTTGAGATATAGAAAACGCGCGCCATAATAAAGGTAATATTTTAAACTCATTGTAATAAATTCGATGAGATTTAAAATATTTTAAGGTAGGTGGCATTAGTGTGCCAATAATATTACCCACACAGCAACTCCTCAAAAATAGTCATTTAAAACGAACACCATCAAAAAATATAACTTTTTGGATGGATGGGAAAGGATGAGAACGCTCCTCCTTGCACATGCATGCTTTCGACATTTTTGAATGTTTGTCAAAAGGCGCGCTTAAAAATTTTGAATATTTTGGATTTGCCAAGATGATCGAAATCCATTTTTTTGATAACGCGATAAGCTCAGTAATATAAAATTTGAAGGAAATGCCCAAGAACCATGAAATATGGTAATAAGCATAATGACAATAAGACATGATGCTAAAATAAAAATGGGCTAAATTGGATCACTACTTCGTGTAATCCTCATATACCATAAATGGTCAATGTGAAACTAATGCCGCCTTTTTAATGTTACAATGATACAAATTGGCATGGTGCTTTATGTTATATATGCCAACAATCCTGCTAAAAATAATTGATATTGATTTGATTTTAAGCCTACGTTTGATACTAACACCTTGTGCAAAGTAGAGCACAAGCGTAGTTCTCTTGATAAAGTTCGCCTTTTGAACTTTATGTCAAAATATTGAGCTTTTATCGAAAATATTAACCTCTATAAGTCGTTTTTATCTCAAAACAAACTGTTATGTATATTTACTGTTAGTAGGGTAGAGCGAGGATTATTCGACGAAATGATGATTCCATTGACCTTTTCTCGTTGAGTACGCAGATCATAACTAATATTCTTGGTTTCTGTAAAAATTGTTAAAATTTTGACATGAATGTGTAAAAAATACTGACTTGTAAGGTATTTGTTAGATTAACTAACGAAATTTCTGGCATTTCAGTGAAAAATTTACAAAATATAATGAAATTTTATGCCCTTGACATCAAAATAGGGTAAAAACTACAAAAACACCACTAAACCGCGCTCCTTTACCGCGCGCCTCGCTAAATGTTGTGTTCGCTTTCAGATTTATTATTTTGATGAGCTGCTTTTTGAGTATGCAAATGCCCATTAATGTGCCACTAAATTTTTTTCCATTTTTCTCTACACCCAAATGTTAAAAGATTTTGGGAATTGCCCATATTTGCTCTTTAATATAGGTGAGCAAACGAGGTGGCAAACTTTTATCATGAAAAAGCTTTTTTCGTTTTTCGAAAGTTCATTAATTTCTAATTAGAAGCCTGTAAAAAATCAATGAGAGGTAAGAATTTGTGAATTAGAACATGAGTAACAAACATTTTATTCTCAAAATTTCAGAACTCATTTTGAAAATTACAACTTAAACACTTGTTGACAACATATGACAATATATTGCAGCTGACATAAATGCTGCAAATATACAATCGACTTTAAGGGCTATTCTTTATAAAGAATGATAAAAACAACTAATTGCTCATATTATAATATTGCCACTTTGCAAGAATACCCTTATTATATTAAATATACATTAACAAAATTATCTTAACTTTTTAAAGTAGGTCGTTTAAGAATTTTATTACAATAAATATTTATTTTTCATTGATTTATTAAAATTAAATCCGCATCCATTAAAAATTGCATGATTTGGGACAAAGGCTAGTTTTTGGAATTTTTTGAATAGCTGCTTATATTGGCACCACCGAAATGGCAGAGGCAAGATATGTCAACGCAACATTAAGTTTCGCAAAGTTTGAGGTTGTCCGTTTTGACACTTGTATCGTAAAGTTTTTACAACGCAGATCAAAGTACGATCAACGGCTGACCGACCTATTGCGCTATGGAGTTTTGGGCATAAACCACATCAAAGTTGATGCAGTGATCAACGAAACAGCTCTCTAGTCTGCTAGGAGGTTTGTTCTGCAAATAACTTGTTGTTGTTGCTGCTGCAACCTGTTGCTTCATGAACTTATTTCACATTAAGCTCAAATAAAATTCTTAATATATTATATTTTTTTAAGAAACACAAAAACAGTATCAAATATTTTAAGTTTTGCCTAAAGTTCCGCAGGTAACCTAAAAAAAGTGCAAAGTGCTTTACACCGTCCATTGATTTTAAATATGCAAAATAAAAATTCTTGTGTAAGCTTCAATGTGCATATCATTAATTTATTTTCAGCTGCTACCAGTTTCAGTTGAGCTAAGACTTTAAATTTCATATTTAACCTTTTTCTAGTCAAATAAGATGATAACGTATTTATAAAATTTTTAAATTTCCCAAAAATGCAATTTTGATCTTCTGACACCTGGAGCTTGCCTAATGTAAAAAAAAAGTCAAATATTACTACTGAAAGCCAAGCGCGTCGGAAGCGAATTTCATCTGGGGGGGGCAGTACAAATGGTGGTGCAAAAAAAGTTCACCAAAATTTCTTCACATGAAACATGAAGAAGAGATAAAGAAGAGGAAAATATATAATACAAATATATTATCGTGTAAAAAAACTGATATTTTGAATAACTTTTCCTTTGAAATTGCTTATCTACCTAAAAAAGTGGGGGCAACTGCCCCCTTGTCCCCCGCTTCCGACGCCAATGCTGAAAGCTCATTGAAATATCTGCTAAACCAGTGCTTGGAGTCTTTCGATAAAAAGGTTTAATTTCATATTATAACGATTTATAACGATTTTAAAGTTTTGAATATTTAAAAAAAACATTTTTAAATTGAGTGAAAAAACTAAAAAAAAAACTATTTTATAAACGAAAAATTTGGAAAAAAATATTTTTCTTACCTTCTACTCAATTAAATCGCATAATGGTTCAAAAAAATTGAAAAGTTTTTCCATAAAATAATTTGGAAGTCAGTGGTCCTGAAAAATCTACCAGCCGTTGAAAATAAATTGATTAAAGCTAAAAATAATTCGCTTTTATTGATTTCATAGTTTCGTCAAAGAAGAAAATCTCATGTCCAAACAATACTATTATACTTTTTGAAAGAATTGATTTCAGTTTTAGAAATTTACATTTATTACCTCTTGTTTCGCATTTTTAAAAATCAGTTTTACTTAATAACTTGTTTCATTTTTTAATGATTTCCAAAGTTACTTTTAGTGGTATAACTGCCCCACTTCTGAGGTGCGTTCGTCAAAAATGTTGGGCTGAGCAGCTAGTCAATTGGCATTATTTAGGGTTTTTATCATAAATAACTGTTAGCAAATGTTTTATTTTTTTTATTATTACCTACATTAAGTTCAACCCATATTACAAAAAATCCTCTTCAACTACTCAGCAGACATCGAATTTTAAATTTAAATAATATTATTAACTAATTAAAAGTTATTAGTTTAAGAAAAACATCAACTAATAGTGTAAACTTTTTGCAGAGAAAACTTATATGGGTTTAATTTCAATACCATTGAGGACTTAAGCAAAGTAACGCAACGCAGAACATGCGCTCTTGACGTAAAATAATGACCTTAGAAGCAGAGCAGAAACATTAACTCTGCCAATAAATAAATAAATGAAATATTTCTTAAGGTTCCTTGTATCGTAGTCTTACATACATACACACACACACAGATTGAAGAAAACGTGAGCTCTAAACTTTTTTCTATATGACTTTATAAATACAACTCTAAAAGCAATAAAAAATAGATATACCTATTTAATGGGCTGCGACGAGATCAGGAATGTCATTGAAAATTTATTAAAATTTAAATAATTCATGCCGGGCCTATACATAGCGATGCTATCTCGTACAATTATAAGCTATTGGGAACAGCTGCCACCTAACTTCGATTCAGGCCATTTATTGAAATTATGAGAGTTTCCAAAACAGATGAGGCCTAAAATACGCCATCTACACGCACAAAGAACGTGTCACTGTGGTATGCAATGAATGGTAGGACTAATGACGAGGAAATGAGGAAACATATAAAAAAATTCAGTGGAAGAAGGAGAAAGAACCAGTTTAGCTACACGGTTAGAAATTTTGGAATAAATTTTAATACAAGCATAACTTACAAAGAGTTTTAATACAAAAAGTTTTAAACTTAATACTTCTCAATTGATTACCCAATTTTTATATATATTTTGTTTTACATTTTAACACAGTTCACATAATACAAGACATTTTATGCCCTGGGAATCAATTCAATACTATGGTTAATATTATTCTTAATCTTCTATATATATAAAAATGGATGTGTGTATGTGGGTATGTGGGTATGTGGGTATGTGGGTATGTGGCTATATCACGTATAGACTCCATAACCGCTGAACCGATCTTTATGAAAATTTCAGGGAAACTGAACCCATATCTTGAGAGTGTTCCTGTGAGGTTTGGTAACGTTTGGACGAGGGAGCGTGGTACCTCCCATACAAGCCAAATTTGCGCTATCGACCACAAACCAAATAAGGGATATATACCAGACGGGTTCAATCGTAAAAACTAAGATTTAGTAATTTTGTTTAGATGGTCAGTAACTGTACAAAAAATGGGCGTGGTAGCAATATATATACGCCGTCTTTTTCGAAATCATGGCAATTCTAGAGTTCTACACATTTTTATAGTGAAACTTGCTGTGTAGGTGCTCCAAGAGGCAGTCACGATAAAAAAGTGGGCGATTTTCACGCCCACTTTTACCGCCCACAAATCAATATCTGTCTATATAAAAATGAATCGTGATTTGTTCGGATACTTGAAAATGACTGGACCAAATTAGATACTTCCTTCTACGGGTTTGTTCGTAACTGCTACACAAAGGTTTACGAAAAAAAAATGCCACACCCCTTTTATCACACACAAATCAATAAAAATGGTATATTTAAGACGGTTTTGGTCGTATTAAATTAAAATTTAGTAAATAAGTTCGTGTGATAACTGTCATTAACTTTAATAAAAACGGGCGTGGTCACTCTTATTCTACGCCTACTTTTAAGAAAATATCGCTATTGGTCCGATTGAGCTGAAATTTTTTAAGTGGGTTTGCTTTGAGTACGAAATGGTTTAAAAAAGAAATGCCACACCCCCTTTTACGTCCCACAAATAAATAAAAAAAATTTGTGTTATCGAATAGCTTTATAGTTATGGGTCGCACAGCTTAGAAATTCGGTATTCGACCACAATCTAGACGTACCATTTCAGTGATGAAATTTTATGGGAGTTGGTCAAGGGGGAGTTGAACCTCCCATACAATAAAATTTGTGTTATCGAATATCTTTGAAGTTATAGGAATTCAGCTTTGGAATTCAGTTTTTGGCCTCAATTTACACATGCAGTTTCAATGATTGTATTTTATGGGCGTTGGACAGGGAGGCGTGACAATCTCCCTTACAACCCAAATTTGCGATATCGAATTTCTTTGAAGTTTTAGGTTGACAGCGTAAAAATTCCGTATTCGACCTAAATTTATACATGCACTTTTATTACTTACATTTTATGGGTAGGGCAAAGGGGAGTGGCACTTCCCTTACAACACAACTTTGTGCTTTCAAATAGCTTTAGATTTATAGGTCGCACAACGCCGGCATTCAGTATTCGACCTAAATGTACACATGCAGTTTCATTGATTTAATTTTATGTTCATTGGTAAGAAGGGCGTGGCACCTCCCATTTAACGTAAATTTGCGATATAGAATATCATTGAAGTTATAGGTCGCACTGTTTTTGAATTCAGTATTGGACCTCAATGTACACATACAGTTTCATTGATTACATTTTATGAGCGTTGATCAAGGGGGAGTGGCACCTCCCATACAACAAAAATTTGTGATATCGAATAGTTTTGGAGTTATATGTCGCACAGTTTTGGAATTCGGTAATCGACCTCCATGTACACATCCAGTTTAATTGATTACATTCTATTAGCGGTGATGAAGAGGGCGTGGCACTCCTATATAACTCAATTTATGGGTGGGCAAAGGGGAGTGGCACTTCCCTTACAACCCAACTTTGTGCTTTCAAATAGCTTTAGAGTTATAGGTCGCACAACGCCGGAATTCAGTATTCGACCTCAATTTAGACAAGCTGTTTAACTGATAACATTTTATGGGTCTTTGACAAGGGAGAGTGGCAGCAACGCACTGGGTTTTAGCTAGTTTTTAATAAAAAATCAATATAAAAAATTAACACGAAGTGAGCATAAAATTTTAAGACATATTTTTATTAAAAATTAATTTTAGTATTTGGCCAGTATTTAATTTAAATACGATTTTGATGTGGTCATAGACAGTGATGTGCAAGGAAATAGAGACACCTGTCTTTTTATATTTTAAGCTGCATGAATTATATACAGGGTGCCCCAGATAGAGTATTAATTCCTTTGGGTGGTGATTCTCCTTGATTAGGCTAGTATAAAACTTTATAGATGAGGATCACCCCTTCCCACTCCCTTTGGAGCTAGAAAATGAAAACTTAAAAATATGTGTAATTACGTCTTACTCTATAAATTATTTATCTCTTAACTGGTCTCCAAAGTCAATTGCATCTTGAAAAAGAGACTGCATGACCTTCCAACTAATGATACCAAAACTGTTTTCTAATCGTACCACACTAAAAGCAAACTATTTTACGTGTGGCAATATAAAATGAAAAAGTTGTTGTGTTTGCATTTAGTACTCAAGTACTATGGCAATATCAAAAACCAAGTCAATAGAAAACTTTATCAATAAAAAAATTACATCATAAAAATATTCAACAAATTTATTCAATATTCGAGATATATATTATCAAAGTCGAATTCAAATTTTTTTTTAAATTTAGTTGCTCATAACTTTCTTAACTGTGACTTTATGCAAAATGTTTTATAAATAGCTTAATGATAATTTTATTAACTTTTCAATAAGTTATATACTTTGGAAATCGAATAAAAGATATATTAAATATGGAGTAAAATGTAATAATGACACATAATTTTCAGTTTTTCTTCTCTAGCTCCCAAAGGGGGGAGGGGGTGACCATGCTATATCTTCCCTATTTCTTTGCACATCACTGTATGTAAGCCTAAAAGCATTAAAATGTATTCCAAGATTTCTTACCGTGTATCTTTGCACAGTTAAACCCAACTCCATTTTATATTAATGTTAATAATCACCAACTTTAGCATATATAGTTTAGTCCAGAAATCATTTAAATGGCATTCATATGGCAAAAAAATAAGTGGGAATATTTTTGCGGGAAAATGTTAAACTTCCTAATTTAACAAACTTGTCTGTCTTTAAGACTACAAACACTTTTACATAAACTTACAGACATATTTTTTATGACTATGATATTATTTTTTACTCGTTTTTTTAACCTGCACTCAAAGAACTCCTTAAATAACACTTGGGGAAAGTCAGAGAAGAGTAAAAAGTATTTAAGTAAAAACAAAATTTCCATCACTGCCCGCGGGTTTGTAGCACGTTCGTCCTTTGGATGACTTCCTGCTACGCTGTTGTTGGTGCTGCTGCTTTCTAAGCCTCAATTGTAGCCATTCTAAGCTAAAACAATATAAAAATGTTGACTTGGCAGGCTACAATAAAACTTTTTGCCAGCAATTTTACGGTTGAAAAAATGAAGAACAACAACAAAATAAAATAAAATTAAAATAAACGTAAAAGATTTTATTTCGCTTTTTCTTTTATAAAAAAATTTCGATAGAAAAAATATTTTGCACACGCTCTTGCCATAAAAAAATTGTTATATTTCGTGCCTTAAAATGGGCACGGTTTTGTTCTATTGTTTCGTTATGTGATGGAAGTTGACGCCCTAGGCTCTAAGGTGAGGGGGGGAAAACTGTTTAAATTTTTTCTATGCAATGGAGAACGAAAGCGGTGTTCGGTGTTGACTAATGCATATCTAAAATATCTGTTTATGCAAAGGATAATGGATATACTGAGAGATATGCAATTCTGATGGTTCTCACACTTATACACACACACATATACGCACACATGTGCGTGCACTAAACTTCCCCTGGGTAAAGACCCTGCTGTGAAAAATCTTACTGTTCATAATATTTAATGGTAAATTTATTGAAAATTGAACTAGTCAAAAAATACTAGATGTATATCTTGTTTAATCAATCTTACTAGCTTAAAGTTAAGTAATAACTACATAGTTATGTTATTATTTGTAGTGTAGCTACCCAGATGAAAAACAAAGCAGGCCTGCCGATGGAAGGAATGAGACAGGTTATAATTTCAATGCTAAGATGTCTATTTTTTATATTTTCAAAAAACTTTCTCTTTACTTTTAAGCGAAGTGCATTATTGGGGGTTGGAATTAATTTTAAAGGATTTTTTCGGTTTTTGAGCATTTATTTAGAAACAACGGTACAATGTATATTATTCAAAGTATTGTCCATCGTTAGCTACAACATTTTCCCATCTTTCTGGCAGCATATGGATTCCGCGCCGGAAGAACGATTCGTCTTTTGAGGCAATCCACGAATCGACCCATTTTTTGGTATCCTCGTAAGAAGTGAAGCGCTGCTCAGCCAAGCCATGCGTCATCGATCTGAATAGGTGGTAGTCGGAAGGGGCTATGTCTGGGCTATAAGGCGGGTGGGGTAGCACATCCCAATTCAGCGCCTCCAACGTTTCCTTGACGGTTCTTGCAACATGTGGCCGTGCGTTGTCATGTTGAAAAACCACTTTGTCGTGTCTTTTGGCATATTCCGGCCGTTTAACCTTTAATGCTCGGCTCAATTGCATCAATTGTTGTTGGTAGCGTTCCCCAGTGATGGTTTCGTTACGTTTTAGCAGCTCATAGTACACGACACCCTTCTGATCCCACCAAATACACAGCATAAGCTTGGCGCCATGAATATTCGGCTTGGCCCTCGATGTTGATGCATGGCCGGGTGGTCCCCACGATTTTTTTCGCTTAGGATTATCGTAATGGATCCACTTTTCATCGCCAGTGACAATACGATGCAAAAAACTCTTCCTTTTATGCCGTTGAAGCAGTTGTTCGCACATGCAAAATCGCCGTTCAACGTCTCTCAACTGGTACGGCACCCAATTTCCTTGCTTTTGAATCATTCCCATGGCCTTCAAGCGTTTGCCGACCGTTGATGATAAGTCGACTCCCAATGATTCTGACAATTCTTGAAGGGTTTGACACGGGTCTTCATCGAGCAAAGCCTCCAATTCCTCATCTTCAAACTTTTTCGGCTGGCCCGGACGCTCTTTGTCTTCCGTATCAAAATCACCACTTTTAAACCGACGGAACCAGTACTCACAAGTAGAAATCGATGGAGCATAGTCCCCGTAAGCCTCAGTAAGCGTGCGTTGTGCTTCAACCACTTTTTTCTTCAAATGGAAGCACAAAAGTAAACCTTCCCGCAAATTGCGTTTTGTTGGAACGAAATGTTCACATGTTCACAGAGAAAAAAATATATGTTGTTTACACTTCAGTGGAATGACACATACTGAAAAATGAAGCTTAGACAATGTGCTTTGAAATGAATATAGTCACACGTGTGCCCGATGCGATCTATGATAGTTACGCCATCTCTTAGAAAACCTTTAAAACTAATTCCAACCCCCAATATTATTGTTATTATTTATAAGCAAAAAGCATCAGTACAGTAAGAACTAAGTTCTTTCAACATTCAATAAAAGTATAATAATAACTATATCATAATAAAGTGTCATGTTTGCTAAAGCAAATTTCCGATTAATTTTAAGGGACAACAACTTCAATGTTTTCATGATTGTTGTAATTATCAGCAATGTTGTTATGCATATTTTTTTAACAAAATCACAACAGTGCGAATGGCTCAGCTGGCAAGGGATTTATTTTTTATTCATGTATTTTGGAATCTTGAGTAGTAGGTTGAAATCCCATCAGAGCAAGGTGGGCAGCCAAAATTCGGAACAATTCCCACAAAAATTACCTTTTTCCCAAAGTAACATAAATTAAATTCCACCAAAATTCCCATGGTAAATGTAAACCAAAAAATTCAAACAGCAATTAAAAAATACCAAAAAAAATCCCACGATCATTAAAAATTACCACAAAAATACCACGCGTTTTAAAAATACCACCAAAAATTCCATATGCATTTAAAAATCCCACAAAAAATCCCATACGTATTAAAAAATATCACGAAAAATCCCATATATATAAGAAATTTTGAAAAATTTAGAAATACCAGAAATGTTTGCATTTATTGTCGTTGTTTCAAAACTATAACAAATAAATTACATACAAATTGTTTCACATAAAGATAATTGTAATACTTATTACAGGTTTTAATCTTATATTTGAGATCGTGAATTTTATTTGTTTGTTTCCATTTAATAATTTCTAAAACGAAATTATGCTTATAAAAATAAAATAATAAAAAATAAACGAAATAAAATAAAAATATTGTTTTCAAAAATTTTTGTGGTTTGTGAGGTGATAAGCAATTCATTTTAACACAATATGATTTTTAAAAATTTTAGGTACTTATTTCTCATATCAAATAATAAAAGTGACTTCAGAATAAAAAATAAACAAAATAAAATAGTCATTAGTTTTCAAAGATATTAGTGCTTTGTAAGGATATAACTAGTTAACTTCAATACAACATGATTTTTAAAAAATTTAGGTACTTATTTCTAATATAAAATAATATACATAAGTTACTTCAGATATAAAAATAAACTAAATAAAATATATATAAAGTTTTCAAAAATATTTGTGCTTTGTGACTTCAGATATAAATATTTTTAATTCATTAAGAACGTTTTAGAATAATATTAGTTTTGTTTTTTGTGTTTGAGTATATCAGAGATGGAAAACGTGCGAACACATCTTTTACACTAATTACTTACAACTAAAAAAACAAAGAAATAATAGTGGTATTCATGAACGCCGTATTTGTGATGTTAATAGCGTAAGGGCGATATTTTTACAGGAGCTCGTTTTCCGACGTGTGCAGCTTACGACACAAAATCGTGGTGTAAACAGAGCATATAATGCATATAACGGCAATTGTGATGTAATTTTGATTTTAAAAGATAATTGCTGACCAATGGATTTGATAAGTAAACTTGCAAATATTTGGGCAATTCATAGTTCATTTTAATGTTTAAGGGCCGCTTTCTCAATGTCCGGTTAAGCACTAATCATAACTTTAACCAGCAGTTAGCAAAAAAGCCCTTTCTCAATGTTCGGTTAAGGCATAGTTGTCAGTTAAGTTCTGATTAAGTTAACGGCAAATTGTGGTTTCGGTTAGCGCTACTAATCGGAAGAAAAATGTTCCCTCGGATGATGTGAAATTAGGCAGTTTTGCCATTTTCTTATATATTTGCAGCACAAAATCAAAAAATATGTAAACATGAGACAGCTGATATAATGTTTTTACGTATTCACAATTGAAAAATTTACAATTAGTCATCTAACCGACAGTTGCTTAACCAGCACTTGGTGAAATCAAAATTATTTTTTTAGCTATCGTATGGTTAGTTAACTCCTGGTTAAGAGCTAGACTAACCGGACATTGAGAAAGTGGCCCTAAATATACTAATATGTACTATTAATGTACTATTTTTTGACAACTGTGAGCACAACTTAAGTGAAAAGTATTCATATGTATTTTTAAAACACCGCAGGAAACTTTAATATGCAGCTCAGATGTTTGGGATTCTATAAAAGGCTACAATAACACTCTACAAAAGCATGCCTTAGGGCATGTATAAAAGTGGCAACATTTAACACACCGGTTTAACTAGTGCTAACATGAAAAACAAAAACAAAAAGATAACAGGCAAAATAGCACATCTCAGAATTAGCACATAAAACCGTAATTAGCATGAACTGTGAATTGCCCAATTGTCTATTATTGTTTTGGTAGTATTTATATACATATATCACTTTTTTTTAATTTAAAATCATTTTTGTAAGCTTAACGCTTGCATGCAGAAATGTGGAATTTTCAAAAAAGGTCAGAATTTCAAGGTCAGAATTTTTTCAGAAAAGAATGCGCTATTAGTTTATATGCAATTTTGTGATGTCAACTTGTTCTTTAAACAAATATGCGATTTAATCGTTTTTATTAAGAGTAAGTTCGAAGAAATGTACAGCGTAAACTTATAGCTTTAATCTTCTGTATATTTACGTCAATCATCGAATACTATGATCAAGATTTTGCTTAATAAAAGTAAAAAAAATGTTTAAGAAAAAATTCATAAATTCCCATGCAACTAAAAAATACCACGCTGAATTCCCACGCCAATTAAAAAATACCACGCTGAATTAAAAAATTCCATGGGAATTCCCAAAAAAAAATTCCCAAGACCAATTAAACATTACCACGAATGGGATTTTTCCCACAATACTGGCAACCTTGCATCAGAGACATACTTTTTTTTTTCTTATTGGGTTTTAGTTTTATTTTGGTTTTTTTTAGTTTGTTCTGTTTTTTTTATTGATTTCGTTCTCTATTTTGCATTTATTGCTTATAATAACAAAACGAATGCGTTTATTTTCTTTCTAATTGTGCTCGTACGTTTATTATTAATGAGGCAAATTAAGTGACGATACTGCTGCTATGGTAGAATGGATAAGCATATGCACTTTCACTCACGTGGCCGAGGTTAAAGTCTCCGGATAATGGTAATTTTTCAACTGCCGGCAACATTTACTTTTAACTTACAGTATGCATTGTCTTAAATACTTAGCTGCTGATTCTAGAAATAAAGGTTCCCTTAATAGATTTAGTGCATTTAAGTTTGAAAACTATTTACAAGAAGTAAAAAGAAAATCAAAGAAAAACCACAAATTTTCTATTCAAATTTATAATAGGGTACTACCATTTGTGGGCGATTATCAAGCAATAGTTCAAATTCAATAATCCATTGGAGTTCAAAAATGGATAATTTACGTTCATTGAAACAGATGTTTATTATTTTTTGCTAATACATTCAAATTCTATTGGATTAACAACGATATTTTTAAAGTAAATTCTATCCAAAAACCAGGTAACGATAATGTTATTGTAGGTTGTAAAGTAAAAACAAAACATCTTTTGTATCCTCCAAATATAACACATACAAATATATATGTAATCTTAAACGAAACAACAAAAAAAATTTTAAGCTAATGCTGCATGCAGAATATAATTTTTTAATTCTTGTATCATATTATTTATAGAAAATAAAAAGTTTCATATCAAAATTTTTATAAATATTTAAATTAAATCTTGGTTAACATTTCTTCTAGTCTTTTAATTTATTTTATGCTTTTTTGTGTATTTAAAATAAGACCGAGATCTCGTGTTCGTTTCGATTTGAAAGCAAAGCCGAGATTTTTATATGAAAATATTTAATTAAAAAAAACATTTTTTTATTGTTAGCTGCTAAAAATTTATCAATTAAAATAAAGAAAGAATTTTATAATTTTTAAATGAAAATTTTTAATGAAAAAAACTTGAAGTATTTGCATTAAATTTTACATAAATAAATTTATGGATCTGTTTAAAATCTAGGATAGGGTTTTTTTTATGAAAAACTTTTGCATTGTTTTAGTTTATTTGAAGTTTAAAACCTATCCGAGATCTCCTGTTTGTTTTGAATTCATAATAAAGCCTAGTTTCTTAAATGGAAATATTTAATTTTCATAAAAACTATATAATCATTGTTAGCAGCTAGCATATAAAAAATTCAAAGTCTTTTCACACAATTTTTTTTTTAAGAAATTTATATGAAAAAATTCAAAGTTTTTTCATAGAATTTTCAAAATATTTGAATAAAAACTTTTTCATTTTTAGCTGCAAGAAAATATGTTAATGCAATTAAAAAAAAATTTCCACATTTTTATATGAAAAATTCTAAGTCATTTTGCATAATTTTGTATAGATCCGAGATATCATGTTCGTTTACGATTTCGACTTTTGTATATGAAAATACATAATACATAATTTTAATTTTAATAAAAAGTCTTTTTTAATTTTTATCTGTCAATTAACATAAAAAGATTTTATAATTTTTATATGAAAAAGAGTCTTTTTTTTTTGTATAATTTTCTATGAAGAAATTTGTTTGAAAAATTCAAAGTCTTTTTGCATAATTTTCTATTGATCCGAGATCTCGTGTTCGCTTACGAGTTCGATTTTTTTATGTGAAAATAAAGAATTTTTTCATTGTTAGCTGATAAAAAAACATATTTTAATTCAAAAAATTTTCATTATTTTTGTATGTAAAAATTCCAAGTCTTTTTATTTAATTTTATCTAAAGAAATTTATGGAATTTTTTTTTTCATATATCATACATTTGAGTTTTTGTTTTAGTGTTTATCATTTTCATCGAAAAAATTTTCAAGTTTTTCTTAGGATAACTACTTAGAAAAATTTATGGATCCGAAATCTCGTGTTCCTTGCGAGCTTGTTTACGAATCGTTCTTCGTTTAGTGTTTATTGGGAATTTATAAAAAGAAATACATAGTAGTAGCCAGAGGAAAAATTAAACCGTATAATACAAAACGTTGTCCAGTACGTTAAATGTTAAGGACAATAATGCAAACCTCTTGGTGATAGGATATATATATATATAAAAGTTTTATCAAAATATTATGGAAAGTATATACGAACTATGCTCAATATTTTCGGAAAAATGAACACTTGTCAAAGTTCGTTTTCTTATTTAAAAATAAGCAAAAGCAATTTCGTAAAAAATTATCAGGCGGTGCATCTCTCAAACTATATGATATTCAAATGCTGCAAAGAAGAAATAAATTTAAATAAGCTGATCGAATGGGATCATAAACACAACAATGATAAAGTTTGCATGCTTGCTGGAATTTTAATTTTTATTTATTCTGCACAATCGCAGCTTTCATTGTAGCAAGCTTAGTGCGGAGCCATACATTGACATAAAGTCGTTGTGTGGTGTGCCCATTCTTGCATTGTACCTAGGCCTTTGTTATTATTTTGTTTGTCGTAGAGAGAGTGTTTCTAGTGCACCTACCTGATAATTCTGCCATGCATAAAACGATACAAATAATTGAAGTGGCCCACACTTCAAATTAAAAAAATTGCCTATTATAATAGTTTTAAATCGCTTCGAATTAAAAGGCCAATTTTAGCAAAGAGCTAGGTAAATTATTAAGAGGATATTTTTTGCAACAAATATCGAAGTTTTTTTTTAATATTGTTCGGAATTTATGTCGCGACAAATTGACAAACAGTATTCGCCTTTCATTCGCGGTTTATTTCTTTCTACGAGTCAGCTATTCCATCAACAATTCTTTTTCAATTTATGTTTAATAATGAGGGCTAATCTTGTTTTACTGGGTGATTTTAATCTAGACCTACTACACACCAACCAACATTTAGATTCATATCTAACTCTCACGGCTGAAAATGGACTAATTTCCTTCGTTAATTAGCCTACCAGACCTGTGTCAGGTACTTGTCTTGACCATGTACTTGGTCGTTTTGCTAAAATATCTCTCAACTTCTGTTTTGGAATAAACGTAGATCTTCGTGTGACGGATCATTGTCTAACGGGTATTCTTTTAAACAGTCTTGGACAACAAGAAATTAATTATCATAAATCTCCTGTAAAAGTCAGGAAAATTAATTTTGTACAACTTAATAATGCTTTACGTTTCGAAGATTGGGAGCTTGTTTATGCCGAACAAAATGTATCTCATGCATATACCATATTCCTAAGTATTTTGCCAAATCTTATTAATTGTTTTAGTTCTGCAACTGTTCTTAGAAATTCAGAGCGTATGTTGATGACTCGTAGCCTACTTGAGAAAATTAAGCTAAAAAATAAACTTAAAAATAAATGCTGGAAACATCCGTTTAATGTCAGTTTAAAACAACTTTATACTAGTATTTGTAAAAATTTAAATATTGAAATAAAATCTTGTAGAAATCAATTCTATCGAAATCAGATTCTTATTGCACAAGGTTACCCAAAAAAAGAATGTAAAGTTGTTAATAACATTTTAAATCGTAATGTAGCCAATCACGCGGACTCGTTCGTTTTAAATAATGGATCTAATATCGTTACTGATATAAAGCAAATTTCAAATGATTTCAATAATCATTTTGCGACGTCTAGGCAGCTTCTATTTCCGGAGGAAGCATGCATAAGCTCTTCTTCCAATTTAGAACACTTTTCTAATGACAGTTTTTATTTTGAGCCGATTTCTGGTCTTGAGCTACTAAGAATAATCAAATCCTTAAAAAACTCGAACTCTGGTGGCATTGATGAGATTTCAAATAATATTCTGAAAAATATTGCACTAAATATAATTGATATTTTAAAACATATATTTAACTTAAGTGTCCTATCTGGAATATTTCCTGACCAACTCAAAGACGCAATTGTTATTCCGCTTTTTAAAACAGGTTGCAGGAGAGATACTAATAATTACAGACCTATTTGTTTGTTATCTTCAATAACAAAAATTTTTGAAAAAGCCCTTAAGGCGAGGATTTTAGCTTTTTTGAACAGACAACATTTTTTCAGTTCTTGTCAGTACGGATTTAGAACTTGTCTCTCAACTGAAGACACACTACTTGATTTCTGTACATCGATTTACAAAGGTCTTGATGATAAGAAAAATTGTGCTGGCCTCTTTGTTGATATAACAAAGGCTTTTGACATGGTTGATCACAATATTCTTCTGAAAAAACTGCATAATGCTGGCTTTCGTGGCTTTATTTACAATTGGCTTATGTCCTTTTTGAATTGCAGAAAGCAGAGAGTAAAAATTTGTAGCGAACTAAGTGACTCTAAATGTATAAATATAGGAGTTCCCAAGGCTCTGTATTTGGTCCGGTTCTATTTCTAGTTTATATTAATTCTCTTTTTTCTCTAAATTTTGCTGGTAAAATTACTGCTTTTGCCGATGATCTAGCCATTGGGTATGCATCAGTTAACCCCCTTAACTTAATTGCAGATATAAATCATGACGTTTATTTACTGAGAGTTTGGTTTGCAAAACATAAGTTACTTGTTAGCAAAAAGACTAAACTAATGTATTTTAGCTTATGTAATATAGTATCGCCGGAAATTGATATAATTTTTCATGGTTATGATTGTTGTCGATTTAGATTAACATCGGATACGAGTCATGACATAGGTTCAACCTATAACAGTAAATTCCTTGCAGTAATAATTGCTTTGTTGTCGAAAGAGTTCCTTGCTATAAATATTTAAGAGTAATGGTTGATGAACATCTTACCTGGACCACACACATTTCATTGTTGAAGAAATATCTTTTTTCTTCATTACGATGTTTTTACAAACTAAGACATTTTTGTTTTGAAAGTACATTAATTAAAATATACTACGGGATTTTTCATTCTAGATTACAATATGGTGTGAGTTGCTGGGGAGGTGCTTATCTGAATAATATACGTCCCCTGTTAATATTACAAAAGTCTGCCGTTAGAATAATCTGTAAAGTAAATCGCTTGACTGCATGTATTAGTCTATTTAGGCGTCTAAAGATCTTACCATTAAGACATCTTTATTATTTTAAAGTTCTAAAAATATTTTTTAAAAGAAGTGGGTATATGCAGAATCCCATATATGGTAATTACAACTTAAGAACGAACCAAAATTCAACCGTGACTGTTCCAGTTTTTCGCACAACCCACTATCGTAACGTTTTTTCGATTTTATCTTATAGACTTTACAATAGACTCCCTGCAAGTATACGCCTTGAAAGAAATTTGAGTACTTTCTTAAGAAAAATAAAATTGTGGATCTTTGAGTTAGATCACTCGGAGGTTGAATTTTTGTTGCGCTCCATTAGCTAATTTTTGTTTGTTCTTTATTTTTTTTGACAGAAATAATTTTATTTCTCTTCTAATAATAATTGTTAATTTTTATAACTTTTTTTTGATAATAAAGAATAATAATAATTGAATAAAGAATAATAATAATAATAAATATTTTTATAAAAAAAATATCTTAGCTTGGTTTTCATTCTAGTTTGCTTCAATGGTTCCGATCATATTTGAAGAATAGGAAGAAAATGAAATTTCAAGACCGCTTGCTGCCTCTTCTTATGTTTCTTAGGGAAGCATTTTAGGTTCACTACAATTTTTTTTTATTCATAAATCATTGGTGCCTCTAACAGCATCTTATTATTTGAAAAATACTCCATTGGCAGTAGTAAATTAAATTAAAGATCCTGAGGTCTTTCTTGACTCTAAATTTACTTTCATATCCCATCTAAACTACATAATTACTAAAGCATATTCACTACTTGCTTTAGTTCGACGTGTGGTTCAAATTTTGAAGACTCTCTTACTTTGAAGGGCCTTTGATCGTTTGATCAAAACTAGAATATGCATTTTTTTCTGGAATCGTTTCAATGCGTCTCACATATTAATTCTCAGCCATTAATTCTCGAAATTTGATTCCGTCATATAATGATTGTTGCAATCATTTAAAATTAAAACTCTCTAGAACAGAAGAAAATTGCTATCTATTTTGTTTATATTTGATTCCTTGAATTAATGAACTTTAACGTTTCTTTGAGAACATTACGACACTTTGACGTGTTTTATTTACGAAGGCTTGAGTTAAATAATTGTATGCTTTACTGTAATATAGATTTTGCGAATTCGACAGAATCACTAAAACATTCTCATAACAATTACTATTCAAATTTATTTTGTTTTTCAAATGCTTTCAAATTGAATTTAGATTCAAGAGTATGTTTCCTATTTTTCTATATAAATTTTAAAAATATAGTATTTCTGTATAGTCTGTTCATTGACTTAAATATAAAAAAAATAATTGAAATGTTATGATGAATTCGTCTGCATGTTATTTATGTGAAATATTTTAAATGCGCAAGTGCCTCAAATCACATATCATATATCAATATCAACATTAACAGCCCTATTCTGGCAAATTAACAAATTGGTAACCAGTATTTTGAATATTTCTATGTGTTTGTTGTTTTCAATACAAAATTTAAAGCTCAAAAAAACAAAATTTGTTAATGAAATTGTCAATAACTGAAACGCAGTTGACAATTTTAATCAACATTTTTTATTTTTGAGCTTCAAATTTTGTTTTGAAATAAAAAAATTACAACAAACAAATAGAAATATTCAAAATACTGGTTAACAATTTGTTAATTTGCCAGAAAAGGGCTGTAAAAATGCCTTGAAACGTTGTTTTTTTATAATTTTTAAAAATTTAGACTTGAAAAACTGTTATGGAAATATAATGTAAGCTCTCTGTTAGCTTTCTATAAATCATTCTTTATGTTTATAAATTTTCATCAGCTTCGGCCAACTCTCTAAAAAACAGAAGGTAATTTAAAATCGTTTTGTTTTCAAACTAAATAAAACTTTACAACAAACATAACGGCCTCGCACAAAAAGCAAAAAGCTTAAATTTTGCGCCACAACTTTATCCATAGTACTGGTGCCAACCAAGTTCTTTTAAAATGAAATTAAGACATCCGGTGTAAAGCAGTCTGAAAGTGACACTAAAGTGAAATTAGAGAATATTTTTCCAATTTTCGACAGAAAATTCATCACTGTATAATTAATATAAACGTAGCTGGAAGAGAAAAAGAAAATTAAGGAAATGAGTGCTTGCTTGAGTGGAAATACGGAAACTGGATGGCATTGCAGTACCATTCATATTATTTCCTGTGAGGGTGCTTGAAAAAAACATTTTCAAATTCATTTGCATAAAAACTATCAAAAATTGTGCTTAAAAACCAAGTTGAACACATTTAAAAATTGCAGAAAAACATTTGAATTCACAAAATGCGAAAAGTACACAAGAACGGGATGCTCGAAAGAGTCATTGTATAGCAACCTTTTCACTAATTTCTTTCCCAAAGGAACCCTTATCACTTGGTTGTTGCTTTGTATATAAAACCATATTTTTCGAGGGGGGGGGAGGGGTGGAAAAGAGTGCTACCTTATGTTGTTCAGCCGTGCGCTTTTATATTCGGCATTGCAAACTGTTCTCAGATTTTGTATGCCTTTGTTGAGTATTACTTAGACAGTGCCGCCAACTTACCACAACTCTGATAGTCACCGTGACACCGCACTCATCTTTTCTCTTCTGTCTTATCGCATAAAGGACACAAAGGCAACATTTGACAGTTTTTGTAGAAAAACATTGTAGTGTGTGTGAATTATGCGTTTATCATAAAAGCTTAACAAAAAATACAAAAAAAAAAAAAATCAGCCATGTAATCTCTCATTGTAAATTCTAGTCAACACAAAAGGATCAACATTGGTCGTAGTTGGAGCCAGCGTCGAAGTCAGTGTCGAATTGCATGCAAAACAATGTAAAGTTAAACAAAAATTATAATCGGATGTGACAGGCACCGCATGTGCGGGTGCTTGGCTAAGCCAAATATTTAAATTTTTCTTTGTGACATAAGGGTCGAGAGCTTACGCAGAAAATGTGAGGTCATAATAAAAAAAAAAATATTAAGTCGATTAAAATTCAAAAAGCACAAAATTGCTGATAAAGGGTTTTTTATGTCAAACTCCTTTTATTGGCTATATTTGGGAGTTGGCACAAGATTTGATATCGTATGAGAATTGAGCCTATATAAGAGAGGGGAGGCGGCGAGGGTTGTGAGTAAGAGTTGACACAGGAATTGTGTTAAAATCTGTCGCAATAAAGCCTGGCGCTGTTGTCGGATTTCCTGTACAGAAGCTATTTACTAACACACGTACCTGTCTATAAAGTTAGTAATTAGAAGATTCTACAGTTGAATCTTGGATTCGACTTATACAGATCTTGCAATAGATTATAGATGGTTAGCGAAACCATCGACAGCAACCGAGATTTAAGACTGCCTTTTAAGTCTTCCGACTAGACAACACTGAACATTGTGAGATTAATTTTGACAGTTGTTTGTATTCGATAATTTGACATTTTGTAGCATAAACATAGGTACTCACAATGTTTTCATACGTTCACTTTTTGTGTTATTTACAGCAGTTTTAAAATTATGTCTCAGCAAAAAAATGGAACGTAACAATGAACATTTTCGTTATCCTTAAAATCATTTGCATTTTTATTTTTTGTATTATAATTTGTGAGAATAGAATTCACGACCTCACATCCAATTTTTCTAAATTTTTGTCAGATCTGCCAGTAAAACAACATTATATATCGAAAAATTCCAAAACGAAGTGCTTAGAAGCATAGTTAATGCAAGTTAGTTCTCGGGAAACAATGAAACTCTACGAGATCTAAAGACGAACACTGTTGCACAAACTACAGCCAAATAAGCAAGAGCCCACAGCAACAGGCTTCGGCAGCACGTTAATGACGAAACAGCTTTATTTACTGTCGACACCGGTCCATCTCGAAGATTAAAGCGTGTGAAGCCAAACAATTTGGCATCAACTTAGGCTGGGAAATTTTTATTATTCCTTCATATTAATTTGTAATGCAAATAAGATATTTATAATATAATTACTAAATATTTTATTTATTTTTTAAATTATGTTGATTTTCTATGATTTAAATACAAATTCTAAGTGTTTGATAGCTTAAATCATACTTGATTTTAAATACTAATTCTAGTTGTTTGACAGTTTAAAACCTTTTATTGAGCTTTAGGTCAGGTTAGAAAAATTAATTGCTCTAACGAATTTTTCCTAAGAAACAACAACAACAACTTTTTCTATACAACTATATGAAATTTTTTTAAATTTTTTAATCAAACTGAAATTGTTCGTTAGTATTTCTTTTACTAACTAGTTGCAGTATAATAGAAATGTTATTTTGTAGATTAATTTTAAAACGTTTCAATAAAACAAAAAAATCGTTTCTTGCATTCGTGCCAGCTTTCCGACTTTAAGGGGTAGTTTGGTATTTTAGAGTTTTATTATATTTTTGGTGTTTACTTCTTTAGAATCCATTTCATATATTCATATATAGCCCAAAGTATGAAAATTTTATAGTGAGAAAAATAGAACGTTAGCAAAATACTCAGGCGTTACATGTTCTTATTAAACAACAATGCTATGCATATTTTTTCTTGCTACCGCAGTGTGATGCGTTGACGAAGTCAATTACTTATTATCCTATGGATTCAGGCCTACGATGGCAAGACGTTACAACAAAATTCTGCTCCTGAATCCAAAGCAGAATCCATTGGACTATATGTTATGGTTTGTTTTAGATGGCATGGCAGGCACACTGACATTTGGAATCTTTGAAGTGTGCACTTGCCCGGGCAATTTTCCGGTGGATGAGGTTAGTACTGCGATTGACTATTGGCAGGACAGACTTCAATCGTGTTGGGAGACAAATGGCGGCCATTTTGAATAATGTTTGGAGAGCTTATATTGAGATTTTTAATAAATAAGTGTTCAAAATATTACTACAAAATATTACGTGTACCAAAACTTATGAAAATACTAAGAAGGTACATTTTAAATTCCAAAATAATCGATAATAAGGAGTAAACTCCAGATGTGCATTGGAGTTATTTTGTTTTTAAAATTAAATAAATTCTGATAAATTATAGCTTTAGCTATAGCCGCACTGGACTCGAAACTTTTTTTTGATAAAAAACTAAAAAGCGGCCTTTTTAAATTTTGTACCTATTTAAATTTATCTGTTATTATTTATACCAATCTTATTTTACTCCAAAGATACTGGGCCGAATTTTATGAGAAAAGTTATATCTTTATACACAAAATTCTTCTGTACATAGCTTTGTCACTGAACTCCTCCTAAACGGCTGGACCGATTTTGATGAAATTTGGGGTGTTTATCAGAGAACTGCACAAGCCTACTTGAGGTTCAAGCCTTTTCAAGTACTTGAATTCAAGTATGTATCCAAACTTGAAAAAGCAAGCTTTAGCCAGCTTGCAAAAATACCAAACTATTACAGCTTAAGCGTAAAAGAACTTTTAATGTTCTGTGGACTCTGTGGATCGAAGTTTTAGGGGTAGATGATTTTGGATCTGATGTCAAAATTTTAAATTTAAGATGACGGATAGAGTTGTAGTGCGCACCGAATTAAGCAACTAACTGTAGTCAAACTTACTGATTACACTGTAATATTGAACGGAACTATGTACATTGTTTTTCATCACGCACAATGACCCTTGGTTATATATTTATTTGCATCACGCACTTTCACACTAAGTTAATACTTTGTTTTCTTTCACTCGCGCACTTTTAATGTTTATTATATTGGTTATATTTATTTGCATTACGCACTTACACATAAGGTTAATATTTACTTTTCACTCAACGCACGTTTAAGTTATTATATTATAAAGCACTATGTTTTAAAAGTATGCACATTTTTGTATATGATTTAGAAACTTAAGAATACCGTTAATTAGCTTCATAAGCACTGACTTTTCGAAATAAAAATCATTATTCTTACAAGCTTAAATCAGCTGACTTCTAATATCTAAAAGCCTAAGTGCATATTTTAATGCCGGCTGCAATTCAAAAGAAGAAGGATAAACATTTAGAGCCAGTGGCGTTTTTAAGCGCCGGCAAATTAGTTGAGGCTGGTCCTTTAAATAAAAATACAAAAACTACACAGAAAAAACAAATTTAATGAACAGCGTACGTTCAAATTAATCCATTGATTTTAATGAAAAAATCATTGAATTTTAATGAATTGCTCATAGTTTTTAACGTACTGTTCATTGAAATCAATGAAGTTATATTCATTAAAAATGTCTGAATAAATATCAATGATTTGTTTTCATTATTTTAATGGACTTTTTATTGATATCAATGAAAAGTACATTGATTCCAGTTGTAAATAAAATTTTAACGAACCATACATTGATTTTTAATGAACAGTTCATTGGATTCAATGTTTAGGTCATTAAATGCAATGTATAGTTCATTAAATTCAATGTACAGTTCATTGAATTTAATGTATAGTTCATTAAATTCAATGCATAGTTCATTCAATTCAATGTATTCTGTTCATTAAATTCAATGTAAATTAATTTATTCCCTTCCCAATTTTGTTTGAAGTGAAACGCGAAGTCGTGAAGACGTATGGCAATTATGTGCGTAAATTTTAGATAAAAGGTGATAATAAATTAAATTAAAAGTGAAGAAAATGTTGTGCTTTGAATGTAAAAGAAAATTTAAATCTGTTGAATTACTATTAGTTCATATAAAAAAAAAATCATATCATATCTGCTAATAGTGTTTACCGCTGTTTCAATGAAATTTGCAATCTAGTATTTAGTAATTTTTTAGCCTTTGAAAAACATTTACGTGTTGTGCATAGTCTTGATAGAAAAACAAAAAAAATTGCTAATTACTAATCGTAATCGCAATTTAACAGCTGTGATAAAATTGAACGAAAAAAGATCTCATTAAATTACAAATAAATATATTATATTCATTTATAATATCTTCTAGATTGATAAAGACTTCTCGTCGCTTTCGGAAATATACCTGGCATTTTAAGTGACTGCTGCCATCATTTTCAAAAAATGTTTACATTTTTAAAAGATGAAAACCACATAAAAGATAAAGCTGTGCGGGCAAAGTTGGCAGAAATTCAAGATTTCACTAATTACAGTGGTAAGCTTAATTTTTCTCGAGGCTAAATAAATATAAAGTTATTTTTTCAATAAATATCTTTCCAGACAGAACTGCTATGAAACTTCTTTGGAGCCTTCATGGGTATTTGATGCCCGTTCAAAAAGTATGCAGTAAGGACAACTTTGGAAGAAAAACTTTCCTAAAGCATACAATTACCAGTTCCCAAGAGGGATTCGTTTTTGTTGGAAGCAGCATCCAGGAAGTCGAGGAGCATATTGAGTTTTTAAAAACTAAAGGCGAAAATACTCAACCATTAATCCTTACTGTTGGAGAGAAGAACTTCTCCTCATTCCAACAATTTTATGTGTTCATGGATGGTGTTAAATTTTAATTTGCTAGTTTTATTAGAGCCGTAGATGTGTACTTTAAAATTTTTCAATTATTTCAATTAAAATATCCTGCGGCATGCACTCTCGTGTGGGAGTTTATTGCCGTATATTTTTATAAATTTAAAAACTATTCAAAATCTTCGAAAATTTGTAATTAATTGACTCTTTAAAATAAAAAAATATTGTTTAAATTGCAATTATTTTCTTTTTTTAAAAATGTTTAGAGAGGGATTAACAAATAATTCGTTGAATTTAATGTATATATCATTCATTCCAATGAACTAAATACATTAAATTTGATGAAATATACATGGAATTCAATGAACTGAATACATTAAATTTAATGAACTGTACATTGAATCCAATAAACTAAATACATTGAAATCAATGAACTTAATACATTAAATTCAATGAAGTAAACATTAAAATCAATGAACTATATATTAAATTCAATGAACTATACATTGAATTCAATGAACTATAATACATTGAATTCAATGAACTTTACATTAAATTCAATGAACTATACATTGAATTCAATGAACCTTACATTGAATTCAATGAGCTTTACATTGAATTCAATGAACTTTTCATTAAATTCAATAGAAAAATCATTAATTTTGGCGTTTTTTTAATGAACGTGTTCATTGAATTCAATGAAGTGTACATTAATATTCAAGGAACCATTCATTGAAAATCACTAAGTTTAATGAACTGTTCATTAAAGTATGAAGAAAATTCATTGAAATCAATAACCACAGTTCATTGGACCAAAATCAATGAATAATTCATTGAAATTAATGCAACTATTCATTAACATAATGTACCTTTTTGGTTCAGTGTACTAATTCATCGCATAGTCTAATGAAAAAACTTCAAATTCATCACCACCTAAATTTTTTTGTATTTTTGCGAATTCTTGAAATTTTTAAACTCGTATAAATAACAAAAATTAAGGTGGCAACCCTATTATGTACGAATTTTATAATTTTGAAATTCAGACAATGGATTCAGATTCAGCGACCCATTTTTACCCTTAAGTTCGCGCCAGCCCCGAATCGTAAAACTAAAAAATTAAGGTGGCAACCCTACCCACCATCTTGAATTTTAAAATGCTGACTTTAGTTTCGAAATCAGAGACCTCCTAACACTGATAAATGATGTTTAAGACTCTTTAAAATTCATATTATTAGGTTTCAATACTGTGGTAAAAATTTAGGTGGCAGCCCTAACCTCCATCTTAAATTTTAAAACTGTGACATTGTATTCGAAATCAAATCCGTTGTCAGAATTATAAAATTTAAAGAATTCGCATAAATACAAAAAAAAAATCTAAGTGGCAACTCTATCCGCCATCTTGAATTTTAAATTCTGACATCAGATCCGAAATCATCTACACTCTAGAACTGCGAACCACGGAGTTCACAGAACCCTTAAAAGTCATAATACACTTAAGCTTTTCCTACACAAGCTCATTGAATTTTATGGATACTTGCATTAATTGGAGACTTGCCTTCAATTTCAAGCTTTTCAAGCTTTTTGCCGAAGGCATCAAGCTTTACTTTACTTGAAATTTCGCGCTGTTCGCTTGTAACCTAGCATACTTGCAAGTAGCAAGCTGTTGTGGGCTTATTTATATTCAATTACAAGCTATACTTGATGGAAAACTATCAAGCTCAAGCTAGCTTGAACTTGTATTTTAAGCAAGTACTTGAAATAAACTTCAAGTAGGCTTGTGCAGTTCTCTGGTGTGTATGCGGCTGGTTATGTAAATGGTTTTGTTTTAAAGTTTTACCCGGAAGGTGGCGCTGTTGTTGCTGTGGCATGTTTAAAAAGGTATTTGAGAGTATAACTCAGAACCGAATTGAGAAATTGTCATCGTTTTTTCACTTCACTATTACAAAATTACAAAAATAAAAAATGAATAAAAATAAACAAAAAAAAAATCAAATTTTTATGATATGCTTGATTTTTCGATCATATAAAAGTTTTTTAATTTTTCTAATAAAAACTTCGAATCAACGCTAAATTTATGCATACCAAATGAAAGAAAATTAAAAAAGCCATTTTTGGTTTTGAATATTTTTTCAACAACAAATATTTTAATCAAAGTTTTTTGCAAAATAAAGAAATTCGTTACGGTTTTTCTGGAAAATTACAAAAATTAGAAGGGAATCGAAAATGAAAAAGATTGAAACATGATTGGACGGACAATTAAACAAAATTTAAAAAAAAAGGAATTCCATCCTTTGTAACATTACCAAGTTATTAACTTTCAAAGCCAGCACTTTCATTTTTGATTGATTGTTTTTTTCTATTTCACCAAAAAATAAAATTAGTACTAAAAACTTTTTGTGTGTTTCAGGTACAAAATCTTGAAAAATTTTAGAAATTTTAAGCAACTTGCATGTTCCTATAGAAAACGAAATTTTTCTAATCTAAAAGACATCTAAACCAAGAATGTTACTTACCACAAAGGTAAGCACAAGTATTGCAATTACCAAATTGCAATAATATAACTTTGAAAATTCTTGCACGGCAGATTATGTACCTTAAACATTAAAGGTTTTTGATGAATCTGAGGACCTTAATAGGTTTGGCGAAGAAAATAAAGGTAAAAAATTTGGATAAATATATATAACTTCTTGATTAACACCTGGTATATCAGCTAGTATAAGTATAAATTTAATTAAAAAGCTCATATTTTTGCTACATATTTTAAGGGGTATTTTTCTTTAAAAATTTTAATAATTAGCATATTTATTTGAACTGTTAAGTTTTTTAAGCAATCATCCCAGCTGCCACGCTTTGTTTAAGGCAGGCTTTAAGGTGGTCTAGTGCTCGAAACCCAACTAACCACTTCATTTATTTGTATTCACGAAGCAATAGCGAGATATTTTATTTTAAAGCATTCCTCTTGCTGCTGTTGTTTCTTTAAACATTTTGCAATCAGAACTTTTTGCATGCGATGGTGTCAATTGTGTAATGTCACAATGCGACGCCCTCAATCATATTTATGGAAGGCAAGAAAAGGCAGAACAACGCATGCCGGATTAGCTAGTAGCTATATATTGTCGTATATTTTCATATCGAAAAAATCATTTTTAAATTAATTCATTTGCAAAAAGAAAATCCTTACAACTATCCTTTTTTTAGCACTTTTGTAAAAGCATTTCTGCACAAAACAAAGGGTTGGTTTTTTAACGAAAGATTGAACAGTGTTAATTTCTGAAAGCAGAAAACGTACTTTTCTATCGATAAAGTTTAATAAATGAATATAAGAAAAACACAGTTTTGGTTCACTGGGCATTCCCTCACATTCACTCACAACTTTAAGTTTTAAAAGTTTCTTTGGTGCAGTATTAAGGATACAGAATTCTACCTCTCTAAATCTTTGTTTTTAGTAATTTTCTAAACACAACATACTGACTACGCCACTGATTATTTATATTTATGAGCTTCTCGGGGTTGACTAACGTAGCCATGTAATAAAATACCACTTAGCTTGGTCACCAATATGTTTTTGAAATCCTCTGATAAGCAAACATTTGGAAAGAAAAACTCTAGACAAAAGAAAAAAAACAAATGAAAACCAAGGAAGTAGGACAATCATTTCTCAACTGAGTTGTGGAGGGCTAAGAGCAATGGTGATTCGAAAAGACAACCAGATTATTCTGCAACAACAACAAAAAGAAATTGACCACCGATGAAAGAGCAATAGGTGGTTTGAATGCGGTTGATGCTACCACACATGATGTGGCAAAGTCAACCAACAGATTACCAGCATTCAACTACTCCTCACTTGTTTATATCCTGCACCTTAAAAAAAAAAAAATCTGGAAACTCTCTAAAAGAAAGACAAATACCAGTGCGTAGCGTAGAGCAGATAAATCGTTACAAGAAGAAAGAAAAAACAAAAAATAAAAGACCAGGAACAAAGGATGCTTAAGGACGGGAAGGCAAAAGGTATAAATTCAACTTATGTCATAAATTTAAACACATACTCATACATCGCCTCTCACACATATCGGCATATCCAATTATATACCTTCATGGCTACTAACAAATTCGCAAACATCCCGACTTGGTTTGGGGGAGGGTTCTGTTGTGCATAAGCAGGATGTTTTAAAAAATGGAAAAGGAAGAAATGAAAATAGAGCATTTTTTCCTTAACTGGTGGCGGCGTCAAAGCGATAACGACATTACAACGTTTTATTGCTGGTGGATGTGTGTGCGTGTGAGTGTGTGTTGACAATGTTTATGCGTGTGTTTTTATGAAGACAACAATACTGACTACAGCAACAGTAAAGAACCAACCGAAAGGATACCAGTAACACCAGCACCAAGGCGTCGAGCTTAATGCGAATCCTTTTATATTTTCCTACCATTCCAGTGGTTGTTGTAAAAATACATTGTACAGTCGTTAATATGTTTGCACTTGAGAGTGAGTGAGCGTGTATGAGTGAGTGCGACATAAATGTGCTCTTTAAGAGGTTTTCACACTTCATTTGTTAAATGGGTCAAATGTGCTCCACTTCAATATGCTGCATCCCCACAAAAGCACTGAACATTTCACAACGTCAAAACAATACATACAATCGTTATTTTTAAATCTCCTCTGAAGAAATAGCTCAGCAAAAGCTTTCCTAAATAAACAAAAGGTCAGCAGCTACCATCCGATTACATTTTCATGAGCTGAAAACCACCTCAAAATGAATCTAAATGTACACGCTGCAAAACTCAGGTTCACTTTTTGAAATTTTTAAGCTAAAATATACACACATTCTTTAAAAACAAATGTAAATTTTCAACTTTATGAGGAGAATAAAAGTATGTGTATGTTGCATTTTCAACACATTTCGATGAAAATGACATAACTTAATACATTGGTTGAAAAAAATTAACTTTAAAGTTGAATATTGCAACTTTTTGGTCAAATTACACTGTACAACAGGAAAAAAGCCCGTGGGGCTCAACGATTTTAGTTGGTGTTTTGGAGGTCGTTTAAACCGAATATAAAGTCAGTTTATTCGGGTAGTGGAAACCCTAACCCCCTAGTGTTAATTTAACCAATATTTCCCCTTTTAGGGAGGACCGGAGAGTATTAATATGCATTACTTTTCCAAGATAAGCATATTTTCTTTGGGACTTACCCCCTCCAACCCCTCCTTGGGAGGCTCTCATACAAAAGATTTATTTATTTTATATATCTAAATATAATGTATGCATATAATAAAATTTTAAAAGAAAAAATCTGTGCATTAAATATTTTGTCGAAATTATTTTTGCTCTGAACATTTTGAAGGATGTGGATTCGAAAAATGTAATTTTTTCAAAAATATTGTCAGTCTGTACACGTATTACGTAAAAAATAGTGGATGGATTTTCTCCAAACTTGACATTGACACCCCCATACTTTCGTGTTCATTTTCAGATCATCAGATTTTCAAGAAGTTGTTTTTTCAATTTTTATCATCAACACAACTTGGTTTCCATCTTATAATTCGAAGTATTGAATTGCAAATCACCAATAGTTAAAAGCACAAATAAAACCTTGCGCTTGTTATCAGAAAACACTCAACCACATAAGCGAGCACCGGTGCTGCCAGGTGTCAGCGAAAAATTCCCCATTTTTGCACAGAAAAAAACGTTTTCCCCATTTTTTACTTAGAGATTCCCTTAGAGTAAAATATTTTATTTGTACTACAGCAAGCTTTAGGGATATATTCCTTTCGAAATTTTAAAAACAAGCATATCTTATTTAAGTGGTTAGCTATTTAAGAAATCATCACAGCTGCCACGCGTTGCTCAATCGTTTCTTTTTCACGCGTTTGTGTTGTAAGAGTTTCAATAAGCTCCATGTTGCTCAGATCTTTTTGTGCTCAGATAGCACAGCGCAACAAAAAAGAACGTATGAGTCTCGCGGCGAAAACTAAGATACATCCCAGCAGCGGATTTGCCAGTGGCTACCATAGAACTAATACAGAATAAATTACCAGGTAAGGAAGCATTACTTTTTTCAAAAAGTAATACGTCTGCATATAGCAGAAGTAATTAAATCATACCTCATTACCTGTAATGTAGCATACAAGGAAAAGTAATGCAGTGATTTTTATAACTTAATACAAGTAGTATGTTACTCCCTTACTTCTAGGTAATGCTGAAGGGAGGCGATCACTTACCTCCTATCTCATTCAATGTTAAATGTAAGGCCTTTTATGCATAGTAAGGTAATATAGTCGGAAGTAGTGGTCATTACAAGGTAATTGATGCTTCATATATTCGGAATATATTCCATCCGCTACTGGGATAGTAACACAATAAAACAAAAGAAGATGTGTTTTTTATGACATGTATGTTCTTAAGGTGATTGATAAAATATGTGACCTTCTAGTAAAAAATATAAATTAGAAGCAGCAATATTTTATTTATATTTTGACTAGAACCTTAAGTTTTAGATATCAACCTTATAATCAGTATAGAAAATTGTAAGAACTTATTTTAATACATATTATAATTATGCAAACTGAAACATTCCAAATTTATATCAATATCAAAGTAATTTGTATATTTCATTAATGATTTGTCGGCCTTTGTAGTCCAGTGCAGAGTGAGCTAGACAATCAAACCAGAGGTCCATGGTTCGAATCCGGGCTCAGGCAAGGTTCTTTTCACTTTCTTTCTTCTTACCTACATTTAAGAATTATGGAAAAACCAAAAATCCACAAATAAATTGTGAAAAATCTGCACTTAAAGGACAGAAACACAACTAAGGGCTGGAAATACTTGCCGAGGTTATGGCATAACACTAGCCTCGGTTAAAAGCAATTCAAATTGCCTTTCACGGTTATTTCGCCAAATCAATAATTCACGTATGGTTCCAATCAATTCCTCTAAATAATCTATCCCTTTCCTTTCAGTTCAAAGACCAAACCTTGTTTGTGTAAGGCGCATGCTTTGGTTCTTTGATCTTTTTTTGTAAATGATTTATTGCGGTGAATTTCACATAATTAAAGAAGAGAGTCCCCAATTTTTGTTATCTTTAATTAATATTTAATTTAAATAGACAAACAAATTTTATTTACTGAAGCTAAAAGCCATATATCCACTTAACAGCACGGATTCTTTGTTGGTAGATTCACTACAACAAATCTAACTCATTTTTCAAATTTTTATTTGATAGGCAAAGCTGTACTACTTGTGTACTACTTGTTAAAATTGGTGACCACCCGGAAAAAGAATTTCATATTTTTTTTCAATAAAGTAGCTGATATATGTCCGGTGCCCGTGCCGATAAATGTCCGACCTGTGCACCGAAAGAAGTGCTAGTTCTGGAAAACCTTGAGCAGACACTATGCACGAACGAAGACTGAATCGGGCACTCGTCAGATTATTGTGTCCGAATATAGTCGCCCGTTTTTGAAGACTTCATTGACATAATACACTTACTTCGATACTATTTCAGGTGACTTTCGATGTACTTGTTGGGTATGTTTCGTGTACATTATAGTTAAGACTCAGGCCAGTTTCGATACATATCAGCTGCTTTATTGGCACACTATACACTCGGGACTTTTGTGCCCGAGTAGTTTGATACGGACACAAATTGTTTTTCGGGCACAGCTCTAAGCCGATTGCTGCTAATTCAGAAGTCCCGTAAAGTTTTGCAATAGCCTTTTGTACGCAGCCTGACCTGAAGCTTTTTTATAAAATAAGTAGCTTTTGTGCTTACTATCAGGAGGACATAAATTCCCTTCTTCTTTGGTGCAATACAAACCAGCATGTCGTTTTCTCGCAGAAACCTCTCAATCGATTATGACCAGGGCTCGGATTTTGATGACTTAATAAACTTAAAAAAATTACATAATATATGACAAAAATTACCTAAAAACTTCAGAAAATGACTAAAAACTGTCAAAAAATACAAAAAATCGCAAACAACTACATAAAATATAAACAAAAAAATAAAGCTTTAAAAATAAAACATTACTTAACTTAAAATTTATTTTATATAATTTTTTTTACATGGTGTTGCAGTATATTGCAATATTACAACATATTTAATAGACAGAATAGATATGTCATCGAATATAAGTTCATCTTCTAATTCCAAAGTATTAAAAATGTTACCTGCTAATATTTTAGCAAGAGAGCGTAAAAATAGAGTTAAGAAAAACTAGCATATTCTGAATTCTTATCTTACACTTGTTTCATCTTTCTACATATCCTTTCGTCAGTTTCATCACGCGCAGAGCTTTTTCATCAATGTCTATAAACAAAGCTACTGCTTTGTCGAGAGGTAATGTTTGTGATTGAAGGGATTCTAGTGTTAAAGGAATATGTTTAAAAATTTGCATTTTTACATTTTTTAGTACGAAAAAAAACTCTTTTCAAATTACACTAAAAATACCTAAAACCCCAAAAATGCTGTAAAAATGAAAAATGTCCAAATTTGACAAAACACTAACTTGAAAATCGCTAAAAATGTCCAAAAAATGCAGTAAATCTAGTAAAAATTACCTGAAAACTAAAACCGATGAAAAATGACGAAAAATGACCTAAAAATCTTTCATATTCGGAATTTAGGATATATAAATGGACGTTCTAAATAAGCAGGAAATGTCTTAGAAGCAGCAGAAAAAAAGATGACATGTCATCGATATCTTAGTCCTGATTATGACTATATCTTCAAATATCGTAGTAGCTTTTTAAGAGTTAACCAATGCAAGGATCTTGAAGTACACTTTGATTCCAAGTTTCTGTTTCTGTTTGATACTCATATAGATTATGTTGTTGCAAAAATTCCAGGGAATTCCTAGATCCATTTACTCCTAAGACAGTGTTTGCTTGTTTGGTTAGATCGCTCTTGGAGTATGAAAGCATTGTTTGGAATCCTTTCTACAAAATTGAAAAAACAGCAGAATTGAAAATATTTAAAAACGTTTTACAAGGTTTGCCTTGCGAAGATTAAACTTTTGAGAAAACATGTCATCATACTAGGTACTCAATTTGCAAAGTTTAATAAATAGAAGATCCCAGTTTAACGCGCTCTTCATTAAAGACATAATTTACAGCAAGATAAACTCTCCAGAGTTATTAATGCTTACTCCTTTAAGGATTCTAAGCTATTTCATACTAAATACCATGGCCTTAATGAACCTACTTCGAGGTGCCTTTCCCATTGTAATTTCGTAGTAAAACAGTTATTTTAGAATAAATCGTAATTTGTTTAAGAAGCTACTACCTATTTGACAACATTCAATGAACAATTGAATTGTGCTCCTCAGTATTAAGTATAAGCTCCTCGTTATTATTTAGTGATAAACATAGTTAAAAGATCTCATTAATGCTGTAATCCCTTTACCTGAATAAATAAATACAAAAAATAAATAAAATAAATAAAAAAATAAATAAATAAATAAATAAATAAATAAAAAAATAAATAAATAAATAAATAAATAAATAAATAAATAAATAAATAAATAAATAAATAAATAAATAAATAAATAAATAAATAAATAAATAAATAAATAAATAAATAAATAAATAAATAAATAAATAAATAAATAAATAAATAAATAAATAAATAAATAAATAAATAAATAAATAAATAAATAAATAAATAAATAAATAAATAAATAAATAAATAAATAAATAAATAAATAAATAAATAAATAAATAAATAAATAAATAAATAAATAAATAAATAAATAAATAAATAAATAAATAAATAAATAAATAAATAAATAAATAAATAAATAAATAAATAAATAAATAAATAAATAAATAAATAAATAAATAAATAAATAAATAAATAAATAAATAAATAAATAAATAAATAAATAAATAAATAAATAAATAAATAAATAAATAAATAAATAAATAAATAAATAAATAAATAAATAAATAAATAAATAAATAAATAAATAAATAAATAAATAAATAAATAAATAAATAAATAAATAAATAAATAAATAAATAAATAAATAAATAAATAAATAAATAAATAAATAAATAAATAAATAAATAAATAAATAAATAAATAAATAAATAAATAAATAAATAAATAAATAAATAAATAAATAAATAAATAAATAAATAAATAAATAAATAAATAAATAAATAAATAAATAAATAAATAAATAAATAAATAAATAAATAAATAAATAAATAAATAAATAAATAAATAAATAAATAAATAAATAAATAAATAAATAAATAAATAAATAAATAAATAAATAAATAAATAAATAAATAAATAAATAAATAAATAAATAAATAAATAAATAAATAAATAAATAAATAAATAAATAAATAAATAAATAAATAAATAAATAAATAAATAAATAAATAAATAAATAAATAAATAAATAAATAAATAAATAAATAAATAAATAAATAAATAAATAAATAAATAAATAAATAAATAAATAAATAAATAAATAAATAAATAAATAAATAAATAAATAAATAAATAAATAAATAAATAAATAAATAAATAAATAAATAAATAAAAGTACAAAAAGCCCTTTCAGTACATATCCCGCTATGGGGAAGATGAAAAATAAACGAAACTAATTTTTTTTTTCGGAAACATCCGAGTCGATGGAAAAGAGAACTCTTTTAAAGAATCCCTTGTCTGATGGTATATTTGAAAAATTTATATTTCTTAGTGAACTATATTCTTGATCAAAATCGTTCCACTCAGATAGAAAAATTATGTGTGGTAAAAAATGCATAAGGAAACAAATGATAATTTTTTTTAAAACATATTGGGTCAATAAAAGCAAATAAATTAAAGGCTTCCTTGACATCTGTAAGGTCAATCCAATTTAAAATTTCTTCGCAAGCGTAGATAAGAAATTGTCTAAAAAATTTTTAAACGTCAAGACTCTCTCTGTTTAAAGTTTTATTGGAACAAAGTTCCTTTACGTAGCTTGCGGGTAATGCGATTTGGTAGAAAAAATCAGGTAACTATGTGACTGCTGTGAGTATGCGTGCGGTAATGTATGTACATCGATAACCCTTAAAGCACTCGCCCGAATGTAGTCATTTCTTGTCCTCAGATAGAAACATTGAACACGGAGGTACCAATTAACAAAGTGGGCGTTATTCGACAAAGGGGCTTGTCAATATTGTAAAAACACTGTATCTCGTATAATTGCTTTCATTCCTCCATACCCACTTTTATCTTTTTTCTATAGGCATGTCCTAGGCCGGCATGTCTGTCTAATGAACTGCAGTAGCCGTCCTAGGACATGCCTATAAAAATAGATTAAAGTTGGTATGGAGGCAAGTTTGTCTGCTGAATTTCCATTTAATGTTGCCGGCAATTGAAAAATTACCATTATTCGGAGACTTCCCAATCAGCCATTTAGAAATAGTGATTCTATTAAGCTTACATACAATGCAAAAACCAAGCCTTTTCCAAGCACGTTAGTAAAACACGTGCGTAGGTAATAAATTTCCAAGCTGCTTTGTAGAATTATTGCGTAAAAAACAAAAAGTAAGTGTTGTACAAAAATACTTGGAATGACTTGCTTTAAGTAAGTCTTTTCTAATCATACTTGCAAAGTGTTAGCCAAGGTAATAATTTTGCAAGTGTTCAAAGGTGCGATTGCTATTAACTGTTGGCCTGTATAGTCTAGTGGAGAGTGCGCTAGATTATCAACCCAGACGTCCCCGGTTCGAGTCCGGGTTCGGTCGTGGTTCTCTTCACTTTCTTTGCTCTTTACTATTTTTAAGAATTATGGAAACTAAACATAGAAATCCACGAATTAATTGTAGAAAATATGGAATTTAAAGGACTGGAACCCACATTTGAGGGCTTAAAATGCAATAAGGCAGGTTTTCTTGAAAGCAAGGCGAGTTTGATAGTGAGAAATGAGGACGGTACAGCTCTCGAACCGGCGAATTTTCTTTTTTATTCTTATTTGTCAATTTAAGATGGCTGTGCATTGTTTGGCAAATATATTTATACATAAAAGTTGCGTATTGAAATACTTATTTCCAATTTTAAAGAAACACTTGGAAAAAGCTTATTCAAGTACTAATTTCCAATTGTAAAGAAGCACTTGGATTAAGCTTATAGTAAAGAATATTTTTACAAGGGCTCGTTTTCGTTTATTCTTTAATTACTTCTTGTAAGCATTTAACAATAGTAATCTAAAGCTTTTTCCAAGCTTGATGCTTACGGTTCTATGCTTGTTTAAAGCTTATTCCAAGCTTGTTTGGCTGATTGGGTTGAACCGCGGCCGCGTGAGTGTTAGTACCGCTGCTTATCCATTCGACCATCGCAGCTGTTAACTAATCGTTGCTTAATTTGATTCATTGAGAATAAACGTACGAGCTCAGAGTAAGAAAATTAACGCGTTCGCTTTGTTATTATAAGCAATTAATGCAAAAAACAGATCGAAATCACAAAAAGAAAACAGAACAAATTAAAAAAAAAAACTAGAACAAAACTAAAAACCATTAAGAAAAAAAAAAAAATATGTACGATAGGATTTGAACTCACTACTCAAGATTCCAAAATACATGAATAAAAATTAAAGCCCTAACAACTGAGCCATTCGCACTGCTGTGATTTTGTTGAAATAATATACATAACAACGTTGCTATCAAAAGTTCTTCGACGAAAACACAAAGTGTGAGCGAATTGCAACAATAATGAAAATATTGAAGTTGTTGTCCCTTAAAATTAACCGGTATTTTGCATTAGCAAACATGATATTTTTGCTAATGCACCTCACTTAGAAGTAAAGAGAAAGTTTCTAAAATTTTTAAAATAGACTTCTAAACTTAGTTATAACCTGCCACATTCCTTCCATCGGCAGGCCTGCTTTGTTTTTCATGTGTGCGTGTTTCTTTGTAACTATGTATAACAACAGCTGTGCGTTGGGATAAAAAGAGAACAACGTGTGTAGTTTTTATTTCAATAACTTAACAAACCACAAAATAAAGCAATTATTGAGAAAATAATAAATGACACATTTTCATTATAATATTTTGTTTGGAAAATATAATTTTAAAACTTATTGAGAATTCGAAAATTTTAAATAGAGTTTTTGTGTGGTTTAATCTATACTATTATATAAACAGGAAACTTTTAAAAAAGTTAACATGTTTGTGGCTGCCGGTAAACTCAAGAACCGCTGATCGGAGTTACGTGAAATTTTCATTATTCGAATCAGAATTGATCATAGATGGTTCATGTATACTCAAAATTTTTATATATATAAAATCGAACAAGTGATTGACTGAGAAACTGGCTTAATTCCCTTTTCTTGGTAAAATTTGACACATTTTCCCATTTTCTACCTAAACAGTAAAATATACCTGAAAATAATCTATGAACATATGAAAGATCTTCCCGATTCCAACAAAACAGACTTAGGTGACATGCATCTACGATAAATGGTTTTGTCAAGACTTCCCTACGGGGAAAGCATAGTCAATTGCTCTTAAAAGACTGGTCCCGTGACAGCTCAAATGAACAGTTATCACAGGATAGGTCTGATATAACTCGTCATGGAACAGGTTTTTTGTTCCTTTTACGGGACAGACTTCATTTTATTCGGCACGGGACCAATTTTGAAAGATAAAAGCGGAGACAGATCTATTAAAACTCAAACCTGTATTCGTATTGTGTGGAAATTCAAAGTTGGAAAGGTAAAAATTTGCATAAATCACAGAATAATTATTTAACAAAGTTATGGGCTAAATCGACCGATTATTTAATTGCTTTTCCTTCTCCTTTATTATTTGAATTTTTAAATTTCATGCACATTTTAATGAATTTTATTCAGTCCCAGAAAAGTGAGTTTTAGAGTTTCTTGCATTGCATCTCGTGCACCAAATGACCTATTACAAATCAGCCACTGGCAGTAAGTGAATAACCCAAAGCAATGGCAGCCCCGTTAACATTTAATATGGCCTTGTGCAAGCCAAGTGCATAGGCGCAGGCCAAAGTTTGTGCACCAAAAGTTTCGTTAATATCAATAAGATCGATGTATCTTAGCTACTTGCCAGACACCTTCAGAACATTTTGTCAAAACGTCCAGATGCGAGTAGGCAACCGGGGTTTAAGATTATATTTCTTAAGAGCCTACTCGGAGGCAAGTATAACAGAGGCAGCGCCATTTCAAATAGTCAAAGCATTGCCAACGGTCACCATGCCGTTCTTCTTGAACAACGAAGGCAATTTATCCAAGCACTCGGCTGTTGTATTTGGTCTAGCATTTTCATCGACAGCGAATTCAAATTCCTGTTGACCCTTTTTCCAGTGCTATTGCGAGCGTAACACAAATTCATCCACACGTTCAGATTTGCCGCGGCAAGGGACATTGTCAGCTTGCAACACGAATTGATAAAACCTGTCAAATGGCTATCCTCTAAATTATAACATTATCATAGTACGTGCAATAAATGGCGTTAGCGAAAACACTAAACAAAAAATTAAGACTTTTCAAAAGTTTGATTATTAATCAGTGCATTTAAACAAAAAATTTGATGTCGTTGAACACAAGTTGTTAATTTTTAACCTAAGCAAAATATTCATCGGATCTCATTTTTTTTGTAACTATTCAGCCCTATTCCAGAATCCGTCGTAATGAATTTCCGAACGTAAAGCTACGCTACGAATACGACAAATTTGCTAATCCAAAATCCGAACGAAACTTCCCCTTTTCGAATTTACTTTCGGGAGTTCGAAAACAACTGGTTTCAACAGCAGACAAATAAATAAAAAAAAATTGAAAAACTGAAGTGTTTTTGATCAACATTGTATTTTTTTAGCTGTGATTTTTAATGGATTTCATTGCAATTGCAATTTTCGCACAATAAAAGGAAGATTTCTCACATAGAGTCTATGAAAATTCGTCGAAGAATATTGCGAGATTCCATCAAACCTTTGGAAATGAATTACAAAACGTAGGGAATGCACTATAAATTTCAACTAACATATTCACAGGTTTAAATAAAAATAATTTAACTTTATTAACCAAAAATTAATTATAAGTTTTGTTTTACGACCTAATTCTATAAAAATTTAATTGTTTTCTTTTGTCGTAAACAAATCCGTCGAGACATTCGTGAAAAAATCCGAAAAACAGCTGTCAAAAGTTGATACGTTCGGAATGTGTAGTTGCAATGCTACGAATGTAAGAATGTTCGAATTCGATTCGGATTGTAGAATACTTCATTACGAATCCGAAAGAAAATTTACGCTACAATGGATTCTGGAATAGGGCTGATTGTTTATATTTAAATTAATTAATTTGAAAAAATTGCAATTGACTTGTCAAGAAAAAATACTAAACAAAAAACTAAAAACTTTTCACAAGTTTGATTACTAATTAGTTCATTTATACAAAAAATGATGTCGTTGAACACAAGTTGTTAATTTTTAAGTTAATCAAAATTCTTATTGGATTTAAGTTTTTTTTTAAAAAAATTTTTTATACATAAATTCGTTGAACATCAGTTGCTCTTATATATTAAATTAAAATAATATTTTACTCAAATTTAAGCTTTGTGTAATTTCATAAAAATATGGAAAGTTGTGGGTGGGATCTCAATAGGATAGGTCACAAATCTATTTTTCTAGGCTGGTCACTGAACAGGTCTAAGGTGATGCAGCAGGTGGAAATTGACCCCTGTCAATGACAACGCCATGTAAAAGTAACCGGTCGGTTTCATATGTTGGTGGCAGAATTGGGCCAGGTCCCTATCCCTTGGGAACGTATCAAGTGATAGGTTCTAAACCGGTTCTTATTTTGTCAAAACAGCCCACAATATACTCTTTTGGACCGGTTATTGAACCGGTCCAAGGTGATGAAGCAGGTGGCAATTGACCCCTGTCAATGACAGTGCCATGTAAAAGTGACCGGTCGGTTTCATATGTTGGTGGCAGAATTGGGACCGGTCCCTATCTCTTGAGGGTCTATCACGTGATAGGTTCAGAACCGGTTCTTTTCCCCGTAGGGTTATTGAGAATTGAAAAATTTTAAATAGAGGTTTTGCAATTCATTAGTGTGGTTTAATGATTTCAAATTGTTTGAATGCAATTCTTTTAAAATAAAATTTCTTAGTATTTAAATAGGTTAAATAATAAGTTTGTTGAAGCATAAATTGAGTATTGCTTAAGCTTTATGATTGTTTGTACAAATATTTAATAAGCCCAACCTAGTACATATACCAATACTAATAAGTTGTAAATAGGAACTTTGTGTATTATCAATACAAAATTTAAATTTCCATACAAATTTCATATTCGAATTTTAAAATATTTTTAGCTTATTTGAATATTGAACCTATTACATTCTCTTTTTTACATAATGCGAAAGTGGGTGAATTTGCATAAAGCTGTATGACTAAAAGAAGTGAATTCAATAACTTTAAAAAATCATAGTGAAAAAATCAATGTAATCAAGTTACAAGTAAAACAATTTATCTTGAAGGACCCTAGTTTCCTATGATCAATTATGTTGTGTGTGTATTATTAAATGTGTGTACAGTGATTTAAAAACCGCACCCTCAAATTTTAAGTCGACTCTAAGGCATCCAGAAGATTTATTCAAAGAAAATAAAACCCTTAGCAAGCTTTATTTTTTTAATTGAAAAAAAATCTACTGAAATGCAGATACGACGAAAGACATTTTGGCAAAAAAAAAAAAGAATCATGAAAGTGTTTAAGTATTATATGTTTTTAGTTTTTTTCTATGTACAGAAAAAATTAAAAAGGTTTTGAATTCGAGTCATCGCGAACATTTTCCTGTCATCAAACTTTTTTTCCAATCGTTGTAAACCGAAGAACTTTAACGCTTCAACACAGAGCCAAAAACCACCACATAAAATCAATAAGACCTAATTGAGCTATTTTATTAGGTTTTCTTATTAATACTACCATATAATAAGAATTTTCCATAGAAAAATCTTTTTAATTCCAATAAAAATTTACAACTACTATCAAACATTTTTTATAAGATTTCTTATTGAATGAATGAAATGATATGGTAATCTTATTAATACTTTACTTTAATAAGAAAATCTTATTTCCACTCTCCAAAGTTTAAGAAGACCCCCCCAAAAATTAAATAGAAAATCTTTTTGGTCTGCTTTTATAAGATTTTCTTATAAAAGACCCTTTTAAGAAGGTAATAATGGTGAAAATGCTACTTATTCATTGCTTTAGCTTTCAGTCGTAATTTTGAAGTGAATTCATGAAGTTTATGTGCATTTTATGGATTTAATTTATTTAAAGTAAAATAAAAATATGTGATATGGATAATGATACTTATGTTCCCGAACTTGTTTTCGACGAGGCTGAAATTCTGGAAACTCAAGCCATATTTCAGTCGTGGGGCTTGAGTGACTCAATTTCGACATTACTAAAAATTAAAAATAAACTCGAAGGAAGTTCTTCAAAAAATGTAGATTGAGGATGTCGCCACCTTGAAGGCCTCGACAGCGCCGGATATTTTGGGGACAAAGTCATATTTTTTTAAAGTTATAAAAACTTATTTATGCAACAACTTTGAATTTATTTGTTTGCTTTTTGTGAGATTATATTTCAAAGAAGTAAAATATAAGGAAGTGGTGTAGTAGCACAAAAGTGCGGCATTTTCCATATTGGTGTTGGTTCGCACAAATACATGAACATTCAAACACGGTCGCATTCGGTTGCATCAAAAAAAAAGGCCCAAACTGTTTCTGATGATAATAACATATTTACAGATTAAGGCTTAAAGTTTTCGCTATCTTGTTTGTTCTTTGGTTTGATTATAATTTGGTGCGTTACCAATTTTTTTTGGGTGTTCGGTTCCCCAGTAGGCCTATTTCACCCGAGAGCAAAAAAGAATATTAGTAAAGTAAAAAATGTATGGTAAAAGCTATCTACTGGGTTTGTATGCATTTATATTCATGCATTAAATTTTATATTAATAAAATTATAAATTATTATATATTAAAAAATTAAAAAAAACATATATATATATAAAAATGGATTTCAATAAATTAAGTGAAGATAAATAATATTAATTTTTTTCTAAACACATTTAATATGAATTATTTTATGCAACTTTTGCCTAATAGTTGGCTTTTCATTATTTATTTGAGATATATAAAAATATTTAGTTTTAAAAATATTTCAATTAAGGATTATACTACAATATTAAAATGACCGGAAGACTTAATATGACCCCCAAATATACTTTTTCCAAGCAGGGAGTGTTGTGTGTTCAACAAAATTCTATTGCAATACATTTTATGCAAAATAGATTTGTCTTTATCTAATAATTTTGTTTGTACGCGTAGTTATTTTTCAGCAATAATGCAAACGTCTTCAACTGATTTTGAAGGATTTTTCAAATACCCCTTTGATTTCCCTCTTTCCCTCTCTAAATCTATTTTACATACATTGCATTTCAGAATCGATTGCAATTTAAACACAACAAACCTTGCTATATACTTAACTACATGACCTGTGTATTCAGTTAAAATACTAGCATCTGTGAAATAATTATGGTCGTTAAGAGAAGAACAGTCCATGGCGTCATCATTTTAAATAAATAAATAAAATACTTATTTCCTCTTATTATTATTATTTTAAAATTTTTTTATTTGTTGCGTTATTTTGTTCTTTATTTTGACCTTTATTCCACTCACACTTAATATTAAGCACTGAATTTGGAAACTTTCGCGAATTTTATCTCCTAAACCATTTGAGACCGACATTTTTTTATTGCTCTTTTAGACTAAGGAGGCCTCAGTACCTTTAATAAATATAAGAAAAAAATTATTTACGCGTGGGCCATAAACTGCACTTATGACCAATATTTGTTCACTGAAAACACGATTGCCCTTAAAATGTGTAGAGATATGTAAATTGAATACGCCCCTGAAATACTTTGACATTTCAATCCCTTAAAATTAGCGCGGAAACAACGTACTCCAATTTGCTTTTTTTCACTTATTTCCAATTGGAAATGCACAAATTTTCTCCATAAATAACTTTTTTAAACACAATTCATTATAAATAGTTTCGTTTAAAAAATCCAACTGGTGTTTATATACTTACTTATTATTCTTCAAGTTCTGACTTCTTGAACAGTTTTTTATAGCACAACGCATGTTTATATATAGTTGTTTATGTCATAAACTTTACTAATCTCACTGAAATTATCAATAAAAATTGCTTTTAATTTAACATTTAATATTGGTAATTTTTTTATCTCTTACTTCAACTAACAGAACGATCCAAGTGTCAAAAAATATTCTCCGTCTCACTCACTCAATTCATGAAACATACCGCAGTACACATACACTGTATGTGAGAGTAACACCATTTCCTTATATTTTATTTCTATGTTATATTTCAACAGATGTATTTTATATATACATATACAAATTTTATTTCCTAATAAATTGTAATAAACTATCAAAATGTCTTTTTATTTAATACTACAGGCAATTAAAAGCATATTTCTACACAATCTCAAGTTGGGAGAAGTTAGCTGGTAGGGCTGCAAAACATAATTTCTGCTTATAACTAACTGAATTCTGGCAACTCCCCTCAAAATATTTGCAAGGAAAATTAATCAACAATGTATGACAGCAAGAATCTCACTGACTGAAAGCTACTCCACAACATGGCTGCCGTGCTATATTGGGAGAAGCCATGGTAGAACTAGTGAAGGTATATGCATTTCAGACTGCTCTCTTTTTCTCATAGCCAGAATTGTCAAACTCAAGCATTTTGCTATTCTTGCCTATTTTTGCTTTCTTATCGCATTCTCATTGTTTTCAGATTTTGTATGGGCTGTCAACTTCGTTTTGACAGTTCCGGCAGTCTGTCTCTCCGAAATGCATCTACCTTCTCTAATTCTACTATGGGAGAAGCTCTCACGGATAAGAGAGGAAACCTTTGCTGTTGTATTGTGCTGCTTATTGAATGTAAGTATCAAATAAAATACGTGAATTTTGTAATAATTAAGGAATAGAATTTTTGAAAAACTTAGTAAGTTATGACGCTGAAAATTATCATACGAATTGAATAAACAAAAAAATATCAAAATTATCAAAATTATCAAAATTATCAAATTGTAATCAAAGAATTAATATAAAGAATTATAAAAAAACAATCGGTTCAGCAGTTACCGAGCTTGTCTGGCCACAAATTTCGTGAGTCTCTTTTTATATAATAGTAAATATATAGATATACTACATTCGGATAATATTTTCCCCTCAAGCATCTATTTTTGTTATATATAAAAAACTAAATTTTAGTTTTGTTTTACTCAACACGAATAAAAAGTTTTTCAAAGATTTATAATTTTCTGAAATCATGATTCAATTACTACAGGTTGTCCATTCATTTGACGTTTACTCACAAGAATGAAGATATACACCCGTAAAATTGAAGAGGAGAGCAAAAAAGTAATTTTTTTATGCCATCAAAGTAATCAGTTGCAGGAATATCATACTTTTTCGCAGTACTAAATACCCAAGGATACATTTCACTGCTGCTCTTTCTACTACGTTCTGCACTGCTTGTTTTTTTTTGATAGAAAATTTAAAAGAGTTTTTAAAAAACTTTTTTCAATATTTTGTTGTGCAAATCTATTCACACCGCTGACGGCTTATTGGATCTGGCACATTATATTTTTAAATTTCATCACCAAAATAAACTGCTTTGCCAATACCGCACGTTGAAGTTTATTTTAATAATTACAACTTAATAGTCGGGATTTATATATTAATTGAACAAAAAAACGGCTTGCAACAAAATTTGAAAACAATTTCCAATAATTATTATCAAAGCAATAATTATTATAAACGCAATGCACACTATTTTTTTTGCTGCTAACAGCAAAATATAGAATAACTACTTTTTAAAAAAAAAAAATACACAACAAAACACTGACACATAACTTTTTTCATAGAAGACCACAAAACCCTGGTTGTCATTTATATTTGAGAGAGAATATATTTTTTTTACAAACTTTCGGGTGTTGTCAAACGAATGGACAACCTATAATAATTGAATCATGTCTGAAATCATGTTTTAAAGTCATGTTGTTGTTGGCTATGTTGACGCTCGTGCTGCTGATGCTGGTACTACTTATCCCTGTAGATAAACAGAACTGTCGTTAAGATAGCGTTTAAACACGATTTATTTCAGCACACAAGTCACTTCAACACAATTATTGTTAAAATAATTTTAGTTTATAGATTTTACTAATAAATTTCTTGACACCATATCTAGAAATACTTTATTAGCAATACTTATTAACTAATGCGAACACACTTTATAATAAGTTTTACATTTATTCTCATCTTTACCGTGGCGAGGCAAAAAAAATTTGAGAAAAACAAATAATTTTCGCTCCACCTTACTGTAAATTCATATGTCAGTTTTTGTTGCAGCTTAAAAATATTTTTTGTTTTTTAACTATTCGTCTGCACTTTACATGTCCGTCTGCTTACCTGGATTCCACATTATTCATCTGTGGGTATGCTTGTTTTTGACAGTCCGTTCACTACACATTTATTTAATTTTGAAATATAAATCAGAGCACAAAAAAAAAATAAAACTATCTAAAGTCTTATAAGATTTCTGGAAGAAGCAGTTTACTGAGTAAGGTAGATGCCATCAGTGGTTTAGCGGCCGTGCCCGAGCAAATGTAATTCAAAGTGTGCACAGGTATTTAATGCAATCATTGGTTGCAGATTTTGTATGAAATGTAAACTTCGTTTTGACAGTTTTGGTCACCGGCTCTCCACCCTAAAAATGAGGAATACTATATCCGAAGAAAAGGGAAATAAAGCTTTACGTTGTTTGTGTGTCTAACAATTTAATGAAGCAATGAATTTTATATTTGGTTTTTTGGCTATTTTATGAATTAAATTTTAATAACTTTAAATAGTGATTTTAAAAAAATAAAGGTTGCATGATTTTAAGTTAAACATGTAGCTTTATATTAGTGAAAGAATTACTAAAATTGGTTTTGTAGTTTTTAAGTTTAGCGTCGTCGCAGATACATAAAAAGCCTTTTATATAATAGTATAGATTAGATTTTCACAACACACACTATAAATTTTCCTCGTTTTTGTAGATGTTTTCCACGCCTCTCCGTTTTGGGTGAAAAATCCCGTAAAACGGTGAAAATCCCTCCAACTGGCAGCTCTGACCAGTACACAAGCAAACACAAGCTTTGCTGGGTCATCATGTGGCTTTAGATCATTTCTTATGTGCATGAAAGGCTTTCAACTCTTTGTCTCTCGTTCACTCTCTTTCTCTCTCTCTATCTTTCTGTCTCTTATTTTGGTTATCCTCATCTACGAACTAATCCGTCATAGTTAGTAGACAACACCAGAGTACGGACCCACAGATATAACCCGTAACCTCAATGCTCGAGGTGCAAAGCAAGTTCTATCTATTCGAACAGCTTGTACTTGTTATATGTGACAAGCTGTGTAAACAATTGTGCATGGTAGAGTCAGAAAAGAATATTCTGGAGCTCATTTGTTCATTGTTAGTGTTGTTGTTGGCTATGTTGCGGCTCGTGCTGCTGATGCTGGTACTACTTATCCCTGTAGATAAACAGAACTGTCGTTAAGATAGCCTTTTAACACGATTTATTTCTGCACACAAGTCACTTCCGATTGCTGGACACCATGGCTTGATTGCATGCAGATGTATTCCAACAAAATGTGCTTGGAATAAAAGTCGAGTAACGGTTTGACTTCTTTTTCCTTAAATAAAGCACTTGAATGTTTGGTTGATTTTTATTTACATAACTAATGAGGTTTCAGAGTTACAGCTAAACATAAGAATGAGACAATGTTACTTAACCATAATAGTGGAAGACATTTGTAGGTGTATAAATTAAAATAAATTATGCACGCATCTATTTTTGCTGCTAATGTGATTAAATTATAAGTATTAAATAACTTCAAACACGCACAAAGTCCTCACATTCAACCAATCTAAGAATCAATAATGGACTTTACTTTGAGTGAATAATTTTTAGAAAGTACATAACGGAACGGAAAATAGAATGAATGAAAAAATAAACGTTTACGCAGAGTTTTCAGCTCAAGAGAGCGCGTTGTTTTATTAGTATATAGTTTTTATTAGATAAGTTTTGATTTCATTCTGTTGGGATTATTTCACTTTTCACCAACTTGCAATAAAATAAATGGTTTTCAAGTATGAACTGGACTCCGATTGCAGCTGGTATAGAATGTTTTGCCCTTTTATTGGTGAATTGCGGCTTTCTGTATCAATATTTTTATCAGCATATAACAATAAGTGGAAATATAAACATTCCTATTGAAAGTCAAGAGTCAAAAATACAGTTGAGATTTACAAAAATTAAAACGTTTGTTTTGGGGTCTGTCAACTTTTGTGAATTATTAATATTATATTTAAAGAACTATAGTGAAAATTAAAAAGCAAATGTATCTATTTATGCAAATATATATGAAACCAGTAACCCTCTGCGGCTTTGCTCGCGATACGTAAACAAATATTTTTGAAAAATTTTATAGTAAGAGAACAGTTAGAGTCGACAAAATATTTGAAGGTACAAGGATTGTTGTAAACATAAGAAACTAGGTCAAAGCTCTTCAAGATAAATTTGAATGATTTTGCTTGACTTGATTTTGTTGATGCTAAATCACAAATATGCTTTCATTGAAATGGGTTTTTACGGCTTCAAACCCGACGCACAACCTGTTTTAAGCCTAGGGGCTTACGGTTTGAGTCGACTTGAGGCGATTTCACAAGGATTATGCTGGCTTCGCCAGGTTGAGACAGTCAGACATGTTACCCTGTAAAGGTTCGCCTCCGATTTCTCCGTGAAAGATTGAAGCCCATTCAATTCGATACGATTTTTTGCTTAACTCGACCTTCTTCTCTTTCACCTCTGTAAATATGAGCACTCTTACACTGGAGAACCCTGTATTTTAAAAACAAAAACAATCCCTGTAGCCTTAGGATCTAGTGCTCAATGAACAGACACAAAAAACATGTTTTTTTTTAATTTAAAAGCGATTTCTTGAGTGTCTAATGAACATTCTCAGAATGAACATATACGCAATTTGAGTTCCAATAGAAATTTTGCAGTATGTTCTACACTACATCAAAACTACATATGTATAGAAATATGTATGGTATTTCTACGCTCAATTCACATTTGAAATTTGATATAAACTATTTCTATTTGAAATATTTGATACCATGCATTCTAGCTTTAGTGCGTTTGATGTTAACTTGGAAATGCTTATTAGGGAATGTATAATTTCACAGAACTGCGTTTAGTTTGTGGCTATATATTTAATTAATTGTTTCGTTGAAATGTAGATGCGAAAAATGCCTTTCGGCCAAATAACTGTTGGTTGCATTTATAACGAAATGTATAACTTTTAATTAGAACAAAAAACATGAACGTTTATGTTTGTTTAAAATTTATTAAATAATGTGTATATGAATTGTGAGTGCTTATGACTGGAGTAGGAAAAAAATCATTATTTTCATTGTAATAAAAAAAAAATTAAAATTGTAAGTTAAATGAATCATCAACATTCCAGAAAAATACACAAAAATTTTATATTTTAATCTGTAACAATCTATAACAAATGAAAATGCATTAGGAATGTTAAAATTTTTAAAACATGTCGAGTTATGTACATTTTTTAATTTAAATTTTAGTATTAAATTAATAATTTTCAACAAAAAATAAAATTGTGCTAAATTCTTTAGTTGCTGTTGTTCACTTTATAAATAAGTTTTGTCTTTTGTTATGGATCTGTGTATTTGTTTAGCGGATAAAGCTTAATTATTCCAAGAATTCAGTTTTATATCTAGAGTAATTACAAACATTTTGGTGTATAAATCGTCTTGTATGATGTATGGTTTGGGAGCTGTCGAAAAAAAGATACATAATATAAAAAAATGTTAATGCTTCTAACTTTTGAACTAGAAGAGTTAGTGCGAAAAGAGCCAAAACACGAAAAAAATTTACGAAAAGTGACAACAAAAATCTTTGTTTATAATTTGATCATAAAACAATTGATGAGTAGTTATTACTAGTGTCCGACTGAATGGACTGAATTTAGTAAAACTAGTGTCCGACTGAATATTCGGTTTCGGTTTCGGTTACGACCAGTTTCGGCTAGTTTCGGCTAGTTTCGACCTCAATATGGCCGAATAGCCGAAACTAGCCAAAACTAGCCGAAACTAACCAGCTATTCGGCCATATTGAGGTCGAAACTAGCCGAAACTAACCGAAACTTTTGGTAAACATTTCTTGAATCAGTCATTTAATTAAAATATATATAAGTTCGGTTTAATAAAAATATCACCAACGCATTGAACAAAACAAAAATGATGAATTCGTCTATAATTGGATTTATCGTATTAATATTAAACATTTTGGTTAATTTTATGCGATCGATACTATCATTTTCGATTTTATCAACATTTTTGCATTTGGTATTAAAGTTTTATAGATATTGAAGCCAAAAATTTATAATTAAACTTCCGAACGAATTCTGTGTGTGGAATAAAGGAAAAGAAAACAAAATATTTATATTTTTAAAATACTAAACCTTTAAAAAAAAAATACTTTGTTTTGTAGTTCTATAAAAATGTACATTGTAGGTGCATACTGTTTTGAGTGTGTACGGAAAATATAAAGTATGCAATAAAATTTGTAATATTTGTAATAAAAAATAAATTAAAAAATGATCTCATTTATTATTAAAGTAAACTTCAATTAATTGTTATAAACTTCAATATTACAATAATACTTTTTTATATTAAAGTTTTTTCTTATGTGTATGAAATTACTTTTTTTCTTTTAATAAAAAAATATTATTTGTAAACACTTAAATTTTGATAGTAATAACCAGTTTTGGTTTCAGTTTCGGCCGAATATTATAAAATGGCCGAATATTCGGTTTCGGTTTCGGCCAAAATTCCGGTTTCGGTCGATCACTAGTTATTACGTTCGATTGTATAAAAACTATGTCCCCAAAATATTTTAGATAAGAAATAAGTTAAAAAAAAGGCACGACTACTAAAAATCACGTTCTAAGTAGTATGAAAAAAGAAAATATTCTCATTTGAAATTGTCATGTACAAAATGTTCAATATTTTTTGTCTATTAAATAAGCAACTATAAAATAACAAATGTATTAAATAAATACATTGATGGTTATATGTGATACAAAAAAGTGATAAAAAATAGATGATAGACATATTCACAGTGATGTTCAGAAGATAAACGTAGGAGTATGCCACCTCTTATATTTATGATCATATGTTGCCCTCTAGATGTATAACGTGATGCACTTTGTGTGCACGAGAATGTATTGTTTTGTTCAGGTAAGTGGCATATGACTACGGATTGTTTGCACTAAATAGCTGAAGACTATGCCATAGCCACCTGGGATGGGATCCTAAAATTTTGCATTTTTGCATTTGCGGAAATTCGAAAATATGTCAAGTTGTAAAAAATATAAGTAAAAAGTGAACTTTTTTTATTAACTACATTAACATAATAATCATATAAAACGTTCATCAAGACCATACAAAATTAAGAATAAAAGTGCAATATCTCAAGTTGTAAAAAGTATTAGAAATGAAAGTAACTATTTTTCAACTAACTACATTCACATAATTATCATATAAAAATTTCATCAAGATATGAAACGTTTTTTGGCCATTTCCCATTTAAAATTAACAATAAAAGTGCAATATATCCAGGTGTAGAAAGTGCAAGAAACAAAATTAATGAACTTTTTATTAACTTGACTTACAAGTTAACCTTATAAAATTTCATCAAAATCTGCCATGAACTTCGCGCACCTCCCATACAAAGTGAAAAATAAAAGTGCAATATCTCCAGTATAAGAAAGGAAATTAACTTATTTATTTTTAACAGGCTTCAATTAATTTCACTGTGCGTGTTGAAAACTCAAACAAGGGACATAAGTCCCAAGCATAATTCGGAGGACACTGAATTTAATGGTGTTAGCCTTATTGTTTTTTTAATTCTTTGGCCCATTTTGGAGAAATTCGAGGTCAAGTACATGTTAATGCAGTTTTTGTTAGAACAACTTTTTTTATTAGATGAATTAAGATTGTGAGCTTTAGATCAAGTAAATTTTCTAGAAGGCAACAACAACAACAACAACTCTGTATAGAGTCAATCACTTAGCTGACTAGAAAGTCTGTTTCGGAAATCGCTATATTTTCCTCTTCAGTAGTCTTTGAGTGATTAAGCTGTGATCAACTCACTGTTTAAACTAGCATATGAATGTGCAGATTTTGGAATTCATTCTTATGAATTGTATGGCTGCTAATCATATGACACTTCAAAGCAGTAGGCTATTTATAGATCACCGCCATCAACTCTATCAAGGGTTGCCATCTGTTCTTGTTGCTCCTTCATTTATTTCAATATTCATTGGTGTTCGATATTTTATCGAAATGCACCATAGAATTTTTTTTTATTAGTTTTAGCGGCTTCATGTCTTCATGTGAAACAATTACAATTATTTGGGAAGTAATTTTAAAGAACAACTTAACCCTCAAAACTTTTAATTATGGGGTTAAAATTAACCCCATAATTAAAAAAAAACGTTTCGTATAAAATCTTTGTTTAAACAGAAAATTAAGCTCTTTTAAGCAACAATATTTCCTTAAAATAAGAGCGCTAAATAATTATAGAAACTAACCTAAAGTAACCAATTTTATGGGTCCCCAAAACTAAAGCCTAAATACAATGACTGCAGCAAGCGTCCGAAGACAATCCGGCAACTTGTCGTCAGCGAGAAATGTTGCAGTACTCTTGACGACTTAATTATAATGAACGCAACAGCGACAATTTGTATTTCATATCAAACATAAACAAACTCTGCAATGTTTAATTTTGTCGTCTGTCAAATTAGAAATAGATCTAAGTCTGCGACAGCAACAATTGTTGTTGCAACCTCTCTTTTTTGTGTTGACATCATAAAATTGGTCTACATATGAAAACATGCCTTCTATATTTGACAATTGGCATTTGTCTCATGTTGCAGTTATTGTGTTCATTGTGTCATTGCCGTAAAAGTATTAAAATAAATTCTTTTCCTATTTGTTTCATCTTGTAAGTAACTGCATTATTCTGTATGACGAACAAGCACACCAACGATGAGAAAGACACAAGAAGCAATACAATTTTGTATGGAAGAAAATATTGCTTCTCGCGTCTTTCCCATCGTTGGTGTGCTTCTTCATGATACAGAATAATGCAGTAAGTTTCAACAAACGTCTCCTAACAGAGCATCTACCCAGCAAACCAAAGTTTCCGAATTCGTAACGAATTTGTTACGAATTTTTCGAAATTATTCCGAGTTCGGCATCCGAATTCGTTCCGATTTCGAGACGAAAATCGTATGGAGGGGTTGACACGAATTCGTAACGAATTGTCGTAATGAATTCGGAAGGAATTTAAGTAACGAATTCGTAACAAATTCGTAAAGAATAAGAGTATCGTATTCGTAACGAATTCGCAACAAATTCGTAAAGAATTGACGTATCGATTTCGTAACAAATTCGTAAACAATTGAATTATCGCTTTCGTAACAAATTCGTAACAAATTCATAACAATTTCTTAACGAATTGTAGCCCAGAATTCGTAACGTAATGAAGCATCAAATTCGCAACGATCTCTTAATGATTTTTGTACCGTATGTAATACAAAAGTAAATAACAATTTCGAATCAAAGCTTAGTTAATCAATCCGCTTAAGATGCCCCAAACTATATGTTTCGTACAAATGACATGCCAAAAATTAAAGATCCTTTGCAACTACTATAATGGAACATATATAAATGTGAAATGTCGTTTGTATTTGCACTTGTAAAAATTAAAATTAGAACCATCTGTTTTAAAGAAAAAATTGTTTAAAACTAAATTATTGTACAAATGGAAAATTATTTAAAATGCCGCTAGGCCCATGGCCTACCAATTTTTTTCAACTCGAAATATTTAAAACACCTCACAATTTAAATTTGAAAATTTGATTTCGGAACTCTTTCGAATTATTCGGAAATGTTCCGAAATTGCTGTTGCGAAATAGTTACGAATTCGTTAAGAATTCTCGAAATAGTTACGAACTTATCGGAATTCAGACAAATTCGGAAACTTTGGTTTGTTGGGTAGTTTTTTACCTGCTCTAGTCAAGCTTTTTGATATAGCCTGTGATCAGTGATCAAATTGAAAATATCGCAACAAAACATTGAATTTAAATATTTCAACGTCACGAATTTTCTATATCACGAAATTTTAACAAACTGAACTAATAATAGTTAATACCCATGTGGCGGCAAGATTCGAGCACTGATATAGTGATAAAAAACTAGATGCTCTGTTACCAGACATTTGTTTGAACTTAAAAGAAGAAGCAGAGGAAATAGAAGAATTTATATGACAAAAAAAAAAAAAGAAAGAACATAAATGGGGAAAAATCATTTCAATACTTTAGGGGTTACTTTGGGTAAATTTGTACTATTATTATGCGCTATTATTTTAAAGCGAATATAATTACACAAAAAAGCTTTTTTTCAAACAAAAATTTTATACGAAACACCTGCTATTTTGAATTGTGGGGTCAATTTGGAGCCTAAGGATAAGGCTTTGAGGGTTAAAAAGTTCTATAAGATTATTTCCTAGATAATTGTTAATGTTTCACCTGAAGACATGGAGCCGTTAAAGTTAATAAAGAAATAGTTTTCTAACAAAAACTGCATTAACATAAGCTTACTTGAACTTGAAACTCCAATTTCCTGAAAATGGGCCGAAGGAGTAAAGAATGGTATTCGCCATTAAATTCAGCGTCCTTGAATTATGCTAAAATAATATGTTGCATGCTTGTTTGCAAAAAAAAAGTTCTCGAATCATACACAGTGTTATCCCACACAATATTCAATGAAGTTTATTAATTAAAAAATATTTTTATTTAAATGCATGGGTTCATTAAAACATTCAATACAAAACACAATATTCAATGAAGTTTATTAATTAAAAAATAATTTTATTTTAATGCATGGGTTCATTAAAACATTCAATACAAAACACAATATTCAATGAAGTTTATTAATTAAAATAAATTTTTATATTAATGCATAGGCTTGTTAAAACTTTACATAAATTTTGGGAATGAGAGAAAAGAACAGAGAAAACTATTGATTTTCATCAGAATAATGCGTAGAGTTACACGACATAAGGTCAGAGAAATCGAGATCAGAAATAAAATTAATTGCGTCATCATTCGTATCATGATAATGATTTAAAACTAATTCATTGATTTCATTATCATTATTCTGTTTTTGCAATATTTTTCTTGGAGAAGATATAAAAGGATCTGATGAAAGCAGTAACCCACGGAATAGATCTATATTGCATCTCAAAAGTTTTTACGGGTATGATTTAAGGTAATTTTTCTAATCTCTTTATGACTAGCTTCTAAAGCAATACAATTAGGGCCAACGTTTCAGTTCGAGCTTAAACTCTAGTCAAATTAAACTAAGGTTAACTCACATAAACTGAAAGTTTAAACTTGGTTTAGGCACAAAAGAGCACATAATATGAAAATTTAAGTAAATATTGTATAACACCAACGAATAGTAAAATATCCAGTTAAACTTAGTTTAACGTCCAATTTATGTGAATTAACCTCAGTTTAATTTGACTAGAGTCAAAGCTCGCACTGAAAAATTGGCCCTTAATATATTTTCATATCTAAGCCTAAAACCTTCACTACAATTCTTACCCACGAGGATCTGAATGGTTGAAAATAACAGCGTAAAATTAGAAAGAGTAAATTGTAACTAAACTTAATAATTCTAGTGAATTTTGTAGCCAAAACCATAACAAACAATATAAGATAAACTATGATGAAATCAGGTGCGTATAACTCGAGAAATCTTCGCCTTGGCTGAAAACAACTTGTTTTTACACCACCTAGCAAAATTTATTTTTATTTTAGGATATTGATTTAACTATTATTTCAATAAACATGAATTATTGTCTTTGCACAAGAAAGCCTTTAATTGAGCCCTTTTTTGTTTTAAATGTGGGATTTCACCTTGTCACTTATTTTTTGTACACAATTGGTGCTCATTTTCGTCAAAACATGCTTTAGAAAAGTAGTCATAAAATCCTTATTTGAAAGTAGTCTGCGACAAAATTTCGAGAATGTTTTAAGAATGTCATGTTTTGAGACATACTTAAAAATAAAAACAAACAAATGTTTTTATTTTGTAATTGTGCTTGAAACTTTATGAAAAATTTGTCATTTTTTCATATAAAGTAAATATGCGTATTTTCGGTAAAAAAATGCTCTAGGCAATAAGTCATAAAATCTTCAGTTTTTCTTTTGGGCTTCCCAAATTTTGAGAATATGTTAAGAAAGAGTTCTTTGAAGACATAGTACTTAAAAATAAAAAAAACAAAAATGTCCTTTTTGTTTGATTGCGTTTGAAACTTTATGAAAAATTGGTTTTTTTTCAAATAAATTTGCGCATTTTCGTCAAAACAAGCTTTAGAAAAGTGGCCATAAAATTCTTATTGTAATGTAGTTTTAGATCAAATTTTGGGAATCTGTTACAAAGACATGTTTTAAGACATACTAAAAAAAAAACAAAAATGTTTTTTTTCTTTAATTGTAGTTGTGGTATATGAAACTTTTTTATTTATATTTTTAAAGATGTGGTCTTTAGCTTAAGCCTGGGAAATATATTTTTGCTAAAGTTTCGTAGATGAATTTTACTAAAATTTTTGGGATTTTGGAAAATATCAAGTGAAAAACTACAAAAACTGAAATTTCGTAAAATGTTCAAGGTAGCATATATGGACCATAATATCCACAAATGGAAAAATATTAAATAATCCTTTAATATTCAAATAATTAAGACTCCTTACTATAAATTTGCATACTTACTTTTGCAAATGAATTACTTTTTTTCCATACCTACTTTGTCCACCTCCCCTGCAAAATGTTTGATACAAATGTGAAATGCATTCTTAGGGACACTGCTTTCAGAATACATTCTACAGATCCAATTGTGTTTTTTTTAGCCCTATCAAGAAGTACTTTCAAGAGGCATTTTCATAAACTATTTCTGAAAGACATTCAAGTAGCATTTAAAATCAATTGAAGTAAAAAAAAAATTGTATGTAATTATAACATATGTTTTAGATATTTTCCATGGGATTTTTTAAACCCCCAACAATACCTAACCACTTCCAACACCAAAATGCCGTGAAAATAGGTAAAAGGGATATTTTACGTGATATTTTTGCAAACACCCAACAAAATCCAAACATTTCTCCTTTCCAACACCAAAATCGCGAGAAAATCATGAAAAAGGATATTTTCCATTTGATTTTTTAAGCCCCCCTAACCATAAAATCCATTTCATTCTATGGAATGCCATCTTAAAGTTTTCCTGGAAAACACCTGCTGAAATCCTTTCATTGAAGAGCTCAAATAAATCTTCCATTGATAAAATTCTGGAAGCACTTCTTGAGAAGACTGACTAAAGCATTGCTCGCAATGACATGTACATGTTAAAAGAATGCCTTCTGGATATGGAAGTGGAAGGGATGTAATTCAAGACTTTCCCTTCCACTTTAGTTTCTTTCGGAAGTACTTTTTTTGCTGGGTCGTTACACTGTGCTACGTCACGCAAGCATAATTAGAAAGATTTCTGCTTATATCTTAAATAACACAGTGACACAAAATGAAGGTCATTGTCTCGGGCGTGAACCAAACCAAACTGAAACGATAGTATTTGACATCAATAACAAAAGTCCAAATCCCTTTTTGCTCCACTACGTCACAATTTTTTTTTACAGTGGTTTCAAATTTTAAATTTTCGGTCAAAAATGAAATTAAAAAATAGTAAAAATTATATGTAAAACTTAATTCAGGGTGCTTCTTGTCTTCAGAAGCCTAAAATTAAATTTCACGGGGAATATTTTTTTGGAACACTTTAACCCTCTCCTACCAATATGGGCCATTTTGACCCTTTTTTTTGGAAAAGGTCCTAAAATTCATCTTTGGAGGGAGGTCAAGGGTTAAAACCTTCCATAAAAATATTTTCAAGAAAATTTCATTAGGGGTCACCCAAGACTTGTAACCTCTACGAGTTATAGGTTTCACATAAAAAACGAAATGAAAAAACCAATTTTTTTTTATGTTTTGTTATTTTTAATGTTATTTTTATACAGTGTCCATATCGTTTTCACTGTCATGGCATGAAATATTTTGGAACACTTTAACCCTCTAGCTCCTACCAATATGCATAGTGCAGTATTGGGAAGGTTAATATCTTCGTATATTAATAAATTTGATTTATTATAACGGTACGGCGTAATGGTATTAAGCTATAATAATATATGTAATACTTTATAAGTTATTTTCCAAAATTTTGTTAGTTATATTAAGGTGGCTTAGCTTAGAAATTCAAATAAGTAAGAATTGAGTACTTTGATTAAAACAGTGAAAGTGTAAGTGTCGTGGTCTTTTTTTCGATAAATTTATATTTTCAATGGAGTTCTGCGGAAACTTAAAGAAATTTTGTTATATCTGCGGTCAGTTCACACCATCAGGACGCGGTCGAGGTCGTTCCAGTCAGGAACTGATAATAGCATATGAAAAATACTTTGATCAAACATTTATTCCTGATGTCCCATGGGTGCCACAAACAGTTTGCAAGAGATGCTACAATTACTTGTTGGAATGGTTACATCACAAACGTGGATCGATGCCATTCGGTGTTCCTATGGTTTGGATTGACCCAATTGAACATGATCCCTTGAACTGTTATGCGTGCGTGAATTCTGTGTGGGGATTACAGAAAAAAAATATGTCGAAGTTTGAATATCAAAGTGTTCCAAGCGTTCAAGTTCCATTGCCGCATTCTGAAGAGATTCCTCCAAGACGCCCTAGCCCAAATGAATTTTTAAATAATGAAGCCCTGTCCATTGTAAGTGAAATGGAAGTAGATTCTGTTTATAATCCTGTCCCATCAGAAGTTAGTGCACCTGTTTTGATTACACAGGCAAAATTGGATTTATTAGTAGCCAAACTCCAATTAACACAACGAAAATCGGAGGAACTTGCTTCATTTTTAAATGCGCATAATTTGTTGGCATCAAATACTAAAGTTAGCGCATATCGCAAGCGTCAAGCGGACCTACAAAAGATGTTTTCAGTTAATGGTGATAGACTAAACAAGTCTAAAGGCCGTGCTTCTTCATATATCGAATTTACTGCCTTCCATTCCAATAGCCTATTCCACCGAAACTAAAGAAACATATGACATTTTAAAAACTATTTTGAAGTCAATTGATTACGCAAAGCATAAATGGAAAATTTGCTGCGATTTAAAAGTAGTCACTCTGCTTTGTGGTATGCAAAGCGGATATACAAAAAATATGTGTTTCTTGTGCGACTGGGATTTCCTCGTCTGAGTCCAGCTAAGCTTAATAATGGTAAATATGCGTTAATCCAAAGTTAAACATTCTTTTTCTAATTCTTTTTCACATCTTCAGGTGTACTTAACGGTCCAGATATAAGAAAGCTAATGAAGTCCGAGTCGTTTGATGCAGAGCTAGTCGATGACAAGCTGATTGGATGGAATGCGATAAAAGGGGTTATAAGTGGTCTTCTTGGCAAAACACGCTCTCATACCTATAAAAAGGATGTAACTCAGATGCTAAATGCGTTCGAGAAACTTGGTGTCAATATGTCGTTAAAAATTCATTTTTTACACTTCCATCTGGATTATTTTGAAAGGCAATTCGGTACGGAATTGGATGAGCAAGGGGAACGATTTCATCAGGTATCCTTGCCATTTGAAATGCGGTAATTTAAAATTAAACTTTACTTACAATCAACTCTTTTATACCAGATAAGTATATTTTCATTTTTACAGATATAGAGGAAAGAAAACACCAGATGCAATACTGGCTGAAATTTGTTGGTGGTCCAAAACAACCTATAAAGAAAGTGACAAAAGCGGGATTGAAGATGAATTTCAAGAAATTGATATAGATCTCTCTGAAGTATCTAATATTTCATGCCATGACAGTGAAAACGATATGGACACTATATAAAAATAACATTAAAAATAACAAAACATAAAAAAAAATTGGTTTTTTCATTTCGTTTTTTATGTGAAACCTATAACTCGTAGAGGTTACAAGACTTGGGTGACCCCTAATGAAATTTTCTTGAAAATATTTTTATGGAAGGTTTTAACCCTTGACCTCCCTCCAAAGTTGAATTTTAGGACCTTTTCCAAAAAAAGGGTCAAAATGGCCCATATTGGTAGGAGCTAGAGGGTTAAAGTGTTCCAAAAAAATATTCCCCGTGAAATTTTAGTTTAGGCTTCTGAAGACAAGAAGCACCCTGAATTAAGTTTTACATATAATTTTTACTATTTTTTAATTTCATTTTTGACCGAAAATTTAAAATTTGAAACCACTGTAAAAAAAAATTGTGACGTAGTAGAGCAAAAACGGATTTGGACTTTTGTTATTGATGTCAAATACTATCGTTTGAGTTTGGTTTGGTTCACGCCCGAAAATATGTGTTGCACTGTGTAATCCAACTATATTATATTGTTGGCGTATATACCTACTTACTGTGAACCCAAATTGTTGGCACTAAAACTATATATTTAACTAAAATACTTTAACACTTATTGCTGTTACAATACGGCGGGTCTGTTGTCGTATTAACTTTCGAAAAGATTTTATTTTTATTGCAAGGAATTCATAGTTGTGTCAAATGCTGTTAAGGTTTTTTAACAGTGAAGAGTCTTTGTCCTTACAGTGTATATTTTGTGAAGTCTTCTATTCGAACGCATCTTTTGTTGTGTTTTCCTTTCAATATTAAATTGATCAATACTTTACCTAAGTTAATAGCTTATTTCGCTTCACTGTTCACAATCTAACGCCACAAACATTCATTTATGTAAACAAATTCAATTAACGAACGACAAACAGACCAACTCTTAGCATCTTTTAGCACACACATACTGCACACTTTTTAATGCACTTTACATATTAATGTATGCGGAGCAAATATTGCTTACTACTGTGGTGCAGTGCGCTCCACACAAGCTGGAGTACAAGCAAACCAATAGGAACAAATACCAAGGCTCGACCCGCTCTGAATCCGACAGCCGGAAATAAGCACACACTCGAATAGTTGCTAGCCAACCGATGCCAACTGCTAACTGAGCCAGCAGCTGCTCCTGCACTTATTGATTTTAATTGGGAAAATCCGATTTTCTTGTTGACATTAGGTCCGTTCAGGTCCGCTCAGGTTAAGTGGATTTTTTGGGGTTCAAACTTACCCATAAATAAAATTGTTAATATCAAGAAATTACTATTTTTAAAATTCAGTTCAACAAAATTTGAAAATATTTTAAAAAAGATGTTAAGGTGTCAACCAAAACTGAACCATTTTCAATACAGGAATTAAAAAAAATCGGCTTCGATTTGGAAGCTTAACTTTTGTAATTGTTGAAAACTGGGTATTTATATAGAAAGAATTTTTACGAATTTTAAATGTTTAATGTCTCTGGCTTAGTATTTTTAAATTTAAATTGAATACACGGAGAAAACTGTTTGCTAAATTTGTATTGTTAAGCAATTCGTGGTTAAGCAAAACTTGCGCTTGAATTTCAGCCACTACAAAATTATGCTAGATTTCAGCAAAAACTAATTAAAATTTGCTATTCCAGCTTATATTAACTAAGCAAAATTTTGATTACATTTAAGCAAAATTTTGATTAAATTTGCTTAAATTGATTCAAAATTTTGCTAAGTTTTTATAAACTGAAAAAGCCAATTTCTACTTAATTCAAGCAAATATTTGCTAAGTTTTTAAAAATTGGAATAGCAAATTTTGATTGGTTTTTGCTAAAATCTAGCATATTTTTGAAGTGAAATAATTATTAACATTAAATTAAATTGAAAAATTACCACCATCTCGTAATTGAAAGGAGATATGAACCTCGGCCGCGTGAGTGTAAGTGCATGGGCTTGTCCATTCGACCATCGCAGTTGTAAGCCAATCGTCGCCTAATTTTCTTCATTAAGAAAAACGTTTGCTTGATTTAAGCAAAATAATTATCTCTTTGCAACATAAATACTTTTTGTTTAAAGCATCAGCTTCTCAAATAGTTTATTTTCGTTATTTTAGTTTCTATTTTCATTTTAAAAGATTGATATAAATTGTATAAGGATCGTTGCTATATATATTTTATTGTTTTTAATGTTTTGGCTTTTTTTACTAAACTAAATGAAATGGTTTTGGTTATTTTATGTTTTACTTTTGCATATATCCTGATTTTACTGAAATTTTTTTGAGTTGAACAAAATTATTCACTTAAAAATCCGATCTTAATCAGTTGAGTCGATCATTAGTGTATTGGAGGAGGTACAGATATATAGTGAGATTACTCCCGTTTTTAAAACAGTTTCCGACAGTAACCACAGGAACTTCACTACCAAATTTTAGTCTAATATCCGCCTAAATCATTACAATTTTCTTAGTTTCTGGCTGTCGTGTAGTGAGTAAGGGTATCGCCAAAGAAAAGATTTTCCTCTACCAAAAATCGCTAAACGCGTCTAAAGCATATATTTTACTTTAGATATATAAGGCATATTCAAGAACAATGATAATGTAATCAATTCTGCATGAAAAAAATATCAAAATACTTACTTTAAATATAATATTTGTACCAATACATTTTTTAATTTAAGCCCCTCCATAAAAACCCGTCTTGGCTACGGACCTGACTAATTGCCACAGCTTTAGTGTAGTATGTGTCTTTATATGTGTGTGTTGAAATATGTTCTATCTTGCTTAAGCGGTGCACAATAGGAAAAGTATAGGTGAAATGCTCGCATTGTCTATTCTATACACTAACATGTATATTTTTAGCGCTAGATTTACTAATTTTCAAAAGATTCATAAAAAATATTGTGAAATAATTAGCAGCGAAAACTCCATTTCTTTCTCCATTCCATTCCATTTCTTCTTTAGCCTATCCCATACATTCGTCGTTTATTTCGATAACATCTATGATAACTTCTTTTAACAATCGGATTAAACGCTTCTTCAGTTGTCTATGTAATTGACTTACTGAAATGTACACGTCACTGTTTTATTCTTTGGTTTTGCTTTTTAGGGGGTGTGGTCCGATATTCATGAGTGTGGGCTGAAGTCCAACTCTACCCACACATGTTGTGATGATAAGTTCTAATTGCATTTTATCATAATATTACATATAGTGAAAACATACCTCTTTATAAGTTGAAAGGTGCCCGAAATGTTCCTTCCAATTCGCTTTCCTACACTCAGGGAATTATTGAATTTCGTAAACGGCTGCCATGAAAAAGTTGAGGCTGTAATAGCCATACTAGAGTTATTATATATGAGTTGAGTATATTATAAGTTGCCTTGGCTGAAAATTTATTACAATAACTTTATGAAAGCTCTCATAACCATAGTTGAATCTGCAATAATCACAAAATGAAAACGACAATTTTTTGCGGCGTCTTTCACAAATAAAAGCTGTGGTTACAGTTGTGATACATTCACTAATGTGGCTACTGCAACTAATTTCCAATTCTTATGTCTAGAGTAACTTAAATTCGGATCCTGCGGATACCACAAATGACAAATAACTCCATTTTAGTTTTGGCTTTGCAGCGTGATTGTTGGCAAAAAGAAAGAAATTCTTTTTTAAGTGAATCGGTGTTTAAGAGTGAAAAAGCTAAGCTTTAAGTACAAACAAAATACAATAAACTATCAGTTAATTGGGAAGTCCTGAAGTCACGTTGCTTAGGAAGTCGTGAAGGAAAACTTTTGGTTTTGTCAAAATTGTTGCAGCATTATAAGTACCCGATTTTTCATAAACAGTGAAACGAAATGAAAAAAAACTGCGTTATATTAAAGACAACTCCAAAAACAATTTCAGCACGAAAAATTTTTTTACGATTTGTCAACATCACGATTTATAGCAGCCAAAAAAGACGCTGTTATGGCCCCTCCACGATTCGGCTATCAAAACCGAACTCCTCTCTCCATTGAACGTTCTTACAACTTCCTATGAGGTTGTCAAAACCCAAATAGGAACTCTAAAACTGGAATCTAACAGCCCTCACGGAAGTACTCACAGCCTGATATCATCACCTGCATGAAAAAATCATGAATGTGATTTTTTATAGTTTTTGGCAAAATGAGTTTGAAGGTTTGAATGCTTTTGAAAATTAGGGAAGTTAAATTTTTTAAAATTTTCTTTTATCGAATGGTAAGTATTTTAATAACTTAACAATAGTGTAAAATGTTGGCTGGCCTACTTCTCTCCAAAATGATTTTAAGACACATGAATTATTTTGGTATGCAGAAAAATTTCAATTTTGTTTAAATATGTGCGCCAGAAAAATGAATGTGGTAAATTCATTTTTTGGCATGATGAAATAATTAAAAAAATACATTCATTGAAGTAGAACTGTGAAATTGCGGCAGATCTGATTCACATTCCTATTCCATATGTTGACACAATTTTCCTTATATAAAATTGCATCAGAAACAGCAATAAGCCAAAAAACGAATTTTTTCACATGCATGGTTTTGGCAAGCAGGCTACGATTTTTTTGAGAACCGTAATGTTACGGCTAGAGGAAGCGATGCTTTTATAGCATCGCCAATTTCGAGAGTGTGTCTTTCCTTTTCACATTTGTTTTTTTTTTAATAATGCTAATAAAGTATTTAGTTTCAATTATTATTCAAATATTGTTATTAATCCGTTGTAGTTGTCGGAACGCATATCGTCTTGTTTTTGTACTCGCTAAATTCATAATTTTTACCTACTATGTCACAACTTCCCAAAAGTTTCTAGAATCAATAAATCATACGTCATTGTATTTTACACACTTTTGTTAATAAAAGATACATACAAAATTTTACGGAAATTAATATATGATTGATTTGCCAAAAGTTTCTGAAAGGTTTTGTACGCTGTTCGTGAATGTATGTTCATATATTACTTTGTTCTATTAACAACGGTTACGCCAGGAAATGTAATAAAAAATATTTTTAAATGATCTTTAAAATTAATATGCTTGTCTACACGAAAAATTAATGATGGCATATTTAAATTACTACAGTGGCTCACAACGAAAGTCGGACAGGCATTTCTTAGCACTTTCGCATTGATTTCAGAAATGAAAATGTATGCAGAATATTACAATTTATATTTTTTTCAAAACTTTATTTTTTGGTGAACTAAATTTAAACAGAAACATAATTAAAAAATTAGAACATAACGGTGAAACAAATTTAAATCGAAAGAAATCTATAAAAACGAGCTCACATTGAAAGTCGGGCAAGTAAAGAAAAAATGAAAATTGTGGTCCTTAAACCATTATTCCTGCTTATAACTTTTTACAACTGTTGGAATAACTTCAGTCAAACCCAAAACTTAAAAAAATAAATATTTCTCGAAAAGTGAAGCAATAAAAACTGGCAGAAAGGCAGATCGTGATAGATTAGTATTTGAAAGTAAAATCCGAGCAACAAATTTCACAATCCGCCTTAAAAAGTAAATCAACAGTGCACGATATAATCAAGCATTATATACAAGATAAGAGAATATGCAATAAAGAACGTACAGTAGCTAAAAATAAACTTAGCTCCAAAGATGAAAGGTATTTTTTAAGAGAAATAATTTGAAACAATTTGAAGAGTTTTGAGAAAAAAATGTTTAAATTGAGGAGTAGCACAAAAAAAGCACTGTATTAGAAAGAAAAATATAATAGAACGCCATAATTTCGTGCATGAGCAGATGACCAAAGACTTTCTATTCTGGAGCAAGGTTAATAAAATAAGAAACCTTAAGATCTTTAGCACTTTTAAACAATAAACTTTTAGTACAGGTTTTGTTTACCGATGAGAGTTTATTTAATTCATATGGTTCAGACGGAAAGCCAAAACCGAATGGAAAATTTTGCAATAAAAATTCTAAACATACGATTAAGCATGGTAGAGGATCAGTCATGGTTTGGGGCTGCGTCTGATGTTGGAAAGATTCATTTTATTGAAGGTATAATGGACAAAAATATGATCCTTAACATTCTCATGGCGCAAGTAAAAGAAAGTGCGGGTAAATAAAGAATTGCAGACAATTTTTAGTTTTACCAAGACAATGACCTGAAATATACGACGCTCTTGGTAAAGAATTGTGTACTTAATATTTGTCCAAATGTCATAAAAACAACCTCACAAGGCCCAGATTAAAATGTTATAGAACATCTATGAGATGAATTTGAACCCTGGGTGCAGCATCAGATATGGGCAACTTAAGATCCAATCCTAAAAAAAAAGTATCCTAAGTGAAGAGTGGAATCAGATTGGAGCTGAAGTTTTTCAAAATTTGGTTGCACCCATTTCAAAAAGGCTGCAGGCAGTATAATATAAGAAAAAGGATTGACAACAAAATATTAAATTCTGAGTTTTAGCATTGAATTCCTTATCTGCCCGACTTTCAATGTGAGCTCGTTTTTAAAGCTTTGGTTTGATTTAATTTTGTTTTACCGTTATATTCTAATTTTTTAACTATGTTTTTGTTTAATTTTGCTCACCAATAAAGAATGTTTTGAAAAAAATATTTACTCCAAGTTTCTTCTTACATTTTCATTTCTGAAACCAATGCGAAAGTGCTAAGAAATGCCTGCCCGACTTTCGTTGTGAGACACTGTATATTACTTTATAATTAAAAAAAATATGCAATATAAAAATACTATGTAATTCTAATATAATTTCTTTAGTATTTTATTTGAGCTTAATGTCAAATAAGTTTATGAAGCAACAGGTTGCAATAGCACCAAAAATGTTTGTCGTGGGATTTCCATGTAAAATAGGCATAGTAACTTGCGATGCTTTTAATATTTTTAGTTACATGCAAAAATCAACCATTCGGCCACTTTAATCGTCACAGCTCAGTTCCGTTTTTATTTAAAGAAATATTACAAAGCCCGTGTCTATGAGAAGATATTGTGTAACACATCAAAAATAGTTCCACGCCAATCCGAAAAATTATTAAAGAGCTTACTCGGAACACACAAAAAAAAATTAAAACAAACTTTTTCTCTTCGCAATAATTGTATGTAAATCAAAAAGATTTCAGCTGCAGATTTGGACTACAGATAAAATATGTTTGCAGAAGCAGTGCTACATGTTCAAATTATAAAATTATTTGTTCACAAAATAATATTTGTCGTGTTTTTTCCAATGTGCGCCAATGTTGTTTGATGTTAAATTTATTAGTTCGATTTGCTGTGTTTCTAAAAAATTTTTTGCTTTCCTTTGGAAATGTTTTTGATTTAATTATCTATTAGTTGGATTAAAGCCAAAACGTTGCCTTGGTTCCATGCATGTCCTTGCGCTGTTTAGCTAGCCTGATTTGTACGTTTTCCAATTTGCATTAGTTTTTGTCGAATAATTCTTTTTCAATTAAACTGAAAACATGATACACTAACGTTAAATAAATCTGTTTGTGCGAACTTGATAAAAAAAAAATTATTTTTTATGCATCTTTAAGGTAGCGTTAAGAATGCAGTCAAATGCTATTTACTGCGCTATAAATATTGCCCCTCAAGATTTCGTATATTGATTGAATATTGATGGTTGACGAAATTTCATGACTTACCTTGTCCAATTAAAGTTATATTTTTTATACAAAACACATACAACCTAAACTTTACCATACAAAATAATTAACACAAAAAAAAATCCAAGTTAACTTTAAAAAAATCATGAATTATACAAATTTTGGCTCGGTTCGACAAAACTTTAATTTCTAGCCTTCGAATATCTAGACAGTAATATTTCACATTATCATCGGCAATGATCTTTAGAAACTAAGTGCAGTCTGGATAGTTTAAACTAATTATTGCAAGGACTATTTAATTAACAAAATATGACTTTTATTTGGTTAACCATACATATATCATGAGAAAAAATGTATAATAATATCTTCAGATGACGATTTGTACATTAGGGTGGCCCCCGTTCGTATGAAAACAAAAAAAGTTAGCTCGAATTGTTGACGGCATAGGCTAAAAATATTTGATTTGGTATAAAGCTAAAATCTAGGAAGTTTCGTGCCGATTGATGAACTTTTAGAACTCGCTCAAGAGCTCAAAAGTTGGAGAATCGTTTTGTATGGGTTTTTCTTGGTATTTAATCAAAGAAGTAATAACAACAATACTTGTAGTACATTTTTTTAAAAAACTTGGTACACCCAAAAAAAATACGGAGTAAATAAAGCAATATTTTTCAATTTATTTTAAAATAAAATCCAAACATCTAGCTGGTCGTCTGTGATAAGGATGCCGATGTCTTTTTTTCAATTTTGTCCAACTAATTTATTGTGACTCTCAGCTCTGCAAGAATACAAAATTTTACTTTATTTTTTAATTATTTATTTTTTATTTATTTATTTTTTATTTATTTATATTAAAACTGAGGTGTACAATAAGACTTAGTCTTTTTTAGTACTACAAATAGTGTATTATCAAGGTTGCACAAATAAGATATGTGTGAATAGTAAAATTAAAACTAACATAAAAATAAAAATTTAAATGAAAATGAAAATGATTATAAAGATTAAGAATAAGGACATGTTAATTTGAAATTCAAAGGTAATAGCATAGCTAAAACGACTATGGATTTTTATGATTACAAAATTAAGATGATTCAGACTGATATGAAAGTACATAAATATAATTAAAACTAAGAACAGTGACTCAGGAACTGCGGGATCGTCATACCCGACACTCCATAAGGGAATGCCCTGCGGCAATGAGAATTAAATTTAAGATTAAAATTAAACACCAGTTTAGATATTAATTTTGACACAAGAAGGTAAACTTTAAAAACTATATAATATAAGATTAAGTGAAAATTTCGAAGAAATTAAAACCAAAATGAAAATTAAATTTAAAATTAAAATCAAAAATCAGTTTAAATATTAATTATAATAAAATAAATTAAACTGAAAAAGTATATATTATAGGTACATATTTCTAAGCAACAATTTCCTAAAACTTATAAATATATTAACTTATAGCACTAACATTGCTAAGCTGACTAAAGTAAAAGAACAGAAAAAGGTAAGGTAATGAAATATAGAAATATAGGAGAGTATAGAATTATTGATTTAAAGTGCTATAGTATTTAAATATTTCATGCTTAAAGTTGGCCCGTGAAGTTATTAGCTTTAGAGAGTTAGGTAATGAGTTCCATAGTCTAATGGTGCTGATGAAGAAAAACCTGCTGCTGTTTAGATAGTTAAACCTAGGAACAATAAACCCAATTGACCGTTGTGACTGCAGAAAATAAAGTTTTACAAACAGATGTATTCAAAAGCGAGGGCAGAAATATTATGTTCCGCATGTTTAAATAATTAAGTAAACCACACCCGAGAATTTCTTTAAAGTTATATCTTCTTATAGTAATATGATCATACCGATTGATTCCATAAACATACCTAGCTGCATTATTGAAAGCTACCAAGAGTTTATACTGTGATTGGGAGTCCAGCTGACTATATACCACATCAGAGTATGTAATATGCGGTAAAATTAAATGTACGACTAGTCTACGACGAGTTTCAGTAGGCGTAAAGTTCTGAGAAATTCGTAAATGGCGTAAAGTCCCATATATTTTACCTATTGTGGAACTAATATGGTCTGTACAAGTAAGTTTAGAGTTAATAATAAATCCAAGGTTCTTAGCCTTAGGGACAAAATTAAGCTGCTTATCACCAATAAAAAGCGGAGGGATATCAACAAAGCACGAATCACTCCTCGCAATAGGTAAAACGTGAGTTTTTTTGGGGCTTATAAGGATCGAGTTAGCAACAGCCCAGTTATATCTTCAAGAATTTTTACCATAGCCGTGGTACAACTATGTCCAGCCCTGAAGCCCCAGCCCTGAAGATTTCATTACGACGAATATTTACCTCTGCATCGCTTTCCGAAGAAGTTTTTCAATGTTTCATTGGCGTCGGAAGCGGGGAGCAAGGTGGGCAGTTGCCCCCCCACTTTTTTAGCTAGATAAACAATTTAAAAAGAAAAGTTATTCAAAGTATCAGTTTTTTACAACGATAATATTTTTGTATTATATATTTTCCTCTTCTTTCTCTCTTCTTCATGTTTCATGTGAAGAAATTTTGGTGAACTTTTTTTGCACCACCATTTGTACTGCCCCCCATTTGTACTGCCCCCCCAGATGAAATTCGCTTCCGACGCGCTTGCAATGTTTTCTTCGTCTTCACCCGGTTCAATGGAGTAAATGCCTTCTCCATACTTACAACGTTCCTGGGTTGGGCAATCTTCAAATTCTATAATTTTGCACCGTTCTCCATTACACAAAAAATTTGAATATCTTTATACAAAAATGTTTACTAATTTTTAACTTTTAAGCTTCAATTGCGCTCAACTGTCAAAAATCATTTGAAATCTTGGCAGAAAAAGGTGTTAAATTTTTTTAGTTTTAAGGGAAATTTTTAAAAATAGGGAAATTTTTAAAAATAGGGATTTTTTATATTTAATATATCTGCAAAAAGAGATAAATATTTGCATTGATTTCACAATTGTTTACTGAAGTCTGGTTCGTTGAAGGAGGGGAAAGATATTTTTATAACATCAATCAAAATGTAGTCAGGATTAAGCAACAGCGTGAACGCTAGGGTTATGAGAGCTGTTGAAGGAGGGAAGGTTTTGTTTAAATGCGTTTTTCTTAAAACCTTGAAAAGAATCTCTTGAAAAAGAATTCAAATATCCACAAAAAATTTAAGGATTAAATAATGAGAAATTAATAACGGCATGTTTTAATTACTATATATTTTTAATTTTAAATAAATAATTTTTTATAGTTATATTAATATTATATTTTGTGTTAATGCAATAAATAATTCATGAATATATTTGGCGTTAAGCTTTTCAAATAATCTCCAGCTGAGATCCAGCTGAGTGAACACCGCAATCGCAATAATTTTTAATTGATTTCAGTCATCTTAGAATTTCAGGAAAGGTATTTTATAATAAAATCGATTTTTGTTAAAACAATCAAAGATTTTTGTTGGTTCCTACATTACCAAACATAAAGAAACACTAACATATGTGCAAAATTTATGAAAAATTTACTTCTCCATTGCGATAAACACACTTTGTATATTTTTAAAAAATCTTTTAGCTCGGTAATATTTTACGTTTAATTTCATTGAACAAAAGTGCATTCTGTTTTTAAATTCTAACAACCTAAGCATATGTAAAAAATTGTTAAAAGTCGTAATATCAGAACTCCTACTTCTTAACTTGAAAATGTTCTTTAAAAATTTTGATGGAATTGAGAGGTCGGACTAGTCGCGGTATAATCACAAGATGTTTCTCTCTCGGAATTTATAAGAATATTTACTGAAACTATTTAGCGGTCACACAGCATAAGTAAAAAATGTTAGTGTTATAACCCTAAACCCTTACCCCTCCCCCCCATTAAGAGATAAGTTAAGTGTGTTTCAATACTAATGAAAAAGTGGACGAGGTATGTTTTTAATGTGCTTTATCCCGATATATATTGATGGTAGAATAATTAAATTTGGTACAAGAATAGGTAGAATATTCTTAAAGTGATTTGATTTAAATGGGCAGGGTTACCTAGAGGTCGTAAGTACATATATTAAAAATTTGTTTATTAGTGTAAAATATAGTTTCGCTGGTAAAATAAGGTACATATTTTACTTTAGTATGATCCAAGAATTCAATTGGTATCCAGTGGGTGCTCCAATTGGTAATACTGATTTTAATGGTTTGTGATAACTAAAATATGAGATATGCTTTTGGCAGTAATTTGCTATTTTCACCTTGAAAAAATTGCAGCTATTATATGGGGATCTATTGTGGTAGTCACCATGCAAAAAACACAAAAAACAAAAAAGTGTATTATAGTTTATATCAAAACATCTACGACCCCTAGGCGGATCAAATATATGAGATGGTCTTATTGATTTTTCTCCGTTAACATTTATTCTAAACACACCTACACTCTGTCACCCTTTTTTGGGTCCCCATACAAAAACCACAAAAAATTGAAAATATCATTACTCGTGAACACAAAAACGTTACGAGACTCGAAAAATTTTACCCTCAATATCACATCGCCACTTTAATAAAGATCCCTTTTTTATCATTGTGCAACATTTAATTTTTACAGTACACTTGATTTGCATGTTAAAATATTTGAGTACTTTCTCTTAATCCAAAGTAAAACGAGCCAAAGGAAATATTTGCTCGAGCAAACTCTGTTTCGTGCTTAACATAACTCCGTTTCAGCTTAAAATACAAAGTATGAACTTCGAAGATGGTTGCAAGAAGTTTTAACGGAGTTAAAAGAACAAATTTTCGGAGAAGATGCAGAGTTAATTTAAAACTGGTTGATATTTAATTCAAGCTTTGGTAATTAATTGTTTCAAGCAGAAAAAGTTTTATATTAACAAAAAACAATATTGATATAATTCATTTTGAGAACTGCGACAAAAGTTTTTTAACTTCTCAAAAACTCTTAACTTACGAAAAAACTTGGGTTAGCTCCGCATATTTTTTTCGGTGTATGCACTTCGTTTTTATTTAAAAGTTCTTTAAAATGAGGCACAAAATGAAAAATAAAAATCGGACGAAAATTATCATAGTTGTGATATTTTACTTTTCGGTAAACTTTCTTGTTGTAGTAAAAAAAAAAATCGTAAGAATGTAAATTTTAAAAAGTTGCAATGGAATGTTGTTGAACTATTTTTTGAAACAACACTTATTGCAAATACAAAAAATTGTGAGATTACTTTGAATAACTTGGGCGTTATGGAATTTTTTATTAGAAGTGTACCTTTTTGAAAATTTCTAGTTAGTAAAAAATCCAAAAATGCAAAATGTTAACCAATAACAACAATAATACTTAAAGCATAATCTTGAGCTAGTTTGTGCAAAAATTTAAAAAACCAAAATTCTAAGAAAAAAGTTATAGTGAATCATGATTTATTTTTCAAAAATCTGCAAATAGTACAATTAAAAGTATTCGCATTTGTTTTGCATCAAAATTAATGTGATATTTAAAAAAAATGCAGATTTTCTCAGTATAAAGCATTTCCTTGAACCAAGGTCATCGCCTCAGAATGAGAAAAAAACGGTGGAAATTTCAAGTTTGGATTTTGCAAGCAAATATCTCCGCCATTTTTTAATCGATTTTCATAAAATTTTCTTTGTTTAAATGTTAAATTAAATTTATTTTTAAGAGTGAGAAAAGATTTACAGGTACCTCACCGATTCTATGTAATATATATTTTTTCAATAAAACTCTAAAATATTCAATACTTTAAATACTATATAAATGATATATAATTTATTTTCAAAAATTGCTTATTTTTACACATATAATAATTCAATTAACAGTTTTTATCATTGAAAATCATGAGCTACCACCACCCCCTATGATTTTTTTTCATGAAAATTAATTTTTTCAAAGTGTTGTCTTTATATTTTTTCACAAAGTTCTACAGCTTCAAAAATAATTTTGGTGGAAAATTTTTTAAATATTTCAAACCACTCCAAAGTTAATGAATAAGAGTACATTATTAGAGTACCTACATGAGTCCCAGCCGTTTTTGATAATGTATGTTTTTATGTAGGTTGTTGGTTGACACTGAGCGGCAAACTGAAAATGGAAATAAAGTTGTGTTTTCCTCTTTCTACGCTTACCTGAGAACGTAAGCGTACTCATATAACAGTGTAGGTTGAAAGTTCAAAGTGAAAAGGTAAAATCTTGACCACTGCCGATATCTAGTATATTGAATTTTGTTACGGTAGCTCTAATATTCCGGCTGTTATCGTGATCACAGACGGTTATGACGAAAACGAATCAGTAGGTAAAAAATCGTCCTTATCGGCGTTTCAAACCGAGTGACAAATTAAATCTACCCCTGACGCAGATCGCGTGGGGATACAATATACTTTTAAGTGAAAAATGGTTGTATCATATGCTAAGGCACATACTACACCCTATCAGCATCAGGCATGTTAGCATTTGTTTTTAGATGTTCGCTATCGGGTAGTTCAATCTCTCTCCTTTTAGAGAAAAAATGTCTTAATCATTTCAACTAATATAGATTCAATCACTTTCATTGCCTTCTGGAATTAAATATACGTTTACTTCAATCGATTCATGGCCTAATATTATCATTGTCTCGTCATCATATTCTTCGAAAAAAGTGTAGAAATCTGCTCCTCAAGTATGTCAAATTGAAGTTATTGAATATTTTGAAAACAATAACAATAGAGTTACTCAATGTGGCATAAAGTTAAAGTCATTCAAGTTCATGCAAGAGATAAGGAAGTGGTGTTTGCCTCACATACTGTGCATATGTACTGAAGTACAGTTTTTATTTAATAAAATCGTTATTCATATAAAAGTGATGTGCGCAACGTGAATTCCACTGAGAAATAAATGCATTTTTTAAAAGACATATAAGAAAATTAAATTTATTTAGCATCGACATTGTGATACTTGAGATGTCAAAATTCAAACACCACCTTAACACATTAATGCTCACCACCAGGGTTCAGAAATTTTCACTCATGTAACAGAAATCTCCAACATAAATGTAAATAAACACTATTTGAAGCACACAACACACAATTTTATTTTCATTGCATTTTTGTTTGTAACGTAGTTATCGTGTTGTTGATCATCCAACATGAATTCTTCGTTTTAATATTTGCTTGTGCTTCACAACTCAAACAATGATCGATCTCAACAATTCTCTGTGTTTCAGTTTTACACTTATGTTTGCTTCAAAATGTTCATGTTCGAGAATTCAGGGGCCGAATTACAGCATCCGTGATCGACCAAAATTACGAAGGGCACGACGATACAAGTGCCTATCAATCTTGTACAATTTTGTTCGATCTCGGATGCTGTAATTCGGCCCCAGGCCTTTGTCAAAACCAAAACAAACACAATTTTTCCAACATGAAAGAGTGGTGTTTGCAAAGTTGTCTTTGTTTGTGTCGGTCATTAAGATCGATCACTACCGGCGTGTGGCGTTAAAAAAAAATGCTGTTCTGCTGTTCGGCGTCAATTAGAAAATATTTTAAAATATTAAAATAATAACCTAATAATATGTCTTTTCAAGAGTTTTAAACGTCATTTATCAGTGTTAAGGGGTAGCTGATTTCGAATTTCGAAAATTTTATATTTTGGAAATTCTGACAACGGATTCAGATTCAGTGACCCATTTTTGGTGTACCATTTTTTTTGCCAGCCCCGAATTCATAAAACTACAAAAAATTAAGGTGGCAACCCTATCCACAATCTTGAATTTTAAAATTCTGACTTTAGATTCGAAATCAGCGACCCCTTAACACTGATAAATGACGTTTAAAACTCTTGAAAAGACATATTATTAGGTTATTATTTTAATATTTTAAAATATTTGCTAATTGACGACGAAATTTGCTAAACTTTGCCAAAAACTAGGGGCCGAATTACAGCATCCGTGATCGAGCAAAATTACGAAGGGCACGACGAGTTAAATGCCTATCAATCTTGCACAATTTTGCTCGATCACGAATGCTGTAATTCGGCCCCAGAACAGCATTTGTTTTTTACGCCACACGACGGAAGTGATCGATCTTAATGACCGACACAAACAAAGACAATTTTGCAAACACCACTTGTTCATGTTGGAAAAATTGTCTTTGTTTTGGTTTTGACAATGGCCTGGGGCCGAATTACAGCATCCGTGATCGAGCAAAATTGTACAAGATTGATAGGCACTTGTCTCGTGGTGCCCTTCGTAATTTTGCTCGATCACGGATGCTGTAATTCGGCCCCTGAATTCTCCAACATGAACATTTTGATGCAAACATAAGTGTAAAACTGAAACACAGAGAATTGTTGAGATCGATCATTGTTTGAGTTTGTGACGCACAAGCAAATATTAATAGCATGTTCTCACGACACCTTGAATTACTTAATTCGGCTCTCATTCGTAATTCGAGGTTCAATTATGTTCCGAATTAAGTAATTCGCCATACAATATTTGACAACCTGGGGCCGAATCACAGCATCCGTGATCGAGCAAAATTACGAAGGGCACCACGAGATAAGTGCCTATTAATCTTGTACAATTTTGCTCGATCACGAATGCTGTAATTCGGCCCCTGAATTACCTCATTCGAAGGTAATTCACTTTGAATTACCATCCGAATGACGTAAAAATCGGTTTCATCTCTAATTTTGATCAAAAATTAATCGAAAACTGCACTTCTATAGAAGAAGAAAGAAAAGCAAAACAAATAGATGTCAGCAGTCAAAGTGAGTATTTTTGTTTTAAACTTAATTTAAATAATAAATAAACATTTTACAGCACCCTGCAACCCCTGTTTCTGCAACTCTGCCATCATTTTTACCAGTATGTGGATGGATCATTCTTCTCAAAATCCAGGTCGGTCGCAACATAATCCACGGCTCCGATGCAGTCGAGTCTGCTAACAAGGAAATTGGTTTGTGCTTTACTGAAAAGGAGCTCACCGGCTGGACTCCAGCGGCCGTGAAATGGGTGTACAAATAAATGCATCATTGCATCAGTGCAGTGCATCTCAGTGCTGCACAGTTGGTAGAATATGCATTTGTCTTGTGTTGTGATAAGCAGAAGGATGTAAAGTTATCTCTTTTAAACAATCGGAGTTCGGGTGCTGCTTAGGGACTACAATCCTCAGTAAGTCCAACACCGGGTACGCTGTCTACAGTTCTTCTGGATATAAGAATATTTTTAAAAGGTGGACCGTCAAGTGTGTATAATACGTGAAATTTATAATTTTGTAGTTTATATATTTTAAGTGGCTTAGCCAAATATTTTGTAGTCAGTAAGGAACCTGTTCCATTGATGAATAAATAAATAAATAAATAAATGTAATATCTTCAAAAGTAATGCATGCATTTTTATAATAAATTTACACTAAAATTTGAAGTTTTCGTGAATTTTATCTCCTAAACAAAACGACAGAGACAATTTTTGTATTCATATTTATGCTAAGGAGGCCCAAATTCATTTAATATTAAAAAAAAGAAAAATATTTGGGTCCGGGCCACAAAGTAAAATTATTCATATAATATTAACAAAGAACAGCTGTCAAACCGAATTACGATTGCTTCGTGAAAACGGGGTAAATCGCAATTGTATTTCACAGACCGAATTACTTAATTCAGAGTGTCGTGAGAACATGCTATAAAACGAAGAATTCATGTTGGATGATCAACAACACGATAACTACGTTACACACAAAAATGAAATGAAAATAAAATTGTGCGTTGTGTGCTTCAAGCAAATGTTTTTGAGTGAAGGTGTGTGAATATTCTGAACCCTGCTCACGACGAGAACTCGTCGAGTTTCGTATGGGCTTGTTCGAGTCTCACAAGCTGCAGTAATATTGCGCAACATATCCAAGTTCGATACAAAAATCTATTGCAAAAAACTATTGCAAAAGTAAATTTCTACTAGCGAGTAGAAATTTAGCATTTAACGCGCAAAATGCAAGAACCCGGCAACCAGGGGGGTAAGGGGGTAGACACCATCCCTACTTTTTTAGAGTCGGCCTTATTGTTATTTTTTACTAAAATTTTTTAGGTATTGATTTTTATAAACAGGATTTATGAACGCATCAAAGCCAGTCATATCTTTTATTGCCATTTTCATAACAAACACCAACTTTAGTCGGCTATTTCATTTTAATTCATACCCAAAACTATCTTCAATCGGTCAATTCACTTTTAGTCGTACCTTAAAGGAACTTCAGTCGGACAATTCATTTTAAGTCGTATCTTAAAAAAACTCAGCTAACTCACTTTCAGTCGTTTCTTAAACAAACTTCAGTCGGCTAACTCATTTTAAGTCGTATCAGCGTTGAATTGTTATAAACGAATCTAGTGTTCCTTTGTGACAAAATGCAGAACAATTTCAGAAAAGTAGTATAAATTTTATTAAAAAAGTACAGAAATAGTAATGCATAGTAAGGTAAAAGAGAGCAGCGTACCAAATGGAAAAAACGGACCATTTTTAATCCAATTATGCAACCGTGTCCTTGACCAAAAATAAAAAAAGAAAATGACATATTTGTTTGACCAAAAAATATTAATGATTTTTATTTAAAATTTAAAACATAAAATCAGTTTGCTATTTTAATATTTGAGCAAAAACTTGATTATCATAAAATAATGATTTATACTTAAGTTTCTGGATTTAGCTTAATGATAACAGTCCCTGCTACAAATACCTTGTCAAAAAGCTGACAAAATAAGTAGAATAAAACAAGCCCAAACGAACAAAGGTTTATTCAGTCGCCACACATATTTCCCTTTTTAAAACCTAACTAATACATTTTTGCAGAACTTTCTGAGATTGAATTTCTTATCCAGAAATACCCAATATTTATAATAAAAACTTTAATGATCGAAATCGGCCAACATATTTAAAGAAATTTTCTTATCTCAAGAACTCTGATGTAAAATCTTTAATTTCATAGACTTAAAATTTTAATTTAAATACAATTATAATAAATAAATAAAAAATGAATATAAAGGAATTAGTCAAACTATTGAAAAAAGGTCCATTTTAACTTTTAAACTCTCGATGAAGGCAAAAAGAACACCACTTTTAAATTTGCATTCAAAATTCATTTATTATAAAAGCATCGCTTTATGTTATTGTTGATGTTCTAGACGAAATTTCCCAAAGCTCTAAGAAAATTGACAAGTGGACTTGAAATGCTACATATCAAACCAACTCATTTCTGTAGACTTTATTATAAGACTTTAATATAAGTCTTGTTTTTATGAAAAATGTGCAAGTAAATATGAAACTCCTGACTGAATCTCTTGAAGCCGTTGAACTGAATATTTTAGATGCTATGAAATTTATTTTTTGTATCCTTAAATCATTAGAAAAAATAAATTCGGACTCTGAAGGTACGGATAACCTAATTATTAGTGCTGTTGCATTGTTGAAATCTTTTTATGTTGATGCTGAAAAGGGATTCTCACTTCGCCATCGCCGTCGTTTTTCGCCGAAACGTTTGGACGATAACAATGTCAACGCGGCTTATTTTTCGATGAACTGTTTTTATAGAAGAGAATTTAAACTTGTATTGGATAAGATTACCTCAAACAATAAAGCCTCTGTATGAACACTTTAATCCAATTCTATCTTCTACTAACTTGACCCAAAATCGAATTCTAGAATTAATAGAATTGTTACCAAAAAGTTTTTTGTTAGATTCATTTCAATTGAAAGCGGAATTTGAAGTATTCTATGATCTATGCAAAGGCGTAGAAACTCTATCGGTTACAACTAATGTTTCAGAATGCAATAAAAAAATCTCTTCCCGCATTTAACAAAATGTCGCGTTTGCTGTGCACAGTGCCTGTTACTGTTTCAGAAAATGAGAGAATGTTGAGCAAATTAAAATTTGTTAAAAATTATTTAAGAACCACGCAAAGAGACTCACGTCTTAATGACTTTTTAATACTTTCATCGGAAAAGGACATAGTTGATCTCATTAACTGAGATAATATTGCGCAGCAATGGGCTACCTTACATAAAAGAAGAATTAATATTTAAATGTTATACTTAAAAATTAAGTTTTTATTTTTCATTTAAAACATTATTTTTTTTAATTAGTTTAAAAAATTAGAAGAAAAAATGTTAAAGAAATTGAAATCATTGTTTATTTTTTAACACACATAAACTTTGAATTTTTTAAACAAATATGAAAAAAAAAATTTTAAATGCTGATTCGATAATGTTGAAATACTTTTATTTTTTTTTCTTTGATAGAGGGAACGATATGAAAGCTGCCTTTAAGGGATCTTCTTCACCTGAAAAAGATCGAAAAGGTGTTACTATATAAAAAGTGTTACTAAATGTGGATTAAAAATTTCAGGATTTCTTAAAACGGTACCAAAGATTAACGAAATAGTCCGTTTGAGCTGAAACTGTTTTGCATTATATTTATTATTGTAAAATCTCTAAGATTATTAACTACAACCATCTATTAAAACCTTAAACTCGAATTTTAAAAGCGCTAGAAATGTAAAAAATAGGGTATTTTTTAAATTTTTGTTTTGATAATGGCACCAAAAAACAGGTATGAGGTTTACTTGATTATACGCAATCTTATAATTTATTATAAACGATTATAAAGGGTCCGCCAAATAACTTTTTTTTTTGAAAATTTCATAAAAAAACTACTAAATGTTTTCTCAAATTTCTTTTTTTTATTTGAAAGTACAATCCTTCCGGTTAATAATGAAAAATAATTTCATTCAAATAGCTGCTTCTGCTGGCCATGCAGTAGCCTACACGATCGGTCCAATTTTTAAGCACATTATCGATTGTGTGCAGCTGTATTTCATCAATGGCTTCACGAATATTGTCTTTTAAAGCGTCAATTATCTCTGGCTTGTCGGCGTAACACTTATCTTTGAGGGCACCCCACAAATAATAGTCCAACGGTGTCAAATCGCAGCTCCGAGGTGGCCAAACGACATCAGCTCTGCGGCTGATAATGCGATCTTCAAAAAACAGGGCGCAAAACATCGAGTGTGGCACGTAGCGGCGTCCTGTTGAAACTAAATGTTGCCAATATCCTCCTCTTCAATTTTTGTAAACAAAAATTCGTTCAACATGGCCTGATAACGATCGCCATTGACTGCAACGGCCACTCCTTGCTCATTTTCGAAGAAAAATGGCCCAATTATGCCTCTGGACCAAAATCCGCACCAAACAGTGACTCGTTTTAGGTGCAGCGGCTTTTTAATGTATGCGTGCGGGTTTTCTGTGCCCCAAATGCGACAATTTTGCTTGTTTACATACCCGCCAAGATCAAAATGAGCTTCATCTGAAAAGATGAGTTTTTTGGTAAAATCGGCATCATGATGTCGCAAAGTAATGTCGCAATATTTCTCAGCATTGTTCAAGCGTATACACAACCATATTCGTTCAGCGGAAGGATAAAACTAATTATCTGTCGAATCAGACATGAGCTATGTGTGAATGACTATTCACGAAATAAGCACTAGTTGAAAAAAAAACGTTAGATGGCGGACACTGTACTTATTCAAGTTTTATCGTTTAGATGAACCTAAATAATTTTCAGTGACCTGTTGTAAAAGCTGAGAAATCGTTGCCACCTTTTTGGATTTGAAAAATGATGTCCAAACTGCGAAAAGCTTAAGAGAGCAGATAAAAGGCCAAACCGAAAAAAATTCAAAACATACTTAATAATATGTATTTTGATGTACACAAGTTTTTTTCATCATTAAAAAAAGTTTTTAATAAAAATAATTACAAAGACCAAACAGAAACAAGCTGAAAATATATCAGCAAAAATCAAAAAACAACTTTAGTAACCATGCTTTGTTAGTGGACGACTTCCAGCAGACTGTTGGACTCCATAATAATAACATAGGCATAAAGACTAAAGTAAAGCAAAAATACAACAACAAATGTGAAAATATGAAATGGGAGAAAAACTGAGAAATTGGCACTTAAAATATCATCGCCTCTGTGGTGCAGTGCGCTAGTGCGCGTTTGCACGGGTATCACAAAGATTTCTGATGAAGCCTTTAGCACGGCCGTGATTGCAATAGAATCAGCTAGTGATTTCTTCCTTTTCATATTGAAAAAACTTTGTTGTTGTTGTTGTTGTTGTTGTTTCTTTAGAAAGATTCGTTAGAGCAATTAATTGTTCTAACTTTGACCTAAAGCTCAATAAACGATTTTAAACTTTTAAACAACTAGAATTTGTATTTAAAATCAAGTATGATTTAAACTATCAAACATTTAGATTTGTATTTAAATCATATAAAATCAACATAGTAATTACAAAGTGTTTTTCTGAGCCAACTCAAATGAAAAAGACCCCTTAAGATTTATTTATATTGATCATACGGAAGAGTAACTTTATATAATTCAACTATGTTGTATTTAAAAAAGTCGGGACTTAAAGCTATCTAGTCGGCCAAAATTCATTGTTGCCCCCAATCAAAATGGCCTCGGTACGCCCCTGCCGGCAACATGAATATTTATACTGCGTGAAAGTTATAGAAGCAGAAAAGTAAGCAAAATCCGTATTTATTGCAATCTATTTTATATTAAGTAGATGGTAATTTTTTTTATATTCATCTATATATATTCATCTTCTATCTTCTATATATATAAAATGGAATGTGTGTTTGTTTATTTGTTTGTTTGTACCTTATAGGAGACCAAACCTCTGGACCGATCTTCCTGAAATTTTCACAGCATTTAACTAGGACTCTGGCATGATGAATAGGGTACTTTTTTCGACCACGCCCACCTTTACGCCCACTTTTTAAAAATTATGTAATTGCTCCCATATAGTTTTTAACAGATTTACTTCAAATTGTATACACATTATACTCCAGGCGAGGTAGCAATAAACATTTCTTACGCCACGCCCCCTTTCACGCCCCTTTTCACGCCAAATTTAAGTTTTAAACTTTTTGTTCTCTGTACAAATTTGTTCCTTCCAACGGATTATTTTTTATTTGGTAGTGTATTGCTCTAAATACTGTTAACGTCGCCATATTACTATGAACCATGCCCACTTCACCGCCCCCCTTTTTTTAATTCAGATACTTACTTATACCACTAACAATGTTTGCTATACAAAATACTTTTTTTGTAATATGTATTTACCTAAAGTTTTATATACTTTTTATCTACAGGTAAGGTAGCCATAGATTTTTTTATTACCAAATCCCCCTTTTTCGCCCCATTTTACTTTAATTATAATTAGTCTGCTTTCAATATGGTATATTTATACAAAAATGAATGCCTGTCTGTCTGTTTGTTTGTTTGTGCTTCATAGGAGGCCAAACCCTTGGAACGATCTTCCTGAAAGTTTCACAGCATGGAAGAAATAATAGGCTATATGAAGTTTTGATTGGGCAAAGGGGCATATAACCCAAAAATTTAAATCGCCATATTTTGGGCATTTTTTGACCTACGTCGATGATATTTGGTTCATATGGTATTGGCATAAAAGGAATACGTAACAGGAGAATAGTGGGTGGGACCACGTCCCTTTTTAGGAAAATTAAAAATCGTAACATAGTCTTAACTACTGGACCGATCTTCATTAAATTTTCACAATAGGATATTCTTACGAAATAATAAATTCTTGACTCTACATCAAGGGCTTCCGAGACTGCTGTTCAGAGCGAAACACGCTTAGAAATTCAGCGATCTCGAACCTCAACATCAAGGGCTTCGGAGACATCTGTTCAGCATGAAACACGGTTACGAAGCGACCGTTCTCGAACCTTGACATCAAGGGCTTCCTAGACTTTTACTCAACGTCAAACACGCATGCGAAGTGACAGATCGCGATCCTCTTTATCAAGAGCTGCCGAGACACCAGAGCAACGTGAGGCACACCGTCAACAAGATCGTAGTCGAACATCACAGCATCGTCTAAGCCCTGCATCATATAGCTGATTACATTCCACTACACATCAGAAATTGATTGCAGTGAAGATAAGTTAGTCGCCATTGGACCAATGAATAAAGTTTGCCAATACTGCAATGCTAAGAAATATAAAAATGAAGCACCTGGAATGTGCTGCGCAAATGGTAAAATTGCTTTACCCGAACTGCTATCACCACCAGAACCACTACTATCGTTAGTTTCAGGTAAGAACAAATAAATAATTTGCCCCTAAGGCTTCAAAAACGGAAGAAGAGGAAAAAATAAAATGATTATTATTCAAAATAATAATATTCCACTACATAGGAACAACAGCGGATTCCTAATATTTCTTAAGCAGCATACGAAAATACAATTCGTGTTTTCAAATGACATCGTTTGGTGCGACTAAAGTGGTTCGAGATAACTTCATGCCAACATTTAGAGTTCAAGGCCAAATTTATCACCGAATGGGATCAATATTGCCAATTCCAGATGAAGATCCTAAGTTTTTACAAATTTATTTAATGGGACAAGCGGATGATAACGACCAAGTGCAACAGCGAGAGGGGGGTAGCGAGGCACACTGGGTTCAGCTAGTATAATATAGATATTAATTTATTCTCCATTTATTAAAATTTCGGTCAAAAGAAAAATTTATTTTCAGCAAAAACCCTTGTTTTCTTGATTTTGCATATCTTAATATCAAGTTGCTTCCGTTGTCTGCAAAATTTTAAACTGCTAAATTTATAAAAAAAAAATTATTCTGAAAGTCTCACGTTCGATCAGAAGAGCAGAGCAAAATATTTGCAATATTTAGAAAAAGTATCTGGAACAGAGCTGCCAATGAGTAAGAGTGTTGCAGTACTGCTGCAATTATTGAATGTCTCGAACAAGCCCTATTTGAAATGTTCAGTATAAATTTGTATTAATATTAGAAGGAAAAGTCTGAAGTTTAAAAATTTGAAAAGATTTGGGTATGGCAAGGGGTCTGTAATAGAGAAATAAAATAAAAAAAGAATTAGAAAAATGAGAAATTTTATAATTTTTATTTCGTGGTATAAGCGTTCAACTCTAACCTAATGCACTTTTTTAATTATTTTTTTTCCTTGATGTTTTTAAAACAAAATAACTCACTTGAGTGGCTTTTTAACTATTCTTTGAAATACTGGACGAATTGGCGTAAAAAAAAAAAAAAATCTTTAAAAGTCAATTTTAGAACTTTTTGGAAAAAGCATACTTTTGGCTTTCTTACACAGTTGAAAGCAAAAGCTTTACAGTGGCTGCGGATTTTTGAGGAATTTTAAAAATGCTTTCATCGCGTGTGATATATCATACATTGTCATTAATGGGCTTAGTGCGCTTTCAATTTGTGAAGATGCCACGCATGAACTACATGAAAAACAGAAAGTAATGTTTTTTTTAGATTAAAAAAAATTTAAATCGATGAGATTAACAATTGGAAGTTCATTTTGTGAGTTCAAATGCTGTAGTTTGTAGTAAAAATTTCAATGTTAACGATATTTTTGGGTGATCCAATGGCACTCCGTCGACGGTTATTTCCTTGGCATTCGCACATCTTAAGTAAGTCGCAAAAGTAAGAATTTACTATTCATGCATAAAATAATTTTGCATTTTTGCGATTATCACTGAAAATACTGAAGTTACTGAAAAAATAAAGCATGTGCATGTTAATAATATAATTGAAATTGTATTCTGAGCTCACATCTCTTACTTCTTTTTACTTATATTTTCCTTTGATGACAGTTAAATCAAACTCCATTTACTGCATAAAAATGCATAAAACATATGAATAAGCCTTTAAATTAAAATCTTTAAGCCCTCTAAATCTGTTTTGGTGATATGAAATATCAACTCACTATACATTTATTTACCAACAATTGCTTTTCATGAAATGGAGCTGTTTTTAAGACTAATAAATTAAGTAGTTAATAGTTAATTAATTATTAGTAAAACTAATAAATTTAGTAGTTAAATTTAGAAGTTTTTAAGACTAATATAAATTATTAGACTAATATAAGTAGTAGACTAATAATTTAGTTTTTAAAGATAACTATAAAATTATTTTCGTTACAACTAAAACACCACCTTGGTGTTGTAGCCATACCCTTTTACCGAACGAATTGCTTGTTTATTAAAGCAACTTAAAGTGCTGAAGTGTTGTTTTTGCCATAAGCCACTACCAATGTATACACAAACATATATAAAGTTATTCATAACACAGGCATACATACCGAAGACCCTAAAATTCACATTACAAGGTGCTTTAAGGTGGTGTAATCTGTGGGTAGTAGCTTATTACCACATTTATGGTTCTTGTTTTTGTCGAATGCGACAGATTATCCAAAGATGATGTTGAGTCGAGTCTCGAATGAAATAAAAAAAACATTCAACTCATTGCTTCGATTTGACACTCTGTTTAGCCACTTTCAACATTCCTTCCTGAATGAAAAATGGAAAAATTTCGTAATACGTTGCAAGCATCATTTCGTACTTATCTACGAGTTGTAGTACTTCACCTGAACATTTAGTCAATCTACCCGCTTGGGTCAGAAACAGTAAGCCCTGCAATGATGCGGAACTTGTTTGAAAACTGATGCAAAATCTAGTTACCCAGGTTATAAATGAATCCCATTGAGTGTGCCCAGAAACAATCATCAATGTTTTTGCCGTTACACTCTTGTGCCACAGCTCCTTTATTCTACACAACCAGTTCTGGATATGCGAGCACATTTCATCCACACACAGTCATTGCGAACTTTATTTATGCTGCCGGCAGAGAGGAAACTTAAGCTGTTTTAGTCGCTTTACTTTTAGCCAATCCACACCACTGCGCGACATTAACGAACACTGGCGACAGTCCGAACAGGCGGAAGCATGGCCGCCGGATATCCGGCTTGTGTTCAGCATAGCCTCTTCAAAGCGAACAGCAGGATTTTGTAATTCAATCTCTTGTTGGACTTGGTTTTTGTCCTTCATGCTCATGTTCTGCGTGCAGCTTACGCGCTACATATTGCTCGGGGTCAGCTGAGCATTTGATTAAGCTTCTATTTTAATAGAATGTTCGCATTTATGTATGTGCGTGCGTGTGAAAGCGAGTGTGACTATGAGCATGGCCTAGTGATGCCTTTTAGTAGCTTAGTGTGCAAATGGCTCCCAGCTTCAAACAACGTCAACATCATGATCGCCATCAGTTTAATACTTCTAGTTGGTATTTATTAGCTTGCTGTTGTTGCTCCTTTTATTACTGTTTTCCTGAATGATCTAATTAAGTGTTAAGTAATTAGTTGAATTTCCCCAAAAAAACTTATTATTTTCGCACATCTGACATCGTCTCTCTGACAGACAAAGGATATCAGCAAAAGGTTGGTTAAAAAGTTGAAAGCACAATTGTTGTCATTAGATTTAATTGAAATTACTGCCATGTTGGCAACTAAACAAAGATGAAAACATGCAAGAATCAGTCGATATTCTGTTTGCTTTCTTTGAAAGTTTACCAATTAACCTCTTTATGTGTTTGATAGTTGTTCAGCGTTGGTGAGTCTGGGTTAAGGCTTATTATGTTGAAGTGCTTATTTACAGATTTTCTTTCTACAAGGGTTTCAACATTAATTTCATGGAAAATAAATTTCAACGAATTTCAGAATATATTTATTTCAGTAAGGATTTCTGAGATGTCATAATTAGCAGGGGCTAGAATTGTGAATGGGGTATCGCACAAAAGTGCTAGATGAGGAGGTGTGCACAATTTGGTTGGGTCTTAGATTTGTGATCTTTGGCCTGAGATATATGCGTGCAAGGAGTATTTCTTAAATAAAAGCTTAACTATAAGAGATGGAAAAACATACACAGTAAAAAATATGAGCACAAATTTTATACTATTTTGTATACACATAAATCCAAAACAAAAATGTTATAAAATTTATACCATCAAATCGTATAAATTTTTCCAGACCATTTTTCTCGTCAGACCAATCGAAACAACTATATTTTTAAATTTCGTGATTTCGGTGAATTTTTTACTTTCGAACCAGAATATTTTTTGATTTACACATGATATCCATATAAAATTTTTAAGTTATATTTGTTCTATTATTTTTATAATATTGAGTGGTATAAAATTTATAAATTATTTTGAATAAAAAAGTTTATACCACACAAATGTTATAAAAAAGATAACATTTACCCTCAAATTTTTTACTGTGTAGAGTAGGAGGGAATAATGTCTAAAATTTCTAAACATGATAGCCTGTACAAAAAACAGTATGGACATTTTTCGCCATCTCTTACGGATACTATACCCTACAATAAGCATTTGTTTGTGTAACATTTGTGTATAAATATATGTGTGGTTAAATTTCTTACAAATAGTTACTCAGACCTCTTTAGGTGTAGGGTATTAACAGAATTGAAGTCAACATTTTTTATATGGGTTTCAAAATTTTGATTTTTGGTAAAAATGTATATTTTACTATTGTATTAAATTCGTCTTTAAAAGGTCTGATTTATAAAGCTCTTTTATTAATTATTAAATTATTTTTTACAATGTTGCTTTATAATTTTGTTGTATATATATTTTGTGTTGGCTCTGGATCTGTGAGTTAATTAATAATTAGAAAAAGTTATTTTTAAGTTTTTAATTATTAACCAAACACTGTTTCTTAAGTTTAATTTTCACCTCATTTAGATCGAGCATAAAATGTAAGAAAATTGAACAGCAAGCGACCGATAACTGCTAGCAAAAAGTCTAGACAGCTTCTGAAACTTCTTTCCTTGATCTAACAAATTTGATCTAAAGCTTGCAATTAAATTAATGTAATAATTTAAAATAATAGATCGCAATTAATTATTTAACTTTCTGTGGTGGAGCACCGCCAAATAAGTTTAATTAATGTCAAATAAATAAAATAATCTAATAATTGATCAATCTCGGTCAAAGTCATGAGTAATTGAACATTTGGTTGTAAAAATAGCCACCTTACAGTTAAAACACTAGGTTATAGGCGTAGAAAAAACACGTTTCAATTCTATGGTGCATTTCGACAGATTGTCGAACAACAATGAATATTTAAATAAATAAGAAGTAACTAGAACAGATGGCAACCTTGTTAGAGTTGATGGTTATGATCTATAAATAGCTTACTGCTTTAAATATCATATGATAGCCAATAAGTGGCCGATTTGAACGTAAAATTCTTACGAATTCGTTTAAACTTGAAATCATATACGACTTTAACAGTGAGTTGATCACAGCTTAATCAATCAAAAACTTCTGAAGACTGTTCAGTCAGCTAATTTTTTGACTCAATACAGACTTGTTGTTGTTTTTGTTGCCTTCTTAGAATTTTACTTGATCGAAAGCTCGCAATTAAATTAATGTTATAATTTGAAATAATAGATTACAATTAATTAAGTCATTTTTATTTTTATTTTGCAACGCTTTTTTTAAATAAAAACGTTTGGTTCTATGAAAAAACGATGAACCAATGTGATAAAAATACATATAGAGAGATATTTGACATGAAAGTCAGTCGGATTTTCGATTTTGTGCCGAAAAAAAGCTAACAAATTTTTTTTTGCCTGTTTTATAAAAAAAAATAACTGGACAAAAATCCAATTTATGTTATTTTATATTTCTATATCTTCAATGATAACAATATGAAGAGGGTTTGAAAAACAAAGATTGAAAACCCTTGAAGGCACTAAAAACAAAATTTTGTGCCAAACAGGAGCAAAACAATTTTTTCTTTGTACAGGCTTGCAAAACGGAAGTAGAGCAGGTAAAATTAAAGGTGTGTTTTTTTCATCTATTTATGACCTAGGTGATAGGAATGTTACCTAAAAAATATATTTTGTTCTTAGTTTAGCCTAGCCAATGAATGGGTTAAGGAAAAGTAGAAATATAACTTTATAATGTCGGCAAATGTAAGCTGAGATAAACCGTTGGAACAAATTGAGGCTAACGAGTTCATTGGTTTTTTAATTTCTATATTTAATATTTCTATATATTTACTGTAATTTTTGTTTTCAAAACAAAATTTGAAGTTAAAAAAATAAAATTTTTAAATGAAATTGCCACTATCTGAAAAGCAGGTAACAATTATTATAAAAATTTGTTATTTTTGAGATTCAAATATTGTTTGAAATCAAAAAATTACAACAAGCATTTGATGCTTTCGTATTCTATAGCATTCGCACATTTATTTAACCCTTGCGCAAATCAGTTTAACCCAAGCGCAAATTAGTTTAACCCAAACGCAAAACAATTTAACCGAAAGGCAAATTAAATTAACCTGAACGCAAATTTAAACCAAACGCAAATAAGTTAAATGCAAATTCAATTAACCCAAACGCAAATCAAGTTAAAATAAATAAAAATTAAACGTAAAATTTAACTTTTTAGTTATGTAATCATATATAATATAAGAAATTATTATTAAATGTTAAGTACAGATTTGTAAAGAGGCAGCTTTTGGAATCAATAGAATCATGTCTGTAATGTAGTTGGCACAATCGGTTGCTGTAATGCGTCATACACTACTTTCAATGATGGTTTGCAGATTTTGATCCTGGTTCACTTCGACTAACATTTGTCGAGCATGAGTTTTAACCTTTGAAAAGCATTTTTCTATAGGGCTCAGCATTGGGGAGTACGGAGATAGATATTTAAGACGTCGGTCGGTACTTGCTATCGTAGCACGAACATGTTCTGTTTTGTGGATCCTTGCATTGTCCAAAATCAGAAACCCTTCTTGGAGCTTTTCAATAAGTTCTTGCAAAAATGAAAATTTACGTTAAATTTTTATTTGGATTAATTTGATTTACGTTTGGGTTAATTTAATTTGCACTTAGGTTAATTTAATGTGCACCTAGGTTAAACTGATATGCGTTTAGTTTACATTAATTTGCGTTCAATTGATTTGTGTTTCGGTTAAATTGATTTGCGTTTGGGTTAAACTAATTTGTGCTTGGGTTAAATAAATGTGCGAATGCTATATTTTGTTTTTTTATGTTCATAGTATATTAAGAAGTAATTTAACTTTTTAATGGCTTTAAAAAGTAAATAAATTGCAAAAATAGTTGACAGATATTAAAGCTTTTTTAGGGTTTGTTTCTCCAATTTCCAAAATAAAAAAGAAATGCAATTTTTTTAAGGAACCGAGGCTAGCCCAAACCGCTCTTTCAAATAGAGGCTTTAAAATTCGCCGCTTTACTCCATTTTCTTGAAAAGCTTTGCCGAGTTCTCACAGCACTTTGAGCCCATACAAAAGTGAGGAAAAAATACAAGGAGTCGTTCGATTTGCCTAAAATTTGGCACGATTATTAACTTAATGATTGATTTAGTCGCTGATTTAAAAAATTCAATCAGATTTTAAGTAGATCTTTTATTTTCGCTGATAATAAGGTTTCAATATCGAAATTTCTCCATTTTTAAGGTAATATTAAAATGAGTAAAAATATTTACTTAAAAAAATTTATTTAACTTTAACTTTTTAATATTGAAAAATGGTTTGCAAATATTTTTTTTCATTTAAAAGATATGCATACCAAAATAAAACACTTGTAAAAATTTTTTTTTACAAACATATACTTATTCATATGGTTTACACAATTTTTTTTACTCATTTTTTAAAGGTATTCATTTCTCTCACTTTCAATATAGGAGATTGAAGATTGATTAGCCTCATTTAATAAGTCCACTTTGTTTCTTAATATTGCCTTTTCTTCCCTCTACTTCTCCTGCATACTCTAAGTCCTCTTCAGTTTAATCAGATACTAGTTCAGCAACTTTCCGTCATTTCATTTATTCTGACAACAAGTAAAACGCCTTTTAAGGCCTTCTGTGACTAGAACTAGGTTGCTAAAATGTAAAATTTTATGAATACTGCGTATAGAATAACTTTATTGCTACTTCCATCATATGGATTAAGAATTGTAATTGCTTCGATGCATAACAGCTTTGCAAGATTCTTTACAAAAAAATTTTTGTGGTACCGTCACTTCTTCCACTTTTTTCTAATTTATACTGAAAAAACCTAATATTGTCTTTTGTCGCTTTAGTAAACAATCCTTCACCAAATTTGTCTATAGCAAAATACTTTATAAAAGAAAATTTATCTCGTGGACCAGCATAAATCCAACAATCCAATTAATATTTATTTGCTACAAAGATTGAGATTTTTAATAAAAAATAAGTAATTTTGAATGAATTAAGATTGTGAGCTTTAGATCAAGTAAGTTTTCAAGAAGGCAACAACAACAACAACAACAACAACAACAACTCTGTATAGAGTCAATCACTTAGCTGACTAGACAGTCTGTTTCGGAAATCGCTACATATTCCTCTTCAGTAGTCTTTGAGTGATTAAGCTGTGATCAACTCACTGTTTAAACTAGCATATGAATGTGCAGATTCTGGAATTCATTCTTATGAATTGTATGGCTGCTAATCATATGACATTTCAAAGCAGTAGGCTATTGAGGACAAAATTGAGGACAAAAACCAGAATTCTGGTTTCAGTAATTGTTCTTATATTCCTGAAAATGTAAATATCGGTAATATAGAGATTACAGAATATGATGTTTTTAAAGCTCTTCTTAGCTTAAATTCTACTAATGGTTGTGGATATGATTTGTTGCCACCTATAATCTTGAATCTCTTTGCACTGCATTAACATTAATTTTATATAAGTCTCTCTCAAGCTGTCTTGTGACTGGAAATTAGCCTTTATCTCCCCAATTTTTTAATCTGGCCAAAAGTTTCTTATTAATAACTATAGACCAATCATTAAACTTCCACCCATTCCAAAGCTGTTAGACAAATTAGTAAAAATTAGTTAGACAAATTAATAAAATACAAAGTATTTTTAACTATAAATAAATTATTTAAAGTAATTTTATAACTTAAAACATAGTTTAAAAGATTTTATAGCTTAAAAAAATTTACTTCACAAACAAAATTACGACAATTTCAATTGGCGCTATTTACGTCTGACTCGTCTGCTGTCAGAATCAGCTGTTTTGTGCTCGAAACTTGCTAGAAGCTGTTTTCGTACTTTTGATAATTTTCTCAAATTTCATTTTTATTCTCTCAGTTCGAGATTACCAGAAGTTACACAAATCTTACACAGTGTAGAGTACGGAAACACACCTAATATAACAGCAAACAAAGCTTTTCTCTCTGTCGCGAGAGCTTCTCTCAATATAACACGGCAGCCATGTTGTGTAGTTAAGATGGATTCACTGATAACCTTCAGAATGTTTTTGTGTGATTTAAAATAATGTTAATCAAGTTGAGAGCGTGCAGAAATTTTTCTCTCTGAGCGAAAACTTCATATAAAAAAAAAAATTGCAAAACATGCTGAAGGTCAAGCAAGGTTCATTTATAAGGTTGTGTCACTTGAGAGAAATGCACTCGTTTGCCGCCTTTGCTCGAACTGTCACTGTGCTTTTTTTTGTTCTAAGCATTCATTTACTTCATTTCTTTTCATCCATTCTGATAGTTCGACCGAGCTCGCTCTCAAGTGCCACAACCTTATAAATGAGCCTTGCTGAAGGTAATCAGTGAATCCAGCTTTACTTTCATTGAGATTCTTGCTTTCATACATTGTTGATTAATTTTCTTTGCAAATGTTTTGAAGGGAGTTGCCAGAATTTAGTTATAAGCATTAAGTATGTCTTGCAGCCTTGCCAGCCAGCTTTTCCCCACTGGAGATTGTGTTAGTCTATCTATACAAATATATAAAAGCGTTGTAACACTGCACAGATGTTTGACAATCACGCAAGAACCACTCAACCGATTAACACGATATAGGTATTAAACGATTTGCTATTTCAACTTAGTCGTAATATGCTATGTTAAATTTACCACGTCTACTTTTCATGCCCACTTTTTGCAAAAAATGCTATATTTCAGACAATTTTGGTAGTGTGAGACTAGAATTTGGTAATCTACGTTGTATGGTCGCTAACTTTAAACGAAAATGGTATATTTCGAACGGTTTTGGTCGTATTAGACTAAAATTTGATAATTTAGTTCATACATCTACTTTCGGCAACTGTAAAAATGGCGAATATATAAATTTTTTTTTTGAACAGCGTGAAAATTCGTATATAGCAGTAAGGTGGTCTGCGGCAGGACAACGTCTGCCGGGCAATACTATACATCAATAAGAATGCTGTATATATCAGAAAATTCTGATCGTCATGCATTGACGTTTCAAACGAAAACGTCTAGCATGTGTTTTGTTCGAAGGTCAATTTACACTTTTACAAATTCACAAAACGATCATAAAAATTTCATTGAATTGGGTCAGGACAAAGTCTACTATAACTATAACGTTAACTATGAATATATAGATAATGAAAGAGATTAAAACATAGATTTATGTATATAACTTTAGAATAGTTTGAAAATTTTGAAAAATTTTTCTAAGCTTTATTTGAAAATGTTTTTCACATAAATTAGATTTTAAGCTGTAGAACATTGCAAAAACAATGACAAAAGCATTTTAGGCAAATTATTTTTCATCAAAAAATCATAGAGGGGATAGGTGGCCAATGATTTTAAATGATAGACACTGTTTGTGTCAAAAAAGATTAATTTTTGCAGATAAATTATGTTATATGAAAGAATAAGAAAAATAAAAATTACAAAAAAAAAAAAAATAAATTAAAATTAAAAATAAATATGTACAAAACAAGTAGCTCTTGGCCTATTTTTGAGTGCAAGTTAGATATTTAGAGGTTCTTTGAAAACAGCATAAAACATTGTATTGGTGAGGTAACAGTAAACCTTTTCTCATTTTCCCAATTAAGTTAATTAAACTTTCAAGCAAAGAAAATTTGATGAAAATCGATTGGAAAAAGGCGGAAATGTTTGCTTGCTAAGTCAAAACATGAAATTTCAATCGTTTTTTTTTCTCATTCTGAGGCTTTAGAAAATGAGTTATACTGAGAAAATTTATAGTTTTGAAATATCGCAATGATTTTAATGTCATAATAACAGGTTTTTTAAAACATACCTTATATCCGTACAAAATATTTCCGAAAAGAAAAGCTTTTAATTTTTACCGTTAATTGTATTAATAAACGACTGTCCATACAAAAATGCATTGTTGTGCATTGAGAAAGTCTATAGTTTTTGAGATATCGCCACAGTTGGATGTCATTATAACGGCCTTTTTATTAAATTTAAGAATATATTTATTTTCAGAATATATGTAAAACATTACAAAAAAAAAAAGAAAGCCAGGTAAATTGATGTCATGATAACATTTACAGTTTAAATAAAATATTCAAATTAAATAAAGAATTTTTTAATATTTATAACATTTTTACATAATCAAACAAAACAAACACAATAATTTTTATATTTAGAATGTGATTCAATATTTAAAAATACTTAAATTTTAAGATTTAAAATTTTTACATGGGTAATAAGTTGTACTGGAGAACTGGACCAACGCGTTTAATGCCGACTCCGAACGGCTTAGGTTCTCAAGAAGCTTTACATGGCAATTTTTACTCTCTGAAGTTTGCCATTATCTGCAGCGAGGTGACGACCGAACAGAAAAATTAATTCAATTGAAAAAAAATTTTCTGTCTAAGCTGGAATTGAACCCGGGCTACCGCGGTTCTTCAGCTTAGCGGCCACGCCTCTACCCACTAGGCTACGGCCGCCACGTATTGATATTAGTTTTTAATGTTAAACGTTTAAAGTTTGTATAAAAAACAATTTTTTGTTGTCAAATCTTCCTTGTTTGCATGTTTTCTTTCATATTGTTATTTTATTTTGTAAAGCAGATTCACTGACCGCTAGTTATTTCACATTCTTGCTGCCAATCCTTCTCCACATTCTGTGAGACATTAACAAGCTGAACGCTTTTTGACTTGATTAAAATTTTATATAACTTTTTTACTTCTAAAATTATTTATAAATCTTTCCAATATTTTTATGCTAATTTCTTATAAAATTTTAAATGGAATAGCTTAGCTTTCAATTAGTAAGTCTTAGATTACATTAAACGTACGTTTATTTATCAGAAAAACTAAATAAAATCTTTAAAAATTTAAATTAGTGCTACTACAAGCCTCAAGTCATCTGTAACAACTTGCCCCAAAACCGGGCTAAGTTGATACACCTGGCTTTCTTCGGAATTTTTTTTTTTTTTTAAATTAATAAACTTTGCCATAAATTTTTTTTTCAATATCGTGTATAAATAGTGGGGCAATAATTAATTTTAAGATCTGAAAAAGTAAAAATATTTCAAAACAAATCAATTTTTCCAAACTTTGTAACAACTAGCCCCCAATTCCCCTACTTTATACAAAATTGTAAGTGTTATGTACAATTTTGGGATTACCCATACATCTATAGTATTTAATTCGCAAAATAACTCTCATATACATATATGTTTAGAAACTAAAGCACGAAAAAATAGGAAAAGCTCTCAAAATGTTCTAAACACTGAATTTTATGTACGTATATAAAAATTTCGTTGCCAGTTATTATGTGAGTTTGACGACATACTTAAATGAGATGATTATGCGACAAATAATGGTTCTAAAATTTCATTATTTGTATTGCATACATTGCGGCGCCCAACGCGCATTAAATTACTTTAAACACAAATTTCCACACCAGGGAAACTGTGTGGGGTATACAGATGCGTCGACTATGTTAAGCTAAAGCTGTAATGGTTGCGTTCATAAAACACAAAATTTATTCAACATGTTGAGTAAGTGATCAGTATCAGTTTCCGCTATTTTGTGTGCCTGCTGAACGGTATGTTACATTTTATGTCAGCGCATTGGTTTCAGAAACAAAATAAATAAAAAGTAATAAAAAAAAAAAACGATAGAAATAATCATCAATAAAATTTTTTCAACTGTCAAACTTTCTAACTGTAAAGCTTAACACGTTGAGTAAATGTAGCGGAAAAAAAATCGCGACCAAAACAACATAAACATACTCAACGGTTGCGCAGCTATTGAGTAAATTTTGTGTTTTATGAACGCAGCCAATGTTCTCTTACATTTATTTTTTGTTTGTTTTGTTTTTGTTGAGTCGCAGAACCAAAGCAAGCAACGATTACTTAATGCAGACATGCACATCAGCGCACACAATACAGTCAAACAAGTCCACGCGAACTCTTCATATGTGAGTCGGTGTGTGTGTGTGTTTTTGCCTTATTATATAAAATAGAAACATCTGTTTTTTTTTTAAATGCGTCGCCATCATGTTCCGCGCTACGCTGTGTTAGCTGCTTGGCTTATCCTTAAACGTTTTAATATGGTAGAAATGAGAGCTGGAACGGAGCGTTGACTTAAAGACAGTTATTTTTTATGCTATGCGAATATCCTGTGAGGCTCTAGTAACAATGTTACCGTTATATTAAGTTCTTCCGATGGCGTTGCAGTGGTTGCTTCGAGTTGTTGTTGCGTGACTGTGTCATTGAGCTAAATGAAGCCAAGCAACAAGAAAATAAGAGGACGAAGAAGAAGAAGAAGGAATATCTAAGGAATATATAGGCGATCAGGTGCGACACTGAGATTTGCTTCATTCTGTCACGGTTATAAAACTTTTGCAAAGTCATCCGCATTCGCAACTGGATTTTATTTTTGTTTTTTTACTCGCTTCGAAGACACGAAATTTTTTCATGGGGAAAAAGTGAAGAAAAGCTAAGGACGAAGTGCTACAAAAGCTATTGATAAATCGATAAAATGTGTGTACCATATTTCCAAAAAAAAGTATTACTATTTTTCTGAAATATTTCTGGTACTATCCACTTATCATTTCTATTTGGTATGTATTTTTTAAACACTTTGCAAACATTATCTATTATATTATTTTCAGGTCTTTTTTCTCGCATGTGGCAAAAGATGACTGAAGTGTATATTGCCATACATATTAATTGCAGGGTATTAAAATGCACAAAAATAAAAATAAAAAAAGTATGAAAAGGATAAAAACTGTGTGCTTTAAACCAGCTGCTATTCTGTAGCTTTCAAGTCGAGTTGTCGGTTTCTTGGTAAAATGCTTCTAATGGTGCCTTTTGCTGTTGTAGATGTTGTTTTTATGCAGTTGCTGTTAATATTGTTGTTGTTGTTGTTGTTGTTGTTGTTGTCACAAGCTTAACTCTAAATGTCTCAACAACGTCCTTAAATTTTTTGCAAAGCGACATTTTCTGTTGCTATGTAGTTACCTGTAATCCCGCAGGATGATCACGTAACATGATGTGGTGGTTCCTAAACACCCTGAACCATTGACTCAATCATCATAAAGTAGTAACAAAGGCAGGAAGCCACGACGCACAGTGAATCGAGGACTATGGGATGAGGGACAAAAATAGAAGGAATCATTAAATTGAGCATGTGCTATTGTTTTATAAATAAAAAAACGCCACACAAATATTCATTAAGACCTGAAAGTGTTAAGTGTAAGAAAGTGTAAGAAACAAAATTAACTCATTTTTTGTTTACTATAAAAATTTTACATACATTTTATCAATATCTGCCATGACCTTCGACCTCCTCCCATACAAAATGAGGAGAAAATGTTGCGTGGTAAAAGTGCAACATCTCGAGTTGTAAGAAGTATAGGAAAGGAAATGAACTAATTTCTAGATTAACATAATTATCAATAAAACTTTCGTCAAGACCTGCCTCCGTCCGTCTCCCATACAAAAAGAAGAATAAAAGTGCAAGGGCTTGAGTTGTTATAAGTATAAGAAAGAAAATAACTATAGCTTGTTAAGTTTTAACTTGTTTTACTTAATTATCATTTAATTAGTTTATTTAGTGAAGTCTTTGCACAATAAAGTTTTAAATTGAGTCTTTTTGTTATTTCAAAAAATGCGTTTCACTTTGTCTCGCATTTATTTTTGTCGCAAATGGTGCTCATTTTCATCAAAACATGCTTTAGGAAAGTGGTAATAGTATCCTTATTTTAAAGTGGTCTGAGACCAAATTTTGGAAATGTGTTAAGAAAGACATATTTTAAAACATAATTAAAAATAAAATAAACAAAATGGTCCTATTTTTAATTGAGCTTGAAACTTTATGAAAAATTTGTTATTTTTTCATATAAATTTGCGCATTTGAGCAAAGAATGCTCAAGAAAACTGGCCATTCAATCATTATTTTTCAGTTTCGGCAGCCCAAATTTTGGGAATGTGTTGAGTTCTTTAAACCTGCATAACCAATGTTAGTCGCTATGACTAACACTGTTCACTTTTTTGCTTACAACCTTTTTTCTCTCATCTGATCGTGCTTTCTATCCATATTGTAGTAACCACATTAGTTTTTAAGCTACCCTCGTTGTGTTCGGATGTGTTTGACTATTTAGTTGGATGGTGTCGATCTTTTTATAAATTTAGTGTACGTCGAAGCGACTAACATTGGCTTTAACGTAACTTTTTATACCCCCACGCGTACTGCGTAAGGGGTATATTAACTTTGTCACTTCGTTCGTAACGCTAATAAGGAGACGTGGTAGGTATAGAAAAGTATATATATTTTTGATCAGCATCACCTCCTGAGTCGATTAAGCCATGTGTTTCTGTCCGTCCGGCTGTCTGCGATCACGATAACAGTCGTATATTCATATATACGTATATTAATTCAGCCATGCTTATATTCAAAAAAAGAAGATAAATCTCGGGAATGAGCAAAATCGAATGAAAACCACGCCTACCTCCCATACGAAGTGACTTTATGAAAACAGTATCTCTAAAAATGCCACAAAAATTAATATATGAAATTGGAATTTTGCACATTAGCTTTGGAGTAAAACATTCACCACATATTTGAAATTTGTCAAAATTGGATGAAAACCTTCATAAATTCAAAAAAATTTGATTCAAACTTGATATTTTACACATAAGCTTTGATAATATGGCTGAACTCTGAGTTTAAAATTTTATATATTTGGATAAAAACTACGCCCCATAAAAGTGGTGTCATCAAAATTATACAAAATAGACAACTTCGTATATACTAAAATACGGATGTGGGGGTATTTTAACTTCGGTTCAGTCGAAGTTAACTCCTTTGTTGTAGGAATATAGCGTTTTGGTTATAAGTTTTTTTATAGTGGTGCAGCGAATTGTGTTAAACAATTGATTTAAACTTTTTTATTTTAATAATAATAAATTATGCTTTATTCGTATAATGATAGAAGAGCCTTATAAGTTTTTTATTTTTATTTATTATTTTTTTTCTATAATCTGATGTGATATATCTCGAACTGATGAAATAAATAGCTTATAAAAGTATGTAAAAAATAAAAACAAAAACAAAGATCAATATTGATGTTTTTTTTATTCATAGTAGAATATACATAGTTTTTCCATTTTAAACAGCTTTTAATGGATTTTATATAATATATATTTTAAGTAATATTTTATTAATATTAATAAATATTTTATATAATAAATATATAGCTTCAAAAAACGAGTTTCAGAGCGTGTTAGTTGAATCGACTAACATTGGATATAACGTTTCAGAAATATGATTGGTTATCCAGAGTTAAAGACATACTTAAAAATAAAAAAGTATAATTTTTCTTTAGTTGCGTGTGAAAATTTCTGATAATTTTTTTTTAATAAATATGCTCATTGTCATCAAAACATGCTTTAGACAAGCATTTAGAATAACATTCTTATTTTAAAATAGCCTTAGACAAAATTTTGGAAATGTGTAAATGTAATTTTCTTTAAATTGTATATAGAAATTCAATTAGAAATTCAATTCATTATATGTAAAATGCTTTTTTCATTTCTTGTGGTATATGAAAATTTTTCAATGTATATTTTTAACTATAATTTTTTTTTTGCTTTTTTAATCTTGGTTAAAGTTTCCAATATAAATTTTATTAAATATTTTGCGATTTTGGAAAATATTCAGTACAAAACTATAAAAACTGAAATAGCGTTAAATTTTCAAGGCAATATATAAAGGTAAATAATTGACAAGTGTAATTGCGAGATCTTTGCACTGGGAATTTTTCACAAGAAATTAGTTTTTTATGTAATTTTGACAAAGAAACTGCAAAAAAACTAAATTGAAACATCTTACTTAGGTGGCCATAACAACCCGTTTGCGGGTTTCAGCCAACCTCATCAGCTCTCGCCAGACGCCTCTGTTTTGCATGCGCCCTCTCCAATCGGATACATTATATGCGGTTAGGGCTTCCTCGGTCTGGCCCATCCATCGGAGGCATGGTCTCCCTCTTCGTCGTCGACCAACGACCCTCGCCTCGAGCACATTTTTCGCTGGAGCTTAGTCGTCCATACGATGGACATGACCCAACCAGTCGCTGCACAGTTATACGCTGAACAGCGTCAATGTCTTCGTAGAACTCATACAGCTTGTGGTTCATTCGGATGCGATAGTCATCGCCGACTCGAACAGGATCGAAGGTTTTGCGAAGGACTTTTCTCTCGAACACCCCCAAAACAACTGCGTTAGCTTGCGAAACTACACATGTTTCAGCGCACCGTAGTAGCACCTATTAGCAGTTGTTGTTTTTCGATTTATCTCCAGGCTGATATCATTGTTGTTGTTTTAATGGCTGGTACTCTAATTTGACATTAGCCGTCTAAACATGGCAGCTTGCGAATTGTAGCGAATTGTAGCGAATTTCTGCTTCGCCAGATTTGTGTAGCAGAAAAAGCAACATTTGACAAGGACTGGATTACTCATTTTCGCTCACTTTTGTGAATTTTTTGGCTACGTGAACAGAAAATAGCACGAATTCGTACGAATTTTCAAGTACGGGAACAGACCTAACAACTTAATGAACTAGGTAGCCAGCCAGGTTCAGAATAATTGCCATTTATCTTCATGCGTTCTGCAAACGTTAGTACGTTAGCGTCAATACAAAAGCAACAAATAAGGTAAAATATTTATATTGTATTATATTAAACTTAATATCTTACCAAGCTACTCAAATACAATTTTCAATTTATCCTCATGTTTTGGCAAAATTAAATAATTTTAAATATCTGTGTTTTTATTCATTATATAAAAAATATTCTGGATTGTTAAGGGGGCGGGTAGTTTTAACGCCCTGAAAACCGCTTTTCTACGGTGGTTTCTGCAAAAAAAGAATACATATTTTCGTCGAAAAGAATCGAAATTATCTGCAAGTTGCAAGCGATAGCAAGTGCAAACTGATAAACAATTTGTCGTCGAATGCAAAGATTCTCGCTGCATATCCCCAAAAATCCGAAAAAACACCAAAAGCACAACAAAACCAACACTTTTATCCCTCTATTTGACATTTATGGGTCTATTACGGCTAACAGCAATAAACTGCTGTGTCTTCTTACCAGTAGACATTACATTCAAGAAGACACAGCAGTTTCGAGCTATTATGGTTCACAACAATACGTTGTTGTCTCTCTTGATTGTGGAACGAATGTATAATTCGTTGCTTTGACTGGTCCAGGGTTGCTTTGGAAAAAAAAGAAACGTACTCTTCAAAAAGCATTTTCTAAAAAGCATAAAAAAAGGTCTACCACGGTACAAACTTTTCTACGATATAAACTGTAAGATTGTGAGCCTATATTTAAAACCGTTCATTTTATTTGGCGATAAAAAACGGATCAATCATTACACTAGATTAAATTAGATTAGATCATTTGAGTAGATTAAATGAAAAAACTGGATTATAAAATTTTTTAAGTACAAGGTATATTTTTTTACGTAAATTATAATGGTGTTTCAAAAATTCCGCTCTCCCTCCCTTTGGCCAGGAGAAGGGTTTTTAGTAAAAGAAAATACGTCTTTTAAATTGCCTATAGTTCTTACATTATTATATGAATATCAATATTATTAGCAACATAAGGAATTATTTATGACTTTTCTAATAAAATAATATCAGATCGAACCTACTTTTAAAGTTATAGAATTTTTATACAAGTTTCATTATTTGTACCTCATTATTTGATAGAGGTATTCCAAAAAACATCTGCAAAATGAGATATTTTTAGTGTCCGATCGAATGTTAATTTTCGGCCGAAGCCGAATACTTAAAAAATTTTTGTCAAGTCGATTTTCGATCTAGTCGAGAACAACTACAGAATATTCAAAAAGTTAGAAGAATGCCAGTAATGGAATATATTCACATAGCCGAAGATTTGATTTACAAAATGAAAACATTCGGCAAATACTCGGCTACTTTGGGCCGAAGTCGAAGGTTAAAAAATCGGCTGATTATGCCTTATACCGAAGCCGAACATTCGGTCGGATACTAGATATTTTGCCAAATCTGCTATGAGTCTTAAAATACATTTTCGTAGTGCCAATAACATAATAATTATTTAAGAATTACTGAAAATTAAAGTTTTTTCCTAAATGACCTCTATGTTTATTATGTTGACTTTATATGATTTAAATACAAATTCTAAATGTTTGATAGTTTAAATCATACTTGATTTTAAATACAAATTCTAGTTGTTTGACAGTTTAAAATCGTTTATCGAGCTTAAGGTCAAAGTTAGAAACAATTAATTGTTCTAACGAATTTTTCTAAAGAAACAACAACAACAACAAAGTTTTTTCAATATGAAAGGAAAAAAACCACTAGCAAATTGATTTTATTGTACAATTTCTGCGTGCTAAACGCGTCATCAGAAATCTTTGTGATTGCCCGTGCAAGCGCGTAGACGCACTGCACCATCGGGGCGATGAGATTTTGAAGCTTCAATTTCTCATTTTTTCCCTTAATTTCATAATGCCACATTTGTTGCTGTATTTCTGTTTTACTTTAGTTTCTATGCCTATATTATATGTAGTCCAACAGCCTGCTGGAATTCTGCACTAACAAAGCATGTTTACTGAAGTTGTTTTTAGAATTTTTGCTGATTTTGTTTTTCAGCTGTTTCCGTTTGGTCGAGCTCTACCATTTGATTAAAGTTTTTTCCTAAATGACCTCTATGTTTATTATGTTGACTTTATATGATTTAAATACAAATTCTAAATGTTTGATAGTTTAAATCATACTTGATTTTAAATACAAATTCTAGTTGTTTGACAGTTTAAAATCGTTTATCGAGCTTAAGGTCAAAGTTAGAAACAATTAATTGTTCTAACGAATTTTTCTAAAGAAACAACAACAACAACAAAGTTTTTTCAATATGAAAGGAAAAAAACCACTAGCAAATTGATTTTATTGTACAATTTCTGCGTGCTAAACGCGTCATCAGAAATCTTTGTGATTGCCCGTGCAAGCGCGTAGACGCACTGCACCATCGGGGCGATGAGATTTTGAAGCTTCAATTTCTCATTTTTTCCCTTAATTTCATAATGCCACATTTGTTGCTGTATTTCTGTTTTACTTTAGTTTCTATGCCTATATTATATGTAGTCCAACAGCCTGCTGGAATTCTGCACTAACAAAGCATGTTTACTGAAGTTGTTTTTAGAATTTTTGCTGATTTTGTTTTTCAGCTGTTTCCGTTTGGTCGAGCTCTACCATTTGATTAAAGTTTTTTCCTAAATGACCTCTATGTTTATTATGTTGACTTTATATGATTTAAATACAAATTCTAAATGTTTGATAGTTTAAATCATACTTGATTTTAAATACAAATTCTAGTTGTTTGACAGTTTAAAATCGTTTATCGAGCTTAAGGTCAAAGTTAGAAACAATTAATTGTTCTAACGAATTTTTCTAAAGAAACAACAACAACAACAAAGTTTTTTCAATATGAAAGGAAAAAAAACCACTAGCAAATTGATTTTATTGTACAATTTCTGCGTGCTAAACGCGTCATCAGAAATCTTTGTGATTGCCCGTGCAAGCGCGTAGACGCACTGCACCATCGGGGCGATGAGATTTTGAAGCTTCAATTTCTCATTTTTTCCCTTAATTTCATAATGCCACATTTGTTGCTGTATTTCTGTTTTACTTTAGTTTCTATGCCTATATTATATGTAGTCCAACAGCCTGCTGGAATTCTGCACTAACAAAGCATGTTTACTGAAGTTGTTTTTAGAATTTTTGCTGATTTTGTTTTTCAGCTGTTTCCGTTTGGTCGAGCTCTACCATTTGATTAAAGTTTTTTCCTAAATGACCTCTATGTTTATTATGTTGACTTTATATGATTTAAATACAAATTCTAAATGTTTGATAGTTTAAATCATACTTGATTTTAAATACAAATTCTAGTTGTTTGACAGTTTAAAATCGTTTATCGAGCCTTATGACCTTAAGCTCGATAAACGATTTTAAACTGTCAAACAACTAGAATTTGTATTTAAAATCAAGTATGATTTAAACTATCAAACATTTAGAATTTGTATTTAAATCATATAAAGTCAACATAATAAACATAGAGGTCATTTAGGAAAAAACTTTAATCAAATGGTAGAGCTCGACCAAACGGAAACAGCTGAAAAACAAAATCAGCAAAAATTCTAAAAACAACTTCAGTAAACATGCTTTGTTAGTGCAGAATTCCAGCAGGCTGTTGGACTACATATAATATAGGCATAGAAACTAAAGTAAAACAGAAATACAGCAACAAATGTGGCATTATGAAATTAAGGGAAAAAATGAGAAATTGAAGCTTCAAAATCTCATCGCCCCGATGGTGCAGTGCGTCTACGCGCTTGCACGGGCAATCACAAAGATTTCTGATGACGCGTTTAGCACGCAGAAATTGTACAATAAAATCAATTTGCTAGTGGTTTTTTTTCCTTTCATATTGAAAAAACTTTGTTGTTGTTGTTGTTTCTTTAGAAAAATTCGTTAGAACAATTAATTGTTTCTAACTTTGACCTTAAGCTCGATAAACGATTTTAAACTGTCAAACAACTAGAATTTGTATTTAAAATCAAGTATGATTTAAACTATCAAACATTTAGAATTTGTATTTAAATCATATAAAGTCAACATAATAAACATAGAGGTCATTTAGGAAAAAACTTTAATCAAATGGTAGAGCTCGACCAAACGGAAACAGCTGAAAAACAAAATCAGCAAAAATTCTAAAAACAACTTCAGTAAACATGCTTTGTTAGTGCAGAATTCCAGCAGGCTGTTGGACTACATATAATATAGGCATAGAAACTAAAGTAAAACAGAAATACAGCAACAAATGTGGCATTATGAAATTAAGGGAAAAAATGAGAAATTGAAGCTTCAAAATCTCATCGCCCCGATGGTGCAGTGCGTCTACGCGCTTGCACGGGCAATCACAAAGATTTCTGATGACGCGTTTAGCACGCAGAAATTGTACAATAAAATCAATTTGCTAGTGGTTTTTTTCCTTTCATATTGAAAAAACTTTGTTGTTGTTGTTGTTTCTTTAGAAAAATTCGTTAGAACAATTAATTGTTTCTAACTTTGACCTTAAGCTCGATAAACGATTTTAAACTGTCAAACAACTAGAATTTGTATTTAAAATCAAGTATGATTTAAACTATCAAACATTTAGAATTTGTATTTAAATCATATAAAGTCAACATAATAAACATAGAGGTCATTTAGGAAAAAACTTTAATCAAATGGTAGAGCTCGACCAAACGGAAACAGCTGAAAAACAAAATCAGCAAAAATTCTAAAAACAACTTCAGTAAACATGCTTTGTTAGTGCAGAATTCCAGCAGGCTGTTGGACTACATATAATATAGGCATAGAAACTAAAGTAAAACAGAAATACAGCAACAAATGTGGCATTATGAAATTAAGGGAAAAAATGAGAAATTGAAGCTTCAAAATCTCATCGCCCCGATGGTGCAGTGCGTCTACGCGCTTGCACGGGCAATCACAAAGATTTCTGATGACGCGTTTAGCACGCAGAAATTGTACAATAAAATCAATTTGCTAGTGGTTTTTTTCCTTTCATATTGAAAAAACTTTGTTGTTGTTGTTGTTTCTTTAGAAAAATTCGTTAGAACAATTAATTGTTTCTAACTTTGACCTTAAGCTCGATAAACGATTTTAAACTGTCAAACAACTAGAATTTGTATTTAAAATCAAGTATGATTTAAACTATCAAACATTTAGAATTTGTATTTAAATCATATAAAGTCAACATAATTACTGAAAATTTAACAATAATATTTAGCCCTTCATGAGTAATTTTTCACGCGGAATCGCAAAAAATAGTCTTCATTTTTTAGATAAAGCTCAAGAACATTTTGAAAATTTTTCAGAGGTTATCAATAAATTTGTATTAAAAATTTCCAAAATGTTCTTGAGCTTTTTCTTTAAAATTATAACTCCCTCTTTTGAATCCACATGAAAAATTATTCACGATAGAGCTGATTATTTTATTTAAATTAGCACCCCTCACCCGGCCGAAAAGGAGCGTCATATTTTTAACACATTATAATCTACGCAAAAATGCTACCTATCAAATAATATTTTGAAATTCCAACATTTTCATTTAACTACATTTATGTCAAAAGTTCAGCCAACGTCATTTCCCCTTCTCTAATAAACAATAGTACTTCCCTTCACCATTAAACTCATTTCTAAACTAATAAAATAGCACTTCTTTCTACCATAAAACTTCCAAAATAATTAAAAGGTACCATTGCAGAAATATTTCGTGCTATCAAAATAAAAATATACTCTAATTAGTATGTACGTTTTGATGCAACTGTGAACTGGTCACTGCAAAAATAAAAAAAAGTAAACAAACAATTTCGAATTCAATTGCTGATTTCAATATAATTCTGTTCACAAGAAAACGTATTACCAATTTTCTGTTAAATTTTCATAGGTAATTAAGAAAACCGCAATTTTAAATAAAATTTTAATTTTTAATTCATGTAGTTTCTTTAACACAACACCAAATTAGCTGTCTTCAAAATTTGGCAGATAGCACTAGGCGCCAAAATCCAAAAAAATTTCTGTGATCCACATGCCACTAATTTTTTCTTATAGACTTTGGCCTTCTAAACATTAATATTACAACAAAAAATTTTCTATGGATAAGTTTTTGAGATATGATTTTTTGAAAAAATTGCCCCTTTTTCCAGGATGTAGTGTCATAAATAGCAACCTATCTCGAAAACGAATTAACCAATTTAAAAAAAAAAAAATTAAATCAAGACAATTAAATTATCTACAAATACTTAGAACAAACTTTGTCATTTGGCTCAGTAAATTTGACGGAATTAGAAGAAATTCGGCGAATTTTTTTTTTTGAAAAAATCATGTCGAATAATGTTTCAGTAATCTAAAAAAATCTAAATCTCAAAAAAATCTCAGTTTATCATTTTTTACGTAAAGATAGTTCTTTAAAGAAAAAAACACACTGCCTTTGAGGAAAATTCATGGTAGAATAATGAAGTTATAGACCATTGAGTGAAGGTACCGAAATTCTACTATTTTATGATTTTTTCATTAAATGCCGGTTAATTTAATATAAACACATCTGAAATTAATTTCTAATTAAAAACTTTTATTTTTAACGAAATATTAAATGTCTACATAAATCCTTAAAAAGTACAGAATAAGAAGAATACAAAAAAAAAATATTGACTTTAATAGGAAAGGAAATAAGATACAGATGTTGAATTAGAAAGCGATAAAATAAGTTCAGAAAAGAATTCGAAAATTAAACTGTTTGGCAATGGCTAACTTTAAAAATAATTTTTTTTCGATTTTTTTCGATTTTTTTTCGATTATATTTAGAATCAGTTTCTCTAATGAGGAACCAAATATAATCGTTCATCATATTTGAATTCTAGGATCCCTGATAGTGTCTCTCAATGGATTACATTAGTTGATGAAAACGTTCACCGTGTTCGTCACTGATGTCAACAAGGTTTGGGGGAAAAAAAATCTAAGTGAGAATGCAGGAAGTGGATCTTCAAGGATATGCTTGCGCCTGTTGTAAGAATGATAAGAACGGGAATTTTATAAATACTTTATTATAAATACTTGTGTAAATAAATACTCAATTTTATAAATACTTGAGGTATAAATTTTTTAGATCATATAAGGGACACCTTACTGATGGCCCACCCTTCATATCCTTAACATTCTAAGACAAATACTTACTTGGAGGTACAAATTTATTGACACACATGGCATATTAAACTTGGTGTCCAATGTTGATTTAAAGTTTCAGGTGCCCTTGCAAAATACTGGCCATACTTTTTTTGTAGCGAATCCGTGAATTTATGTTTATTTTTATTAAAAACGTATCTACCACACACGTAACAAAAACTGTCAGGATCGTTATCGCATGAAAATAATCTCGCTCTCTTGCTCAGTTCACCATTTTAATCATCAAGATTTAAAAAAAATTTAATTAGGCCGTGTATATAGTTTAAAAAGTACGTGCTTACAAAAGATGCACTTATAGTGATATGAAATAGAGAACTGAAGGTAGTGGCATTTTTGTGACCTATTGCGAATTGTTAAAAAATTCCGGGAAGTAACCTTCTAGCGTCGACATCCAAGCATGTTGCGCATTTTTTATTTCTAAAAAGTACAGTCCATGCACAAGGAAAGTAAATAAAAAGAGCTCCTATTAGCTTCCACTCATGCCTTTCACTCAAAAGCAGGTATGCAAAAAGGGTACGCTAGAAGCAACTAAAAAAATAAAAAAAAATATAAAAGAAAAACGGTTTGACCTGTTTTACGTCAGCAACAAGAGAACAGGGAACAATCTAGCGTATCAAGCGAATCTAGCAAACACATACTGAATTTTTAGCTTTACCTAAGTATGACCGACCCCTACTAACTTTGGAGGGCCGATCCACCCATGCCAGTGGCATACCCCCTAGAACCCCCTGGGGTTCCCCATACAAACATTTCAAAAAATCACCATTTTGGCACTTAACATGAAAAGGGGTTCCAGGGGGTGTGCCATTGGCATGGGTGGATCGGCCCTCCAAAGTTAGTGGGGGTCGGTCATACATTTGGACTCGATTGGGGCACTCTTAATGAGTCAAAGAGGGATTTTTCAAAATTTGACCCCACGGGACAAAAGTCAAAAGTTGGGAACATTAGAATTCGTTTTAGAGGTATAATTCCTCGGGCAAAGATTCGTATTTTGATCCCAAGAATACGATTTTCACTGAGTAATGGGTGATTTTTAAATCAACCCGCCCTAATATATATACATCTGAATACCATCGATAAATAATTTTAAAACCATTGCCAAACAAATTAATTTTCAAATACTTTTATGAACTTATTTTATCGATTTCTAATTCAACATCTCTATCTTATTTCCTTTCCTTTTTAAGTCAATATTTTTTTTGGTATTCTTTTTATTCTGTACTTTTTAAGGATTTATGTAGATATTTAATATTTCATTAAAAATTAAAGTTTTTAATTAAAAATTAATTTCAGATGTGTTTATATTAAACTAACTGGCACTAAATGAAAAAATTAAAAAAGTAGAATTTCGGTACCTTCCTTAATGGTCTATAACTTCATTATTCTACCATGAATTTTCCTCAAAGGCAGTGTGTTTTTTCTTCAAAGAACTATCTTTACGTACAAAATGATAAACTGAGATTTTTTTGAAATTTCGATTTTTTTTAAGATTATTGAAAGATTATTCGACTTGATTTTTTTCAAAAAAAAAAAAAAAAATCGCCGAATTTCTTCTAATTCCGTCAAATTTACTGAGCCAAATGACAAAGTTTGTTCTAAGCATTTGTAGGTAATTTCATTGTCTTGATTTAATTTTTTTTTTTTAAATTGTCGAATTCCTTTTTTGGGAGAGGTTGCTATTTATGACACTACATCCTGGAAAAAGGGGAAATTTTTTCAAAAAATCATATCGCAAAAACTTATACATAGAAATTTTTTATTGTGATATACGCGTTTAGAAGGCCAAAGTCCATAAAAAAAAATTAGTGGCATGTGGATCCCAAAATAGGTGGCGCCTGGTGTAACAAGACAATAAGCACAACTGCTGTGTTGCGTAGTAAGTAATTGAAGACACAGAATTGTTGACAGATAACAGTGGAATGTATACCGTAATAGCTATTTACACATTGGAGACAGAAAGTACTGTTGTGTTTTGAACCGTAATAGGGCTTTTATTGTCCACAAGTGCCAAAATTCACTCTCTCTGAAATTTCGTGGATAGTAGCGCTGATAGTAGGCGGACAGTGAATCAAATGTGAGTGTGTTAGTATAAATTTTTAAAAGTGGTGAGTTTTCGAATTTGCACAGTCCCGTCTAAGCGCTATGTTATAAAGAACATATTTTAAAGTTTATGCATACATTTTTTTGCGTGCATTGAAAGAACTAAGCGTCGAAGTCCTAACCGCTTGAAATTCCAGAGTGAACTGGGGTGTAGTGATGGGGAATTTTTTGGTATCGAGTATTTTATATTTGATATAAAATATCCGTTATCGATACTCAATAACTAAAAAGACTTGATATTTTTTTTCTCTCTATATTAAATTGAAAATTAAAGTAAGATGAATTATCGTTCTGTGCTAAAGAGCTATAGCTGGTTTGCAACCACATTCGGATTTTTGCAATGAAGAAAATAAACACTTTTAAAATGTCAGCTTTTGCGCACCTTTAAAACGCTCTCAATTCTAGGAACATAACTATTTTTCAAAAATTCTTTCTAAAACTTGCTGGTGACAGTGCTGTTCATAAACGAAAAATAATGAAAAATAATTTGACTTTTTAACTTTTTCATTTTACTTTTCCAGACTACATTTATAAGATTTTCTTTTAACTTTTTGTATGCAAAGCAGTTTTTGTTTACCAGTTTGATTTATGAAGTTTATCAAACCGTTAGTAGATGCATCATGTAATGATACCGAATCCTGATTTGTTAGCTCAGACTCAATTGCCTTAGCCAATTGTTTCAATGCCACACTGATCAAATAAATTAATATTCCATATTACACCTTTAGTTAATATTTTTCGTTCGTAGCTGAAAAAATATAATTTTATGCTTAAACTATTCCTTACTAGGCTCATTTTGAGTTTAAACATGTATATCTTTAATATTTTTAGACGCATCGATCTGAAACTTCATTACTTCTTGCGGTGGTGCTTAATGAGCACAAAGACCAAAAATCATGTTGATTGAAGAAATGGTTTTTTTTTTCTCCAACAAAAATTACTAACTGGGCTTAAGTAAGCCTAGGGGCCAGAGACTTTCCCCCAGAGTTTTCGAGCATGCAAGAGATCTTTTTGGGACGTGATTTTTCATGTGATGCATTAAAGCAGGCGTTGTGTTGCGAGCTTTCCATGTGAACAACGATTATTGTGTAACATTTTTTTGTCTTCATTATTATTGTTTGTGATCCAGAGTTTTCAGTGTGAAAGTTGTGCAAAGGTTTTGAATTTTTTTTGTTTTTTGTGTGGGAAAAATGATGGTGAAACAACAAATGATATCTGCCTATGCAAAAATATGAAAGAATATACCACATCTCCCATTTTTTCTACAGGGACCTACTTAGGTCCAGTAGATTATGTTACCGTCCCCAAAGTGGAGGCAATACTTGTAAAGCCTAGGAGCTAGGTGATTATTTCCTGTTTTGATTAATTCCGCGAAATGCTTTCTTTTTCCAATTCCGCACGTGCCTGGAAGGCACTTTTACTGGTCATAAGAGCAAAGAAGTTAGCAAAAATAATTATATTTTTAACTACAGCCTGTTGTGACATTATTTATAACAATATGAACCACTAAACAGTCATTTTAGTATTTTTTTGTGAAACTACGTTGGTTTTTAGAAAAGTATCGAGTAAAAAGCATTGAATATCGAAGTATACCCATCACTACTGGGGTGCTTTTTTGTATGCATAAACTTTATATACGTGTGAAAGCGCAAGAACTTATCTACACATTTGTGCGCGTTTGAGCATCATTGCCCTAGGGGTACCTCCCTTAAATCTATGTATATTAATTTTGAACTTGATTTTTTTATTTACATTTCTCATTTTAACAATTAAAAAAAAAATTTTTATACATAGGACAAAATTGAAAAATTTATTTACAGGTCCTGGTTGCATAGACTCCATACTAGTAGATTAAAAAAAACTGCACTTTATTATATAGGATTTTTTTTTTCCTTCAAAATTCTTCAATTTTTCATTTACCAATTATTATATATTAAAATAACCAAAAAATAAATTTTTTAAAATTTTATTAAATTTTTTTTTATTTTATTTATTTAACCAACTATTTTTTATAATAAAAAACTTTATTTGGCTCAGTTTAATCAAAACAAAAATTTTTGACAACTATTTGTTTAAGAGAACCCAAAACGAATTGAACAAAACATATCTACTTTGAAGTGTCACAGCGTAGCAAAAACAAAGTTTTAACTATTTTGTGTTTGTCTATCTATAAAATTACCTGCCGTTTGATATCAATATTGATAGGTTTCGAGTCATAAAAAATTTTGATATTTTTTATGGGACAATGCAGTGTGCGTCAGTTCGAGAAAATCTTACGAGAAGATCATTCGAGATGGGTTTTAGAAATGAGCAACAGATCTTGTAACAAGCAAAATATTCAACCCTGGATAACCAATCATATTTCTAATACGTTATAACCAATGTTAGTCGATTTGACTAACACGCTCCAAAACTCGTTTTAGAGGAGCTGTTAGTACATAAAATACATTAAAAGCTGTTAAAAATGGAAAAAATATGTATATTCTACTAGAAATAAAAAAACATTAATATTGGTCTTTGTTTTTTTTAATTTTTTAAATTTTTTTATAAGCTTTTTATTTTATCAGTTTGAGATACACCACATAAGATTATTGAAAAAAAAAAAAAAAAAAAATAGTAAATAGACATAAAAAACTAAAAAAGGCTCTTCTATCATTATACGAATAAAGCATTATTTATTATTATTAAAATAAAAAAGTTGAAATCAATTGTTTAGCACAAGAGACATAATTCGCTGCACCACTATAAAAACTTATAGCCAAAACACTATATTCCAACAACAAAGGAATTAACTTCGACTTAACCAAACTTAAAATACCCCCACATCCGTATTTAAGTATATACGAATTTGTCAATGTTGAATAATTTTGATAACGCCACTTTTATGGAGCATGGTTTTTATCCAAATATATAAAATTTGAAACTCAGAGTTTATCCTAATTATCAAAGCTTATGTGTAAAATATCAAGTTTAATCCATAATTTTTTGAATTCATGAAGGTTTTGTATTATAACACTTAACGCCACTTTGTGTGTGAGGTGGGCGTGGTTCTCATACAATTTTGACAAATTTCAAATATGTGGTGAATATTTCACTCCAAAGCTAATGTGCAAAATTCCAAGATCATATATTTATTTTTGTGGCATAAATAGATACCGTTTTGATAAAGTCACTTCTTATGGGATGTAGAAGTGGTGTTCATCCGATTTTGCTCATTCCCGAATTTTATCTTCGTTTTTTGAATATAAGCATATATCTTTTATTTCATTATGATAGCTTAAAAATTGTGGCTGTTATCGTGTCGACAGACAGACAAATGAATAGATGGACAAACGGAAACGGACCTTTATCGACTCAGGAGGTGATGCTGATCAAAAAAATTTCTCCTTATAAGCGTTACGAACGGAGTGACAAAGTTAATATACCCCTTACGCAATACGCATGGGGGTATAAAAAGTGACGTTAAAGCCAATATTAGTCGCTTCGACTAACACTACATTTATAAAATGATTCACCCCATCCAATTAAAAAGGCAAATACATCCGAACGCAACGAGAGCAGCTTAACAACTAATGTGGTTACTACGATATGAATAGAAAACACGATCAGATGAGAGAAAAAAAAAAGGCTGTAAGCAGAAAATTCAGTCGAAACGACTTACATTGGTTATCCAGGGTTAAGAAAATCTATAGTTGAGGTACCGATTTTTAGTGCGACAGAGCATATTTTTTTTTGTTCTGAACAAAAAACACTTTTAAATCGCGACACCCCAGTTATCGTAATCATGCCTAAATCTATATATGAAAAGGAGTAGGCAAAACAGTAAGGCAGGCCCGTAGCCAAGGGGGAATTTTAGGGGTCAAAACCCCCCTTGGAGTCTAGAGTATAAAAATCTAATATATGAACATTAAGGCAACTAAAACGCAACAGCGTAAAAAAAGTTGCAAGCCATTTAAATTTTGAACTGAATTGAGACCTATGCTTTCAGATCAGAGATAATATAACAACTTCGGCATAGATTGCGATTTTATGTTCGGGCAGGGTTACGATGGTGCGGCTATCATGAATGGTACACGACAAGGAGCACAAGCGTATTTAGCGGAAGAAGAGCTACAGGATGCTGTTATTAAAGCTTAAGACAACGCAACCGAATTTCGAAATACCACAGTATCGCCTCTAGCATTTTACTTATAAAAGCAATAATAATTTTTGATTTTCAGATTGCTTTTTATGTGGTAGCAGTTTCAATTAAATACATTTGTGATCAAGATTGCTCATTCACATTCTTTGTAGTTTTTTCCCAAAAACTAATAACTAGAACAGAAAAATTTAATCAGCGTAATAATCACCAGTTCAATAAAGTCAGTTAAAATTATAATTAACAGTTATATTTCACTTTGGTTATGTTGTAGAGTTTCTATTTAAAAATATTTAATATTACGTTGATTTAATATGATTTAAACACAAATTCTAAATGTTTGATAGTTTAAATCATACTTGATTTTAAATACAAATTCTAGTTGTTTGATAGATTAAAATCGTTTGTTGAGCTTTAGGTCAAATTTAGAACAATTTATTGTGGTTTAAAACTATCAAACAACTAAATAAGATAACAACAATTAATTGTTCTAACGAATCTTTTTAAAGAAACAACAACAACGATTTTTCAATATGAAAAGGAAAAAATCACTAGGTGATTTTATTGCAATTTCGGCCCTGCTAAAGGCTTCATCAGAAATCTTTGTGATACGCCATGTTCACACTAGCGCACTGCACCACAGAGGCGATGCGATTTTTAGTGTCAATTTCTCAGTTTTTCTCCCATTTCATATTTTCACATTTGTTGTTGTATTTTTGCTTTACCTTAGTCTTTAGTCTTTATGCTTATGTTATTATTATGGAGTCCAACAGTCTGCTGGAAGTCTTCCACTAACAAAGCATGGTTACTGAAGTTGTTTTTAGATTTTTTCTGATATATTTTCAGCTTGTTTCTGTTTGGTCGTGCTCTACCATTTGTTTAAAGTTTTTTCTAAATGACCTTGTTATTTATTATGTTGATTTTATTTAATAATACAATATAAATTAGTACTTAATTTTTTTTAAAACCAAAATCAGAAATATTTTTTAAGATTATTGAAATCAATTGAATGATAAATATATATTTTTTTTTTAAATTTCTTATGATTTTTTTTTTTATTTTTGTGTTTGAAATGCAAACATTGGCACTTTGAGGATTTTTGAAAAAACATCAGATTTCAGCAACTATAATTTTTTGATCCGAGTTACGTGTCTTGTAATTTTTTTCAAAAAAGTAGCTAAAGACTAAGCTCTAGTATGTACGGGGTATGTCCTTTTTTCTTAATTTTGCATTTTCGTATTTTTGGGGATTGAGTAAGCAACATAATCGCACAATTTTTTAATTATGATGAGTGTCTGTTCAAAAGAGCTTATTTCGAAATTGTATGAAGTTGAAAAAATTAAAAAAGTCTAGTTTTTATTGTGCTTACAATTCTGAGAGCTACAGCTAATATAAGATGTAAGCATGGATAAAAAAGTTTAAATGGTTATAAAGTTATAGAGATTTCAAATTTTAAAATATGTCCTTTTGTGCAGTCAATGAAGAAATAAACATTTTTGATAAGGTAATCAGGATTCATGCAATGAGGATTCGTCGAAGACTTTCATTCATTGAATAAGCAGTTTTTTACCTTAAAAGGAACTTGTAATTGAGTCTTTAAAAAAATTTGATAGGAACGTTTGATTAAATTTTGTACAAAAACTAAGACCTTGTATGGAAATTAGACCACTTTGTTCAAATATCATCAAAAGCAATTTTTCAGTATGCATATTTAGGCACTTTTGAACAGAAACGTAAACTTATATGCACAAAACATTGTAAAAATTTACGATTTTTAATTTATTTTTTTGTGCAAATGATAGGATTAAATATTTTTAGTGCTAAACCATAGCAAAAACAGCTTTTTCCAAATTGTTAAATAGTTTCTTTTGAGCAGACACTCCTCATTTGTATTAAGTTTTGTTTCAGAAAATATTTCAATAACATTTCAGTGCAATTTCTCAAATTTGGATTTTTACAATTTTTTTTATTGAAACAAGAAATAAAATAACATTTTTGAAAAGTAAAATATCGCAACTCTGGTACTTTTAATCCGATTTTTATGTTTGTGTACTCACTTTAAAGAACAATTACAGTAAAAACGAAATGCATACCAGTTTCTTTTTTTAATTTACATCAAGAGATGCTTTGACGCTTGTAAAATGCTTCTTAATTGTTTGGTCTCTTGAGCTAGTATTAAAAGTCTTTCAATCGGCACGAAACTGTATAGATTTTATTTTTATATCAAATCGACTAGTTTCAGTCTATGGCGTCAACAGTTTGGTGTTTGGGGGAGCAAACATTCAATAAACATATAAAAATACCTTTTGATTTATCGATATCAAAAACTATCAATATATTTTTTTTTTTAATCAAAACCCCCCATGAGTAAATCCAGGCTACGGGCCTGCAGTAAGGTACTTTTTTCTTCCGTGTTTCTCAACCAATTTGGATACTTTATCTTGTAAATGAAGATGAAGTTGTAAGGAGAAGGAGTGCAACGAATACTTTTTGTGACCTTCGACCTGAAATATGAGCGTTAGACATTAGCATTGATGTAAAAAAAATATTACAGAAAGTTTTTGCTGCTCTTACTGATACCCTACAATAAGCATTTTTTTACGTAACATGTGCGAATGTATATTGGGATGGGGAAATTTCTTAAAAACAGTAAATTTTGAAAATTTCCCGTTATTTTCACTTCAAATTTACGACTATATCTCGAAAATTGTTGCTTTTCTCAGTACACCGTATTTTTGTATGAAAAGTTGTTTGAACACTGAGCGGTAAACTGAAAATAGAAATAGAGCAGGGTTGATAATTGACTTTGTCACTCCATTTGTAATGCTGATAAGGAAGCGTGGCAGGTCTAGAAAAGTATATATATTAGGGCGGGTCAATTTGTATGGACGAATTTTTTGGAGGTCTGGCTCAGCGAAATTCGTAAAATACATGTAATTTCAAGACTTTTTCTCCACTACAGCATATACAAATTCTGAAAAAAAGCTGTGCGGACTTTCGTAAATAGATTTTTTTCTCAATTATAAAATATGAATGTATGAAATTTGAAAGAAGTGTATAAAATGTGTATAAAAAAGATTATTTGTGCTGTCATTTCTAAGGTAAATTTGAGCGCTGAATCTGAATCTGGCATTAAAAATACATTAAATCCAACTATCAATAGAAAAAATCGTGATTTTTTATCAAAATATCGTGATTTTTGGTCAAAAAATAAAAAAAATGTTGGAAAATTGTCTTTATTTCAAATGTAAGCTCATTTTCAAGGCTTGATTAAATATTGAACACGTTTTATTTTGATTTATGGCAGGAAATTTATTTAGTAAAATTATATTTAACACGCTTGTGTAAATTCTTTTGTCTTAATTACTTATCATAAACTTTTTCCTTTAAATTCTAAAATTCAAATTATTTTATCTTTAATTTTCTTGGTAAACACATTTAAATTTATCCTTTGTATTCAAAATTATTTTTTTTATGAATCATAAAATCTTTGAAATTTAAATTCCTTATATTTTATTTTTAATATTTTATTTTTAATATTACATTTCAGAATACAAGCTATATCATGGTAACCTCACCGTCATCATCACAACCCGAGCTGGACCGTAAAATAACTTCAATATTGCAGCATGATAAAACTTTATTTGGTGAAGCGAAAGAATTGAACGTTGAACGTCTACCGACGTATGGCGATATTTTGTTACATTATTTTTTCATGCAAGAGCACTATTTCGAAGACAACCCACACATTTCATTCCAATCAATTACTCGTCATGTGGCGGATAAAATTGTTGAAATTTGGAATAATCTTCCAACGCCAAGTATTCAGAGGAAATCCATTTGCAACAAATTAGACCGATTCATGGCTCAATATAGAGAAGCATCAAAAAACAAATCCAAATCACCCGATGTTCTTGTTGATTTTCGTGGTTTGCTAGGAAATTTGTTTTGGGTTTCAACATGTAATTGCAATTTATTAACAACGGATTGCAGATGTCAAAATACACCACTACCACTATTCATGAAAACATTTTTTGTGGACCAGATGACAGACAGAAATGTCACTATTACTGAATTTCTTCAAACGCTACCACAACCAAGTTTAACAACAGTAACAACTACAGAAGTGACTAGATCAGAGGTGATTTGGCAACCTGAATTATCAATGGGTGCAAGTAGTATGGATTTTAAATTTGAAGAAGGAGTGGTAGCTCCAGGTGCTGTTCGAGGGCCGTATATGCAAAACGTAACCTTATCAAACTTTGCTATGGAATGCGATAGATACGGTATATCAAATAGAGCTGCGGCTGCACTCGCATCTGCACTTTTGAAAGATTTAAGCGTAAAAGATAAAAATGATCAAACGTTAATTATCGATAAAAACATTTGACTGAAGATTATTATAATTCTGATGAGGTTATGATTAACGTCGAAATACCATGCCACATTCAAAGCACCGAACGAAATGTCCAAGAGATGACTAGAGCATCCAAACACGTTACTGAAAAACACAAAAGTGGTTTTATTGCGACATCGATGGAATCGAGAGAAAAAAGGCCCAAAACTGAGAGCAAACGAGACTTGGAGTACTAGAATTGGTACTAAATAGTAAACGAGAATTGGAGTAATTTAAATGGGAGATTTGAATTCAGCGCCAAATTTTCCAACATTTTTTTTATTTTTTGACCAAAAATCACGATATTTTGATAAAAAATCACGATTTTTTCTATTGATAGTTGGATTTAATGTATTTTTAATGCCAGATTCAGATTCAGCGCCCAAATTTACCTTAGAAATGACAGCACAAATAATCTTTTTTATACACATTTTATACACTTCTTTCAAATTTCATACATTCATATTTTATAATTGAGAAAAAAATCTGTTTACGAAAGTCCGCACAGCTTTTTTTCAGAATTTGTATATGCTGTAGTGGAGAAAAAGTCTTGAAATTACATGTATTTTACGAATTTCGCTGAGCCAGACCACCAAAAAAATTTGACCCGCCCTAATATATATATTCTTGATCACTATCACCTCCTGAGCCGATTTCGCTAGGTCAGTCTGTCGACACCATTAAAGCCGCTTTTATAAAGCTATCGTATTGAAATTTGGTATATGTGCTTATATTGAAAAAAAAGAAACATTTTGAGAACGAGCAAGATCGGATGAAAACCACGCCTTCATTATCAAACAATAAAATTTCTAAAAACGCAACAAAAATGACTGCAGTTATTTGGCATTGTGCACATAAACTTTGTCGTAAAATACTCACCGTATATTTCAAAATTGTTAAAATTGGATAAAAATAACACCTACCTCCCATAAAACGTTACTTTATCTAATCTTTAAATTATCTAAAAATGACACAAAAATTACTGTCATGATTAAAAATTTGCCTATAAACTTTGGCTGCAAAAATTCAAAATATGATGGAAATTTTTAAAATTGAACAAAAACAACGCAACAACCTCCCATATAAAGTGACTTTAACAAAATTGTAAAATCTCTGAAAATGCCATAAAAACTAATGTAATGACTTAAAATTTTGTACATAGGCCTTGGCCTCAAATATGCACAATATATTTTGAATTTGTCAAGATATTTTGAAAACCACGCCTACCTCCTAAGCAAAGTAAATCTATTAAAACGGTTACGTCTCTAAAAATTCCTCAAAAAATTATTTAATAAATTAAAATTTAAACATATGCTATGAATATTAAAATTTTTTATTATTTTTAGTTTTTATTTATTTCTAATGAATAAATTAGTTTTTGTAGTGGAAAGGAATGCAAAGGAATGCAAGTTGTCTTATAATATTCATAAAATGAGATCAATAAAATCTTTAACCAAAATCATATAAACATAAAGTTTAGAGGTTTTTTTTTTTAAATTAATAAACAAAAATTTCTACAAACGTGCGAATATCTTTTATTCCCTTAATATAGAATGGCCACTAATATTTTTTAAATCAGGTTCTTCACAGATGTTTTTAGGTCAACCACCCATCCATCCGAAATCTGACATAATCCAGCCCTAGTCAAGGCCTTTCTATGTCAATGTAACGAAAAAAGTTGATGGGAAAATCTTTCAGTCAAGCAATTCTTCACTTTCAGTCAAATTTTAGAAATTTTTTCATTTGATATATTACTTCTGATATCAATATTGTGGCATTTAGGTCACTAGATTTTAAAAATTATTTTGCTTAAGTTAAATTAAATAAATTGTTGCAATCTGTTTTTTATTTGGTTTTAATTAGACTTTGAAAATAAAATATTCTTTTAAAATTTGCTGTCGAATGAGAAATTGAAAGAACTCCTTAAGCAATTTTATATAAATTGGAGAAAATCGACTCTTTAAAATAATTTTTTATGTTTTCTACAGAATACCAACATTTAACGTTTGCTTATTTAGAGCTCTAAATTCTGTGTTTATAAGAGAATGAAATAAAATGCACCTAAAACGCTTTGGTAGCAGGAAAGTCGGAAAAATATAAAATTGTAACAAAAAAATACAATTGTACCGAAAATATCAACCCTGAAATAGAGTCATTTTTTTCCCTCTTTCTACGCTCATCTGAGAAAGTAAGCGATTTCACATCACAGTGTAACTCGAAAGGTTACAGTGAAAAGGTCGAATCTCACCTTTGGCGAACTCTAGCACGTTTAAATCCACCATATTTGGAAATCTGAAGAAGAGAAAACCTTAATTTTAGGTTTTCATGTGCTTAAAAATTAGCGCCCTGAAATTCATGTCATCTCTCGATATTAAATCCGCCCTTGAAGTGGTGTTTGAGTTTTGACAACTAAAATATCACAATGGCGTTACTTTGAAGGGCTCCACATCAACGGGCTAGATAAATTTAATTTTTTTATGTTTCTTATAAGAAATGCATTTTGTTATTGTTGTTATCGGCCTTTATATGTAAATTTTAATTGTATTTTTTGTAGGCTTTGGCCGTATAAAATTAAAAAACCAAGTTTTAATTTTTGTTGTTTTACTATCCAATTTTTCTGTTAAAATTAGTACCCATATTCAGGGACCTGTACTAAAAATATGAAAACATGTATCACAAATCAATTACACTTATTGTAAAACTCAAATTATATTTAATATAATTAAAATTTTTTTTTATTGGTCTATAAAAAAACAAAAATTAAAGCTTGGTTTTTAAATTTTATACAAAAGACACGATCAAAAAGAAATACATTTTTTTATTATGGAAATTACTTGTCACACATCACTTTTATATAAATAATGATTTTATGTTTTAAAAACTAAAACTCAATTAAATTTTTTTTTAAAGGCACTTCGTTTTGACTTGATTTTCTGTATGATATTTTTGGTTGCCAAAAATTACCCACACAAAATTAGAGATTTACAAACACCATTTCCTTGTCTCTCAGTTCATGGCAAGCAACAACAAAGCTGTGTGATGTTTTCAGTTTTATGCTTGAGGAAAAAAAATAAAACTTGACAAATGATTTTTATTTTTGAGCGAAAAAAAATAACACTCAACAAATAATTCTTATTCCTTTGTTTAAAATACAAATTGAGAAATAACTTTTATTTCTGAGCGAAAAATAAAAATTGAGATACAATTTTTATTCATAAGCAATATAAAAAACTCAAAAATAATAATTGCTTTTCAACAGAAAAAATAGGCTTATAAGTTATCGGATATCGCTCATAATAATTACGATCCCCTGCTCCTAACTTTAAATTTGCATACTTATTTTTATCAATATTTGATTTTTTTCCATACCTTATTTTTGTCCACCTAGTTACACTGTGCGACGTCTACATAACGAGCACTTTTTTAACCCATTTTTTTTTCCTAGTTTCCATTTAATTAGTTAAATTTAAAGAAAATTGGTTAAAAAAAAATCTTCATGGCCATGATTTCCATACAGGGTGCAAAAGTTCTAGTGCGTTCGCAAATAAAAAAACCTTGCCACTTTAAGCATTTTCTTCACAAATTTTCACTCATTTTGACAAATTTTTAATTTGGTCTTGCTGCTCGTGTGGCCTTTCTCTTGTCCGGTTTATCTAATTTTTTCGCTAATTAAAATTCTTGATCATTTGGCAGCCAATTAAAATACTCCAACCTGCAGTTTACTTTGCCGCTCCAGCAGGTAGTTGTGATGTCTGCCAGCATCCATCCATCTATCCATCTGTCCATTTTGTTGAGTTTTCAACACGTTCCCATTTGCTGACATTATTTGTCCATCAACCATTTAGCAAAATCCTTTTTAATTGTGTTATCCTTTTTGCAAAGTAGTGTTGACTGTTGTTGTTTGTATTCTGTTGCTGGAGCTGCTCTCTATTAGTTGCATTTTGGTTCTTGTTGATGTTGCCACTTTTGCCTGTAGCTGTCGACAGTTTGTATTGTTGTATTGGCAGCAGGTTGGAGACAGCGCTTCACAGTTTTTTAGTTTTAATAAAAATAAAAAAAGTATTCAATTAAAGGCGATTCTCAGAGCGCACGTTGAAAATAAAATTAAAATAAATTGGTTAACTAGGATCGATTTAAAATAATTAAATCATATTTTACATATATGAAGAAAATTAAAAGAGAAAAATCAAAAACTTTGTGGTATATTTCACTATTAAACAGTGGAGTAATAGAGCTAAATTTGTTGATCAATCGACAGGGGCTACCTGGAAAATGGAACTAACAGTGTTTTTGGGGTCGGTGATAACGAATCTGAAGTAAAAATTCTTAAACTCAAAAACTAATTGTAATCAATATATCATTACAATATGACACATTGAAACTACTTTTATCAGTATACATTTTTGTGTTGTTGTAATCGGCCTTCTTAAGATTTAATTTTCTTGATTGTTTGAGCTACGGCCGTAGCAATTAAACAAAAATTCTTTTGAATTTGTTTTGTTTTTATTTTCGATATTTCGACTTAATTTTTAAGTCATCTTCAGGATCTGAAGGAAATTAACAATATTAAACAAAATTACAAACACTATTTAAAATACATTACATAAAATTATAAACTGTGTCACAGATAAGTGTTGTCAGTCAGCTATATTATTGTCAACTAAATTTTTGTTTGATAAGATGTTTGTATATGTGAGCGCAATTTTCTGTGTCGGATTTGAAGTTGAGTCGTTTGTATGGTGGAGTGTTTATAATATGAAGCATTTCAATTGTATATCGTCTGGTGTAATTTTTCTCATGTTGTAAAATTTTTGTCTCTTCAAAAGCTGGACGGTGACCATTTTGAATGCAGTGGGCTGCAAGTGCTGTTTTGTTTTCGTTGTTTGATTTTAAGTCCGATTTATGTGCAGCTAATCTTGTCCTTAGTTTTGATTTTGTCGTACCGACATATACTTGTTCGCATATGTTGGTCCCGTCTCCTTTGCATGCGATTTGGTAAACGACATTCGCCTTGTCCATGTTTTCCACTTTACTTTTTGTTTGGCTATAGATGGTTTTTAGTGTGTTGTTAGTTTTAGAAGCTAGTACATATTTGTTTTTGTCGTACGTGTCAGTTTTTTTGAATTTTTCTGTAAAGCCGTGTATGTATGTTACTCCTTTGTAAATTTTTGGCAGTGAAATTCGTGTTATGTTGGTGGGTTGACTCGTGACTTCTCTTATAAGGCGGTTAACTGTTCTTTCCGGAAAACTGTTCATGGCTAGTATTTGTCTTATGCGTGTTTTATTGCATTTGTGAAAAACTCTGTCACTGATGCTGAATACTCTACGAATAAAATTTTTGGCAGTATTAATAATAATCTTTTTTGGATGTTTTGAGTAGAAATTTATCAATCTTCCTGACGACATAGGTTTTTGGTACCAGTCTATCTTGATGGTATTATTTTTCCTCATAACCAGTGCATCTAAATATGGTAGTGTTCCTTCGTTTTCTTCTTCTTTTGTAAATTTTATGTATCTGTGGCATGAGTTAAGTGTTTTCAAAGTTTTGTCAATAGTATCTGTTTTAACAATAGCGAAGATGTCGTCAACGTATTTCGTAAGGCTTTTGGGTTTTTGCTCACACTTCTCCATAAACGTGTCCAAAATTTCCTCCATCACGATATCTGCTATTATAGGGGAAATGGGGGACCCCATCGGCATACCTTTCAGTTGGTTATATATTTTGTTGTCGTATTTAAAGTAATTATTTTCACTTATACAGAATTGTAGTATTTCCATAAAGAGTGGTTTTGGAATATTTGTATATTTGGCTATGGTGTCCCATTTTTTATTAATTGTCTTTGTGGCAAAGTCTATTGGAATACTTGGGAATAATGAAATTACATCGAACGATATCATCTGTTCGTCATCATAAATATATGAGTTGTTTATTTTGGTTTTGAACTCTACCGCGTCTTTTATGTTATATTTTGAGTCTATTGTCAAGTTTTTTAGAATATTCACAACAAATTTGCACAATCCATATGAGGGGGAGTTTATGGATGCGCATATGGGTCTGAGAGGCAAATTATCTTTGTGGATTTTTGGTAGTCCGTACATTCGAGGTATTGTCGCAGAATATGTTGTTAATTTATATTTTTCTTGTATTGTTATTAGTTCTTTTTTGAACAAAGATTCAACCAATTTGTTGTTTTTTTGTTGTAGAGTAGCTGTCGGGTCTCTTCTGATCGGCCTATATGTCCATCCATCTCTTAATAATACGAAGAGAAAATGCGCTTAATATTAAGAGATGGATGGACATATAGGCCGATCAGAAGAGACCCGACAGCTACTCTACAACAAAAAAACAACAAATTGGTTGAATCTTTGTTCAAAAAAGAACTAATAACAATACAAGAAAAATATAAATTAACAACATATTCTGCGACAATACCTCGAATGTACGGACTACCAAAAATCCACAAAGATAATTTGCCTCTCAGACCCATATGCGCATCCATAAACTCCCCCTCATATGGATTGTGCAAATTTGTTGTGAATATTCTAAAAAACTTGACAATAGACTCAAAATATAACATAAAAGACGCGGTAGAGTTCAAAACCAAAATAAACAACTCATATATTTATGATGACGAACAGATGATATCGTTCGATGTAATTTCATTATTCCCAAGTATTCCAATAGACTTTGCCACAAAGACAATTAATAAAAAATGGGACACCATAGCCAAATATACAAATATTCCAAAACCACTCTTTATGGAAATACTACAATTCTGTATAAGTGAAAATAATTACTTTAAATACGACAACAAAATATATAACCAACTGAAAGGTATGCCGATGGGGTCCCCCATTTCCCCTATAATAGCAGATATCGTGATGGAGGAAATTTTGGACACGTTTATGGAGAAGTGTGAGCAAAAACCCAAAAGCCTTACGAAATACGTTGACGACATCTTCGCTATTGTTAAAACAGATACTATTGACAAAACTTTGAAAACACTTAACTCATGCCACAGATACATAAAATTTACAAAAGAAGAAGAAAACGAAGGAACACTACCATATTTAGATGCACTGGTTATGAGGAAAAATAATACCATCAAGATAGACTGGTACCAAAAACCTATGTCGTCAGGAAGATTGATAAATTTCTACTCAAAACATCCAAAAAAGATTATTATTAATACTGCCAAAAATTTTATTCGTAGAGTATTCAGCATCAGTGACAGAGTTTTTCACAAATGCAATAAAACACGCATAAGACAAATACTAGCCATGAACAGTTTTCCGGAAAGAACAGTTAACCGCCTTATAAGAGAAGTCACGAGTCAACCCACCAACATAACACGAATTTCACTGCCAAAAATTTACAAAGGAGTAACATACATACACGGCTTTACAGAAAAATTCAAAAAAACTGACACGTACGACAAAAACAAATATGTACTAGCTTCTAAAACTAACAACACACTAAAAACCATCTATAGCCAAACAAAAAGTAAAGTGGAAAACATGGACAAGGCGAATGTCGTTTACCAAATCGCATGCAAAGGAGACGGGACCAACATATGCGAACAAGTATATGTCGGTACGACAAAATCAAAACTAAGGACAAGATTAGCTGCACATAAATCGGACTTAAAATCAAACAACGAAAACAAAACAGCACTTGCAGCCCACTGCATTCAAAATGGTCACCGTCCAGCTTTTGAAGAGACAAAAATTTTACAACATGAGAAAAATTACACCAGACGATATACAATTGAAATGCTTCATATTATAAACACTCCACCATACAAACGACTCAACTTCAAATCCGACACAGAAAATTGCGCTCACATATACAAACATCTTATCAAACAAAAATTTAGTTGACAATAATATAGCTGACTGACAACACTTATCTGTGACACAGTTTATAATTTTATGTAATGTATTTTAAATAGTGTTTGTAATTTTGTTTAATATTGTTAATTTCCTTCAGATCCTGAAGATGACTTAAAAATTAAGTCGAAATATCGAAAATAAAAACAAAACAAATTCAAAAGAATTTTTGTTTAATTGCTACGGCCGTAGCTCAAACAATCAAGAAAAGTATACATTTTTAGTATAATTATGAGAATCATTATTGTTATCACCAAAACCATTATCACTATCATCGTTATTATCATCGTCCTCATATATATTAACTGCATTCAATGCAAGCAGAGAAACTATTAGATCTAATGCCGATTTGGGAAAAATTATAGGGTTTTTTTGGCGACATCCTTTTAATAGATATAATTGGATTGAAGCTTATGAAAAACCTATTTACAATGTTTTCCTAAGACTTTTCTCGACTGCACTTGCAACAAAAACGGCGATAAAAATATGAATATGAACAGAACAGTAATTTCCCTCGCAAAAAATCGCAAATATTATTTTTTTTTTGGAAATAAACAATATAATTATATAGATTATAAGAAAAATGTGGCGACCGTAGCGTAGTGGGTAGAGTGCGTGGCCCCTAAGCTAAAGAACCGCGGTAGCCCGGGTTCAATTCCAGCTCAAACAGAAAGTTTTTTCAATTGACTTAATTTTTCTGTTCGGTCATCACCTCTCTGCAGACAATGGCAAACCTCAGAGAGTAAAAATTGCCATGTAAAGCTTCTTGAGAACATAAGCCGTTCGGAGTCGGCATAAAACACCTAGATCCAGTTCTCGGTCATTTGTGATCAAACATTTAATAACTCGTACGACACAAATGATCAATAGAAGATAGGTCAAAGTTTTTCCAAGGGCTAAAATGGCCAGTTTATTATTATTATTATTTATAAGAAAAAACAAAAAACTGATTTCGCGAATTTAAAAATTTTCTTTGGATTTATAAGAATTATAAAAATAATTTTTTTTTTTATATAAACATGCAATAATAACAGAGTTCAGCTACTATAGCTTTTTCGGACTTTCTCCGCATTAGATTATCTTAAGAACCAGCCCAAATAACATTTAGGGTATTCACAAGGTGTGCTATCATGTCATAATGTTTTATTGTCCTAAGATTTTACACTAGTTTAAACATTTTATTGTTGCCTTCCATGTAAAAAAAATACTAATATATTACAACTCTGAAAGCTATGTTTATTGAAGTGTCATGATCAAACAGCTGTTTCTTATTTGCATTTATTTATCTTGTAAATTTTAGTTGTAAAACTTTAGGACAATATCACATGATAGCACACCTTGTGAATACCCTAATTAAAATATCTCAATGATATCGATAAGAGTGGTCCAAAACAATCTAAAGTGAGACAAATTTACCCACCATAATATGGGTTGGGATCAGGGACAACACAAGACATAACAACTAACCATGCGTTTACATAGATCTAATCATACATTAGTTTTCAATCTACTTTTGTGTTGACTTTTCGATAAGTTAACATCAAAAAAAGAGCAGTAGCCATATTATTTGTTCTACTAAAAGGTAAATAAATTAAATTGTTAGCATTTCTACTGCTTCTACGGTTAGTGTTAAAATTTATAAGAGTTAGGAGTTCTGGTGAATCGAATGCACCAGTTATGAGTTGGTGTAAACGATATCTGCAGACTTTCTTCTCTCATTCAAAGATTGCATTTTTAATAGTTTTAAATGCTCCTTATAAGGAGGAAGGTTTAAAGTGTCAGTTGCACTTAAGCCCCTTAGAGCAAACCGAACAAAAAGTTTTTTGATTCTCTCTACGCTCAACATGTACATTGCAATTTGGGGACCAAACTTGACTTGCATACTTTAAGTGAGGTCGCACAATTGCGTAATACAGCGTTGTAGTTCTGATCATACTATTAAATTCTTTGGCCCAGCGTTTCATAAACCCGAGCATAGAAGATGCTTTTTTACAAATGTAATCAATATGAACGTTAAACGATAGCTTAGAATCCATGCATATACCAAGATCTTTGATAGCATCTACGAGACTTTAAGCAGTATCTTTTAACTTATAATCAAAAATTGAA